>JAOXJM010000006.1:4183461-4229050 GCA_026413425.1 Tringa solitaria
CAGGTCAAGTACTAGGACTGGCTCTTCCAGCATGTTTTAAGGAGGCAAAATCTGTAACGTAGCAAGGTGAAGAAAAGAGAACCCTTTCAAGAGAGGCCCTGATGGCAAAGGCTGGTTTGGAGGCAGCGTGCTCTGGAAATTGCAGCCTGGCATGAGGAGAGGAATGCAGTCCTGCCTTGCCTGCTGGTTGAGTGTGATCTGTAGCTTTGGGCACATCTCACAGGTAATCTTGTGATCTCCTTGTAAACTGGGGCTGATAAAACTTACCCAACTATCTCTTTCACAAGGTTTTTGAAAAGGCTGATTATTTAATTAGGTGTAATTTATCATGATGACTCCTATTTAGAGGACTTTTTGGAGGCCCTAATAGGCTGAGCCCTAAACTGACTTCAGAGACAAGTGCTGTTCAAAGCCGTGCAGGACAGGAAGGAAAAGCCAGTTGTCTGTCTCAAGCTGTGGGTTATTGGCAGAGCTGAAAGTGGTTTGCAACTGTTCTGTCTGGCAGCCTGGGAAATGCTCTGTAAGCGTGGGGGAATATAAGGAATTGGTGACCCCGAAAAAGAGGAAATAGACTGGCTCATCCCCAGGTGACTGTGGGCACTCCCTGCTGATTATTACCTGGGACGTGATAGCAAAGAGCAGGAATGTCATCGGGGTATGGCGGGAGAAGGCTCTGACCAGGGTTGTCTCGGAGATGTGTGCTGGACGGCCAGATCCCTTCTGTTCCTAAGAGCTATGAAAACCAGTGCAGCGTGTTACAACTCCAACACAAGCTTTACATGTACGTACAATTGCTTTTAGGTCAGCTCTTTATACCAGTTTTGTGATTTTAAATTATTTGGCAAAGGAGGAAAAAATCCAAGTGACTGGACACACATCAAATCCACCTGACCTGGGCTGTGGGATATGTGATTCACTTGAGAAGTTCTAAGCTCTAGAAATACCAGCCATTGGCACGTTGCTAGCGTTAACCGAGTCAGCTGGTTCCATGGTGGGGCAGGTAAACAAATATCAGCCTGTGTTTTGAGACCAGGGATGTGAGGAGGTGAAGTGACCTCCACACAGCTGAATCATAGGAATCAGAACCTGCTGCATGAATCCTGGATTTCTGGCTAAAACTTTCTCTCCAGCTTCCAGTACTGTTCCATTTTTGTAACTGAAATTGAATACCTTTTATCTTTGCCAAATCCTAGACTCCTGATTTATTTTCTTCAGCGCATAGAAGGGGAAGGACTCTCTTTCCCTGTATCTTGCTGTGAGCTCACAGAACCAGTGTTTTCCAGGGCTGATACGGAGTTGGATCCATTTTCATCACGTAAGGAACCTGGTTCCCAGATTCTGTGTCACAGACATTTCTAGCAGAGAAGGATTAGCCATGTAGGAATCTGCTCAGCCTTCAACCCTCTGCCGGAGCGCTGGGGCTGGGCTGGATCCTTGCAGCAGGGGATGTGCCAGCTCACACGTGGAGGTGAGACTGGTAAATTCAGGCTGGGAGTCCCAAGGGCAGGAGAGACTCCACATCCACTTGTGGAAGCAGTTGTGATCACTGCACTTTCCCACACAGAGAGTAACCTCAGAGAACTTTCATATAAAGCCACTGGCAAAAAGAAGCGAAAAGCCTCTGGGGGACAGTCATCTTATCTGCACTCAAATAACCCAAAATGGCTGCTTATCTGTAGCAACAAGGGAGCTCCTACCGATGTAAAAGTGAAAAAACCCACCCAACCCTGAAGAGCTTATCAAGTTACTTAAAAACTCTGCAGTGATGTCACTAAGGGAGTACCTGATGAGGTCATAGGGAAAATACAGCCCTTTTCTGTCACTGGGAATGAAGGATCTTGTCTGCTAGACTCAGATGAAAATATGAAATATTGACATGCTTGGGATGTTCAGAGATGAGCCCTTACCTGTCTCTCACTTGGAATTTGCAGTAAATTTTCACATAAAACAGGGCTATTTAAAGATGCTGGGATAAAAATGTGTAAACGCTTGTGTTCTGTTAGAAGAGTTGCAGAACAGATGCTAGCTATCTATGGAGGCTGCTAAACACAAAGCGTTGATGTGGATGAGAGTAGCGCTAATTTCCTCATCCCTATGGATCCAGTGTCTCCTGAAGTCTTGAAAAGGCTCCCAATTGACTTGTCTCTAAACTACTGCTCTTTCCCCGCTACCCAGACATGGTTCTTTAACCCATTCTCCCTGTATGGCATGAAGAGCATCCTCCAGCAAGGCAGGGAGGATTTATTAGAAGCTAAAGAGTATGATCACACCTCAAACCCTCAGGTGTTCTATAGGGCTGGTTTCCCTCACACCAACCTCTTAGTTCCCTGCTGGAGGGACTGCTGGTCACCCAGGAGGGAAGCAGGTCAGCTGTGTGATTAATTGTCAGGAAAGTGGCTGTGATGCGTCCTGAGAAAGTTGTTCTTTGGGTGGATTATTTTCTTCCTGGTGCCCAGGGAAGGAGAGCAGTCAGGACAGTGTCCCGCTTTCACTGGCCCTGTGGGACGTACCCAGAAAAGCTGTGAGCATGGGCCCCCAAACCCCTTTTACATCTCTGCAGACCTCAGGAGAGCTTTCGTTTCTTGCTCTGGCGAACGCGGGGGCAGAAGCGTGTCCGTGCTGGGTGGGTTACGTGTACCCCGGTGCCAGCGTGGGGTGGAGGTGACAGCCCTTGCTGCAGGCTCATCTCCGCACACCCGGACTCTGCCTCCCCAGGCACGAAGGACAGAGCTTACCCTCCGTGGCCGAGGCTTTTAGTGACATCCCCTCTGCCTTGAGGTGACACAAGAGCGAGAGAAGAGCCACCCAGTAACAATTACACAATTCGGCATTTTCTCCCAGTCCCGGAAATTACTTAAGTCAGAAGAGGAGCTGGTTGGGCCAGTGTGTTTATTGCTGCTGCTTTTGGCGTGTGGCCAGCGCCCAGATGACCCGGGTCCCTCGGGGCTGGAAATCCCCTTCCCTCCGCCCTGGCACCGTGGCGCGGCCCCCGGTCCCGCGGGGCTCCCGGTGCCGGATGGTCCCCGGCAGCGGCAGAGTGGGGGGGTACCCCGGGACGCCCCAGGGATTGGAACTGCAGCCGGGGCCGCAGGGTGGGCTTGGGCCCTGGCCCCCCTCCCTCGTCCCCGGCAGAGACAGGCGTTTGCCCTGGCTCTTCCCGATGCTCTGGTGCCCTCTGCAGCCCGGCGGGGGGGACGGTGCCCGGCCCGGGGGGTGGTCTGTCCGGCCCGGGATGTCCGGTGCGGCGGGGCTGCGGCCTCCCCCCGCAGGTGTGCGGGCAGCGAGGCGGGTTGGGGCCGCCCCGCCGGGACCCGCCGACAATGGCAGGAAATGAAAAAATGGGATCCTGCCGGAGGGAGCTGCTCTCCTTCGAGTCACCCAACGTGCGGGGGCTCGGGGGGGCAACGCCGCCCAGGGAGGGAGTCGCAGCCACCGAGAGTTTCCGTCCAATGTGTACACACGGGCTAGAGGGTGAGGGTGGGGGTATTTCTTTCTCCCCCTGTCTTGTCTGTGTTTTCTTTACCCCCATCGATGAATTCTGTAAAATACAACCTAGAGATCCCCTTCTGTGCTGTGACTGAGCCACGTGCAGGACAGATAAAGGACCTAGTGTCATTAAACCTACATGAATGAAGAGCAGCCCCCTTGCAACCTCTGGAATAGCAGCAGCACAAATTAGACCTCTCTGCTCTCTGTCCTCTTGCCCCTTGGGTCCCAGTGCTGTTTCCTGCACGAGGAGTACTTACAGTGGGGGCAAACGTGAGCTGTTCCTCTCACATCCCCCCACTCTCCTTACACAAGCCTCTTGCATCTCCTGCGGCCCTGTTACTTATGAACCTAAATATTCTTTTCTTCATCGCGCCATGTATTTGTTAATGTTTTGGCCCCAGGACCTCAGTCAGGGGCTGCCTCCCCACTGTTTGAGTCACTAGGGAATATAGTTAGGGACAGATGTAGAATGAGAAAATGTTCTTGCCCCAAAACATTTATACTGTGTATGTTTATTTATAAAACCATAGATGTATGTATACTTTTGTGTATATATATATATATATGTAACAACCTCAGGAGCAAGAGAGTCCAGGCTGCTTAAGAAGGTGGAGTAAATCAGCAGCAGTCTTAACAGACTCACTGCATATATAATTTTCAAACCTGCTTTCTTCTCAGCACTGTTTGTGAGACTGAACAGTTGCTGCTGCTGTGGGCATGATGAAGTAAGATGCATTCCAGGTGATTCGGATGAGTCCTGCTGCCGGGAATGGTACCTGCCCCTTCACCTGCCCATTGCACCCCTGCTGATAGCTGAGCTATGGCGGTGACTGTTAGGGGTGACCCCAAACCATCTCCACTGCACAGTAACAATCTCTAAGAGTTACTCACTCTCATGTCCTGATGAAATATTTTTTCAGGTGGCTGTTTTAGTGGTTTGAGTCTTATCACTGGAGCCCCATGCTGTAACGTATTCTCTGCTGGAGAACTTTGGTTTCAGATCTTTCCCTTCTTTGTTTCCTGTTGTTGAAGTTGTTATTTTTTAAGCATAGCTATTCTAAAATAATTGGTAATGTCCTGCCTAAGCAATATCCCACTTTCCTTAAAGGTGCAGTTGCCAAAAAAAGTTGACTTTGATGTTCTTGGCACAGCTTTGCCTTCAGCCCCTGATGCGAAGGTCTTAGCATCTCTGGTCAGGAAAAGGAGCTCCTGGCGGTGGCTGTTCCGTGAGCCCAGGTGTTGTGTGAGCTTGGGGGAAGAGGATGTTGGATCCCTTGGGCCCAGCTCAGAGCTTTGAAGTCATTTCAGGCTGGCGGCCAGCGGTAAGCTCGCCCACGACTCAGAGGGTTGATGAGAAGTCTATTTCTGGCAGGGAGATGTGTCGTTCAGCAACCACAATGGACACTTGTCTTGCGGACAGAACCCCTAGGCACTTTTGGCATCCCTCTTTTCTTGGGGAGGGGATCAGGGATCTGTGTCACCCCATGGGATCCTGTACTGTAACACCCTCTGTGTCCAAGGTGGGGAATCATCAGGTAAAGACTGAGCTCTAAACAGTGCCTCTGCTGAGCATCAGTCTAAGCAAAACGTTCCTACTTGTGTCAGAAGCATGGAGACAATTAAAATAGCTCCAGCTGCTAGTGTTGATTTCATAGGAGGTAAAAAAAAAAAAAGGAAAAAACAAACAGGACACAGGAAAAGCGCTTTATGATAATAAAGCATCCTAACATAGAGACCCTAAAATCAGAGGTGTTTATGTATGTGTTGAGGCAATTTCAAAAAGAGTTTTGGCTCCCCGTGGAAGTCACTGGCTCAGCATAACTCTGGATTTGGCCATGTGTACACATTGAGCATTCCCTTACAATTTCTCTGAACACAGATAAGATCTAATCTTTTGCCACTGAAAGTTGGCCACTGTGACCAGAAACACTGCTGAATCCAAACAGCAGCAAGGAAAGTAATGATGCCAACTTTATTGGGTTGGATTTTCCTGTGTGCTCAACTGACCTTTTGGCACCCAACAAAATGACAGATTTTCTGTAGGGCTCAGCATGTGGGGCTGCATCTCTGCCCCTGAGCTCTGTGGCCGAGCAGGCATTGAGCTGGGACCATTGGAATCCTGGGGGGCTGTGGAGCACATCTGATCAGCTGGACCAAGGTCACTGGTCAGTTAAAAGCAAAATAGCACTTGGCAAGCTCCTTGCAGAGAGGGGAACCCAGCAGGCAACAAGAGGCCAGGTATTTAATGGCAAACTAAAACTTCAGGGCAGTTTTGCAGTCCAAGAACACTGACCCTGCTTAGCCACGAGGAGATTTTGTGCCCTGTAATCCCACATTGATCTGGATTACTTTTTTATTTAAAGAAACTGACCTCCAGCAGCCACACTAGGTCTCTCTGGTCCAGCAAGTGAGTGCTGAACATAAGTAACAAAAGTTATAACTCCAAAAAAATGGCAGTGACCAGTATTGGGCCTCAATTAAAAAGCCAGGGAAAACCGGAGAGCATTATCTTACATAGATCTTAAAATTTTACAAGTAGATTAAGTAGTTTAACAAGTCTAATCCATTCTGTTTCTCAATTAATAAATTAAGGGAGACCAAATAATCAGCACACTTGCTAAGAAATAAGGCACTGTTAAAATTCTGGTTTCTCATTACTAGCAGCCAGCCCTGTTTCTTTTGTGTTTAAAGAAAGACTACACACCTCCATAATGCAAGTATTAACCAAAGACAGAGGAAACCCGTGTTTACATCTCTGATGTGACACAGAGCTCAGGTGTGTCTTTAGGTAAGTTCCCCAGCTTCTCTGTGTTTCAAACATGCTCCAGAACTTCTCTGCCTCCCAGAGGCATCATGATGTAGAAGTGGATGATGCTTAGATGCCTTATTGATGAGGCAATGGCAGTCATCCCCCATGCAGAAGTAAGGAAAAGGTAAGAATATCAAAGGCCTGGTAGGTGCCCAGCAACATTGGCCCTGCCTCACAGAACATGTCATGCAAGTCACCCAAGGTCCCCTCCCTCTGTAAATACCACTCTTGTGCATTTTCCGAAGCATTTTCCCATGCCCTTGCTAATTTTAGCCTCTATACTCTGCTGCAAAGGTCTCTCTGGCAGGCTCAGGTATTTCATGTGAGTGTGTGAACTCAGACAACGCTCACTCAACTGTCTGTAGAACAGAAACAAGTCCTAAAGACGCGCTGCCAAACTGCCGGTTGAGGCTTCTCCCTAGGAATAGTCCTTGGAGCGCGTGTGGGCTGGGGACATGATTTCATACCTGCTATTCCTGGAACTTCTTTCCTGGCCATGAGCGCTGCCCGGTTATAACCCTCCCTAAAGGCGCTTCCTTAAGGAGTCTTCTAAAAGAAAAATGATGGGTGTGATGTTGCTCTGTCAACAAGGAAGAGGCTCTTTGCCCCCATGTGTGAGTGTGACAGCCATGAGCAAAGCCCAGCATTGTTACTGGAGAAGGAACTGTTAACTTTATAGCAGGGAATGATGTTATTTGCAAGAAGTGTTTGGGAACGGTGAACAAAACAGAACATTAAGATGTTAAAGTTGCAACAAAACCTCAATTCTTTAACCAAATGTCATCTGTATGTGACAGAGGAACAAAGTCATTCTGAAGCTGGAAGCCTATAAAGTGGTGACTGATGGCTTCATTGTGTTTGGGACAATTTCAGAGAGCAATTCCTCAATACTTGCTGGAAGAGCAGTTTTTCCACTCTTCCTTAGGCCGGGAGCCAGACTGGTCTTTCCCAGAAGTGATGAAAATAAGCAGCTTTAGCTGGAACTCGCCTGACAATTTCCAGCAAAAGGACTCTTCCAGTACAGCCCCACCAAACTAAAGCAGCATTGTTTGCAGGGCTGTAAGAAGTCCTGCTTGCAGATATCGAGTGAGTGACTTTAAAAGAGGAAACCAAGTTTTGATAGATGCCAGTCTCTAGTCACCATCAGGCTGCCGTCACGCTCTGGTGATTCATACCCAAAGCGTATCAAGAAAGGCCTAGAAAGCGGTGCAGAAAGCGTGATTTCCTTCCTCTCTGAGGGCAGCAGTTCACATGTGGCCCAGCTGACCTTTGGGGTCTCAGAAGTGGAGAGAGGCTAAAGAGCTGACAGAGGTGTGTGTTCAGGAAAAGAAAGCATTGAAGTCTTGTATTTATTTGGTTTTCTGGGACTGCTTGTGTTTCAGGCATTGGTGCTTTCCCAAGTAAAGCAGGGGAAACCAAAGAAGTCACTTCCATACGCGATGCTGTTGCTTGCAGCACACAGAAGCAGCTCACAGCTTACAAGAAGCCAGGGCACTAATAGGACAGAAAATCCCACTCAGCTCATTCCGTCTCTGAAGCCGACAAATCCTGTCTGCAGCAGGATGCCAGTGGCTGTTCCAGTGCAGAGTGGAGCTGCTGCAGGACTCTTTCCTCCAAACCCAGGCCAAACTGCAAATCCTTGTGCAAACACACCCTTGGGGGTTTATTACCTGCTAAAGAGTTACTTTCTCTGCTCTGACCCGAGAGCCTCTACCTTTGGGCATAAACATGGGAGGTGACAGTGACCATCAGGGCCTTCTCCCAGGAGCCAGTGGAGGTGAGCAAGCGCCTTTGCTTGGGGAACAGATCTGCAGCTGACTTCCCCATCCAGAACTGCATGGCCTCAAATTGTAGTTAAAATACAGAGGAACCACAAGGTCCTGCAACAGCATTACTGTTAACAGCCCTGGAGTTACCAAAATGCCACTGGGGTGGGAGTTGGATGCACCCTCTCGTGCTCCTCTGTAAGTTTCCCTTCCCTACATGTCCTCAGGCTGCCAGGGAGACTGAAATTTTTGCCCGTTCAGCTGGTCTGTGTGAGAATGCCTTTGCTGTCAGGACAGCCTCCCAGTACCTGTGGAAAAAGGCCAGTATTACAACCAGTGCAACTACTGAAAAGGTAAGTTTTACTCCAATAAGTAAATAAAGCCTGTAGGAGTCAGGATACAGCTCCGGGGTGTGGTCCCACCAGATGGAGAATAGCAGACATTTGCTAGCACCAGGTTGCTGTATTTTTGGCCACATTTCTCTTGTTTGCAAGTGATTTCTGCAGTTATAGAGCAGGTGGCACCTTCAATCTTGACAACAGAGTTCACCTTCTTTTTCAGAACTGTGAGCCAAGGGGTTGTTCCTGGAAGGCAGTAGCTCCCTCCGTTTCCATGGAAGAGCCTGTTTCCACTTCACCCCAGGTGAGCAGTAGCGTGTGTCACCCAGCAGAGAGCACTGCAGACCAGAGAGGGTTCTGCTCAGGGGGAAAATGAGTTCCCACAAATTGATCAGAACAATTTTTAGCTCCTTGTATTATTTTTTTTTGAAAGGGGGGTTCTTCTGCTTCCTTTTCCATGCCTTTCCCCTCCTCGCCCCCCTCCCACCCCCCCCGTAAATGAATACAGCAACAAGTCAAACCAATCCCAGCTTTTCAGGAGAAGCTGAGCAGATCTCAGCCGAGGTCACGTGTGAAAGTGAAAACTCATCAGGGTACACAGCGGGTCAGAGCTGGGTATAGGGCTGCCAGCCCCACTCCTCTGAAGCGTGAGGGTCAGTATAAAATGATGAGCCTGTCTTTATAGAGCATGTGGCCTTAAAAATAACATGATCCAGGTACTTTGGTACCTCTTTTGCTCCTCTTGCTTTGAGAGGAGATTCAGCTCAGATCATTTTGCTCTGGAAATTGAACTTTTAAAAGCATTGATACTTGATGTAAAATCCCAAAACCAGTGTTTTGGAGGAGCAGAGAAAATCAAGCCAACAGCAAAGCTGCGTCTGTGGTGAATGAAGTGAAATCTCTGGAGCGGTCCCTGGAGACCGACTTTAAAGAGCTGTATTTACATTGGGGGTTTGTTCTGAGGTGCCAGACAGGCATGTGCCAAAGGGGCTGCCTTACCACCTCCGGGAGGAAAATCCAGTTCTGAGGTTGGCCACGGTTTTCCTTGGCCTCTCATTCTGTGCCTTGTTTATTTACCTACAAGAGAGGGATTACATTTTCTGTTCACAGCTTTGTCTCCTGTTTAACTTAGGAGATTTTTGGCCTAGGGAGACTTGTTTATTAAAGGCTTGGATGCTACTATTGAGCAAATGAAGATAATTCAAACATTTACAGTTTTCCGTAAACATTCTGAATGCTATTATCTTTACATTTCTCCATGTATTGCTACTGACTTCCAATTTGATTAAAGTATGATCTGAGATAATTGGTTACTTGAAATACTGGTTTAATTCTGAATAATAAGGAGTTAATAACATCTGGTGTTGAAGCCAAGAACTATTATAGATTCAAGAACAAAACTAAACTAAAAAACCCCTCAACACCACTTTTCTTATGAATGACTGGACAGAACTGATACTAAAAAGAGGAAACCATTCTCTCCACATCACATTGCACAAATCATGCTCCCAGCTGAATCTAGGGGTCCCCGTTGAGGGGAATCTGGGGTCTGGTTCCGGCTGAGCTTCCTTGGGCAGAGAGCTCCATAGGAAAAGGCTAATTTTAGGAGTTCCACATCCACACAGATGGACATCTTGAATTCATTTCTTTTGGAGTCTGTTGCCAAAAGAGCTCATGATCTGGCCTGTGTACCGTTCTGCAGACAGTAGCAGTTTTGTTTAAACCAAGCCCTCCAGGGCTGATTATGCAGATTAGCTGCAGAGAAGCCCTTCCTTGCTAATTAGAAGGCTATCTGTGCTATGAGTGCTCCGCTGCAGCAGTGAGTACTGAGCCAGGGCAGGTCGTTTGCTGGCATTTAGTGGCTCATGGCTTTATCACAAGAGGGTCACATCAGAAGATGCAACACTTGCCTTGGCTGAATGCCGTCCTGGCAGCTCCTCACCAAACACCAACCTGTCAGCAGGTCAGTCTGCTTCCAGCTGCTCTAATGTCTCAGCAGCCAGTGCGCACAGTAAATAAACCTTGGGAAGCCAAGAGGTCTTTGAACCTTCCCCTGGGACACCATAATAAACGCCCACACAGTGGCCACCTCTCCAGAAACAAGATTATTGTGCCAGTTATACAAGTGCCAATTATACAAGTACCAGTTACACAAGTACTGAGCTTTTCCCAGGCTTGGGAAATACACCCTGGTGGCCAGCTGGGGACCACTGTGTTTGAATTACACACAGACACACCTGGGTAGAGGCTCATCCCACATCAATCTGTGTTATAGCACAACTGATACATCAGACTCCCCCTTCTTTATTGCACGTCTTTCTTTGCTATGAATATGGCTCATCAGGACCTGGTCATTCCCTGATGAGATTACTATTCTGGTGTAAGCTGTTTAGCTCCATTGTCATTCACGATGTGTGGGAGTATCCTTGGGAGAGGGTTCTCTGTTCAGTAGATGGAACTCACCTACGATAGCACTGAGATCAGAGAAATGGCATTACCAAATTGCAGGCCAGATGTAATGCTGACTTATAGCAACAACAGGAAAAATGTGCCAGCCACCTGATTCTTGTTTGTTCTCCTGAGTGTGCTAATTGTAGCTGCTTCACTTATTAATGGGACTGAATGAATGGCGCCTTTGGAATCGGTGTGAAATCACTTGGTAACTTCGAAACCTCCCTTTGATGCCAGGCGGCCAGTAGCCCTTCTAGGATGTCTTGCTGTTGGCAGAGTGCTGTTGAGGGCTGTGGGCATGGGGTTCTTCTCAGCTGCCCCCATTCCTGGAGGGATCCTCGTTTCAGAAATGCTAATGGGCTAACAGAAGCCAGAACGGCTCTCTGGACTGGGACAGCAGCAAACACATATCTCAGTCTTGTGACTTGCCACATCAGGATCAAAGTCCTTCCCAAACTAAATCTTCTCACTACTGTTATCTGGAGTGGACCTTGGTTTTTTATTTATTTTTTTTTCTTTCCCCTGTTGCAATTAAGATGAAGCAATATTTCTTTTTTAAATCTTTCTTCTGGATGTGTTTCTTCTGCTGTGACCACAAGGAGCTAGTCAATAATTAATAGTACCATCCAAACACACTCTAATGGCTCCTCTGCAGGTGCACAGGAAGATGTGAATTTGTGAATTTATGTTGCCAATAGTCTACATCAATATATTTTTTCCATACAATTTCAATCTAGTTTTTCCATCCTGGTATTTGTTCTGGTACAAGATGCTTTTTTTGCAATTGATGTTATATCATTTGAAAGCAGATTAAGATAGTCTTTTGGAGCAGGAAGTAACAGAAGGAAGTAGCATCAGTAAAATCTTGGTGCTTTAGTTATACTGGTATAATTTAGAAGGAAACATGTTTCCATGGGTCATTGACCTGTGAGCTTTTTGATTTGTCATGTATACATGGCACAGTGGGATTTCTGAGGCCTAACATAATTGAAATAATAACAAAAAAGCCATAAAAAGAAGCAGAAGAAAATCACTTGTCTAACAGAGCAGTAAATGACACTATATATACATACACAATTTTCTTTTATGATTCACCCTTAGAGGATGTGCTTCTAGTCTAGTTGCTGAATTAGTGCTTAGCTGTCTGTCTCTTAAAATCTGACGTTTATTGACAAAATAGAGAGGAACTAAATGCTTCTGTTGGATTGCATGGCTATTTCTTCAGTTAACCTTATCCGTAGTGACCTGATCTGAGTAATGCAAGTGCAGTCTCAGTGAGTGATGCTTTTCAGTTGGATCGTATCCATCAGAGCAGCTCTTTCTGCCCTTATGCTTTCAGGAGACTAAGGGTGCATTCAAGGTAGGGACCAGCTGCCATGCTAAAACCACTATGTTTTTTCAGGAGGGTGTACAAGATTCAGAAAGATTATAGATGGGAGAAAGCCCAGATAAATGGCAGTTCAGATTTTAAAGGGGTGGAAGGTAAGGAAAAGCTTCCTGTGTCTGTCTTTCAGAAACCCACAGTGACAGAGCTCCTCTCCAGCTCCAGATACTCCTAAACTCCCATCTTTAATTATAATTTCTAATATGCCTCCCTGCAAACGCTAGTTTGTACCTTGCGAAGGGAGCATAGTTCTGCGTAGCGTGCCGTAATTTATAGCAGTATAATTCACATTTGTTCAGGGTGATGAATGGGATCCGCAGGGCACACTTGCATGACTAATGCTATTCATTTCAGCAGGACTCAGGCCAGCTCCGCTCTGTGCCCGTGCAGCCCTCACGCAGAGCTTCTTTCCAAAGTAACAGTTCACCAATAATTCTCCCCTTGTGCTTTACAATCTCAGAAATTTCTGAGCACCAGCAGTACCGCACTACTTTCTGCCCCAGCTCTCCTGCACTCTAACTTTTTCAGCATTATTCAGCTCCTATGTAGCAACTAAACGTGTCGCATCAGTGCCCAAAAGTCAGCTGAGCCTTTGGGACCTTTCTGAGGTTTTTTAGAAGAATTGTGTATACATTTTACCCATACCAAGTCCCTGCGGTTTTTGCCAGACTGAAGACCAATTCTTACAGCTTTGCCAGTTCAGAGGACAGACTGAAAAATGCATTTATTCTACATACTTTTTTAGAAAGTGGATTTGAAACCCAACAGTCCTATAATCATTCATTTTGAGTAGTCCCAGCCCTGAATGTAAACAGACCTCTTCTTTCCCAATTCAGTTTAGATTTTGAAACCACCACAACTTCGAAATACTAGTTTTTGCAGGTTTTAAATAATTTGTAATTCACAAAATTGCATTCCTTTACTGGAATCTCACTTCATGTGTTATAGCAACAGATTTTTTTGTTTTATTTTTTTTCAGAGTTCAGTTTTCATAATTTCTTGACAGTAGGAGTGTTACTCAATTACCAGAGAGCAGATCTCCTTTTCTCTCCCAGAGATGAAATGTAAGGCAGGTGCCCCAGCGTTAGGACAATCACCATGTGCTCCATGTCTGCACTTCCCGTGTAGACAAAGCGGCTCCCGGGAGATAATTCGCTATTCACTCGTGCCTTTGGTGGGCTGACTTGAGCAGCTTTGGCTGGAAAATGCTGACTTCAGGGACAGCTTGGGCAAGGTGTTAACCCAACATCTGAACTAATTCTGGATCCCTGCGTAGTGCAGTTTCGCACAGAGCCTGACTGTTATCCCCTCGATCCGTGCCTGCTCAGTGTCCTTCAGTTATTCATCTTCCCCACCAAGACATTCAGTAGCAGTTCAGGGAGGAGGCATCACAGGAGATTGCAGAGCTTTATTGAATTAAATACTCTCTGTCTGGCTGTCTCATGAAACCCTATGTTGCTGGATGGCAGGGGAAAGAGGAAATGTGCTGAGGACTCATTTTTACCTTCAATTCTGTGCGTTAGACAGCAAAAACATCCCATCAGTCTCATAAATACCCACAGTCTGCTGCTTCTGTCTTCCTTAGCTGTCACTAGAAGGTGCCTGCCATTTGGTGATGAGTTTGGAAGCACCAGGAAAAGCAGACAAGACACATACAAATGGCTGCAATGAGACCATTTCACCTGCAGGTTTTTCTACTTATATTATCTTCCTTCCATGCACACAGAGAACCCTGCAGGTGGAAACCACAGTTGTTCTGGTGCCAGTGGAGAGCTGTCCTTAACTACACAGACATACACCAAAGGTGCCTTGTCATTTAGACACCCCAAGAAGTGTGAAGTATTCTCTAATTAAATAAGAAAAAGTTCTTCATCTAGTGTGCAGGGGCAAACTGAGCTGTCTTTAATGTTTGTGTAGTCTGTGTAGACTAAATCATGAGGTCAGCGAGAGATGGGATCATGATTTCTGTCGTGTAACCCCAGTCCAGCAACGCTAAGCTAAGACCCCATAAATAGGTATTTTTCTCCCTGACGCAACAAAGAACTCGGCCATCTGGAATAAAAGTGAGCATTCAGGTTCTTCTGATCTCATGTTAGAGATAAATAATATCTGCCCCAGAACTTCTGTCTGGAATTCAACTAGTTATACAAGTCATAACCTTGCTGATAACTAATATTGTTATGATGACTTAAACAAAGTTACTGATTACTTATCTGAAGTTTACACTGGCTTTCTTTTTGTTCTCATATATCAGTGATTAAAGCGGTTCTGAAATAGCTTATTGCAGCTGGGGTTGTGTGCTGTGCGGGGTGGTGTTTGTAAAAGAGAATTATCCTGCTGCAGAAGCAGCATCACACATAAAACCCATTTATCTTACTCAGGTGGTTCTAATCTGAAATAATTACTTAGATAATCAGTTTGCGCTGACACCCTTTCCCAGATTTCCCATGGGATCTTACATAACCTCCCTCCTTTACGAGGATACTGTAATATGTAATGAAAAGAGGTCGTGGGATTCATCCACCCCATTTCTAAACTGTTCCAATGGCAGGCCTCATTCAATATTAAAAAAATAAATCGCACAGAATAGTTAGCAGTGCTCTTCAGTCTCTGCCTAAGTGACTCAACTAAAATGCCGTATATGAGTGTGGAAAATAAATATTGTTTTCAGAGCATTTCCAGAGAAATAACTTCCTTCTGACTGAAGCTTCAGTTTTCTCTAGGACAGGGGACCCGTTTGCAGACTGTCCCTCGTCTTCGGGCATCCCTTCTGCCTGCCCCTCGTCCGAAGGCCAGGCAGGATGGCTGCTGGGGACAGAGCTAGCAGGAACCTGTGTAGAGCTGGATTTTCAGATGAAAACCTGCTTAGCTCTATATTATTCACACCATGGGACTCCCAACTTGCAATTTTAGCGCCTCTGTGGAAGACACTCTTTACCCCTCTGCCTTTTTTTTTTTAACCTTCTTCTCCTCCTCATAACTGTTGAGAGCTGTTATTTAAGAGCAGCTGGGAGAGAATTGCTATCAGCCTAGGATAGGTTAATTGCAGTCAAGCCCAGGTTCTGCCCTCCTGGGAAAACCCCTTCCCTACATCTTTAATGCTGTAGTTCCTCCCTCCCTCCTTTGGGGAAGGGGTTTCCTGGGGAGTGCTCTGTTTTGTGTCCTGCATGAGGATGTTGCTTCTCCTCAGACGCTATTTCTGCCTCTCCACTGACTGTGCCAGTACCCAGTGGTTCCCTGGACCAGGCTGCTACGGCTCCTCTGCCTGTAAGTCATTTGCGGGTTTCTTGTGCATTAGGAAATGTTAATATTGAAGTTAAAACAGCAGCTTCAGTCCTCAAAGTTTATAAGTGCTGCTCAATTATTTATTTGTGTCTTTCTGTCTTCCTTTGCTTGGTATTTCTGCTCCTGTCAGGAAATTTTGCAAGGTGTTGCATCATCCCTTTTTCCTGTTGGCTGTCTCTGCTGCCGGCCCGGGAGCTGTGCCTGTGACGGTGCCGCCGGCAGCGTCTGTCTCTGCTTCTGCCTCCCTCCACTCGGCTCCTGTCAACTTTGTTAACTTTCAAACCCAAAGCACGCTTCAGCAAAGGGGTTTATGGGCATTAATTACACTCACCACAGCAATGCTCACCACGCAGAATGGTTTGAGCAAAACACCACATCCACGACACGAAGGGGCTGCTTTGCTCAGTTCCATTTTTCTCTTTCTGAGCTGTTTGTAGCTAGGCCAGAGGATTGACAGTGTGGTGACAACAGCAAAGCATACTGTGACCTACAAACCATTTCCACCCATCTTAATAGCATTCCCGAGGCGCAGTCTATTCCCTTCACTCCAGACTGTACGTGCAATGGCCCCAGCAAATTTCCTGCATGTTGTTCCAAGGTTGTAGAATAATTATTTCCTTTATCAGGCAGAGCTGTTAAGTACATACTTTGAATTCGCAGCTGTGTGTATCCATCTGCTGAGCCTTTGCTGATGCAGAGCTATTGGTGACCACTTGTTCCTGGTTTGGGGTCTGTGACGGGAAGGGCCGCTGCTGCCTCGGGACAAGCTTCCCAGCAGGGAGTGCAGGATGGAGCGGCCAGGGCTCGGGGTGACTCCGCATGGAGAGGCAGCACGTGTATAAATTACACAGCTCCCTGGCACAAAACTTCATGCTCTGTTGCCGTTCTTCACTTGCATCTGCATTCAAGTTGAGATGAGATGTTCTGGGCAGGTAGAGAACTCCCCAGTGCTTCCATCAACTGGACAATGTATGAGAAGCCTTGTCTTAACGAGACACGTATTTAGAACAAGCAAAAAGAGGGAAATACTTGTTTCAATTAGTTGTGATATTTCTATGAATAAAGTTGTGCCAGATGAGTGAGTCATTAAGTAGCCCGGTGACACGTACGCTTTGTTTCCTTGCAAGCTGGGTTAATTCCTGAGGAAGGTCTGTCCTGTTGGCTGTGTTCTGTGGTACTCTGCAGCAAGTGGAAAGTTGATTTATGGTGTTTGGAAACAGTATTTGGGGAAATCTTCCTAGAAAGTAGGCAAGTGTCTGGGCTGAGCCTGCTAGAAGAGAGGATTGCTTGCTTGCTATTGGCCATTGTCTCTCTTCTTTGTATATGTGAAAGTAAACTAAGTTACATTGAAAATAGATTCTGTGTCGGAATGTGGCATTTCAGTCTGAGCTGCAAGTGTTGCCACCTGGGAATGGTGTAGCCACAGACAGGGAGCAGCAGGGCCCTTCGTGGTCTTTTCAGGCTGAGTCTTGTCACAGACTTTTTGTACTTCACCCAAGAAAACAAGGACATGATCAGAAAATAATCAGCCAGTGAGACCAGAAAAGTGCCTTTGCAGCTCCAAGGCATTGTAGGCTCTTAAAATGCTAATGGCACGCCCGAGAATGAAAGAGTTGATTTCATTGTATTTGTTTAGCAGTTAAGCTGGTGGAAGCCAGGAAAAGATTTAGCATTGCCCACACACAAAGTAAAAAGCTGCGTTACTTGCCTGTCACCCACCCGGGCTCTGGGGCAGCTGGCAAGTGCGGAGCCCGGTTAATCTGTAACCGGCCACAGGCCCCCTGCGGGAAAGAATTTGGGTCTCCTGATTGCAAGTTGCAAAATCCCTACCTGCTACGTCATGGGAATTTTGTAAGGCTTGATATGAGAAAAAAAGGGGCTTCCTGACCAGTGCTCTGGGACAGGTGGGGAGTGAAAAGTATGTGGTTTTACAGCCTGTGGCCACCATGGATGTGTGTTGCTTCTCACCTCTGCCCATACAGAAGGTTTGAAGGTCTCGCTGTAGCTCCCCAGAGGAAGTGTCACCAAGATTTGTGTACTGGGGTCCCGAAAAGGAAAACTACACAGAGCCCTGCTGTGTGCACACAGCACATGGCACACGCCGTTGTGTTGATAAATCAGTCACCAGATGCGATGTCAGGAAATTTTTATACAAGTTTTTAATAAAAAAAATTCAACAAAAAAATATATATAATCAGGCATTTTATGCAATGCATACAATCTTTATATCTGCAGGTACAGATAAATAACAGAAGGCAAAACCAAGTATTTTGCTTATCTTTGGCCAGTAACCAATAATCACCCCCGAAGAGATATTACAGGGTTAAAGAATAATAAACTGAGTCTGTAAATGTCTCTCATCACAGACAATGTATCAGGCAATAATACAGTAGTTAGATTTTCAGAAATGTAAGGAACTATTTCTTTAACACTGCCCAATACTGCAGTTTAACCTGGTTTGCTGCAATGGAACCGAAGGCCACCTTTGGCTGACACACAGGCACCGTTCCCGGGTTGACATCAGACTCCAGCCCTCGCCTCCTCCCTTCCCCACACGCTGCTCTGAAAGGCCAAGCTGAACCTCCTCCTGGAATCAGCCAGCACCAGCCCTTCTCTGGGGATCAGCTTCCTGAACCCCCACCCACGTACGCACATACAGAGTAGTTAAGCTTCCTTAAGTCAATATTTTTTTCTAACTCAGTGTCCCAGAATAATAGCTCTCCTTCCACTTTACAGCACAGATATCTGATGGCTCTACCAAAGCAATATATACATGATACACATTAAAAATCATAAAAGCAGTTTTTAAAGGTACATTGATAACATGTAGCAGCTTATGTATATACATGTTTTCACAGTCATATTTTAGAAAATTGAGAACACCAGGAATACTTCTACTGTGTTTTCTATAAATACTAAAAATTTACCTGTCAGGCATTTTGACAAAATAGTACTTAGGTTATCACTTTAAATAGCTCTTGAAAACCTGTAACATTTTAAGCTTAAAGGCTGTAAAGTTTGAGGATTCTTTAAAGTGTTTAGCCAGTTTCAGCAGCTGAGCCCCCTGCCAGTTTGATTATTTTTTTTGTTTTTAATTCAAATCTGGTAACAAAGGAACTCCACCACTTTCGATGGGATGGGCAAGTTCTTGACTTGGCTGGTGGGCATCACTCTTCGAATTGCCATGCGACAGAGGTGCTGGAGACTGGAAACTTGCCTGGGAGTTGCCCAGAAGTACACGCTGCCGTCCTGTGTCCTGCACAAAAAACCAACAGAAAACCCCAACAGAATTATCCCACCTGAACGATTTCAACTGAGTACAAACTCCCACGTGCATTGCTAGTTCCGGGGAATGCGCTCTGAACTTCCTGTTGCTTAGTTCTAGCTCTTCCAGACTCGTTTACACCAGATGCCAGCTCTTCTCTTACGCTACAGCAGCACACTAAGCAACTCGCTGATTATCTACGTGAGAGGCCTGAGCAGGTCTTCCAGCAGCTATTGCATGTACCACCTGAAACGGAGTCACTGCCCTCCTTTATCTCATGGTCTTTTTCCAATCCACATGTTTGTGGGTCTGTCTTTTATTTATTTTCAAAGATAAGAAATGAGTTTATCAGCTGCTTGATTTTACTGCTATTCCAGGCATGTTTAAACAAATAGTACCAAAACTAACTCAGAAGTGTCAAGATGCAAGTCACCGTTGAAGATTTTTAGAACACTTAGCCACTGTTTTCAACCTTTTGTGTTACCTTAATATTGGGGTGGGGTGGGGGAGGGGTAGGGAGCCTGAAGTATATACTTGCCCTGCAGCTAGAACACTGCCATCAGTAGAAAAAGTACAGCAGAGCCCGTTGTTCAGAGGTGCAACTTGTACAGGGTATTCTTCATCGATTCTCCAGAATCTCACCATTCTGAGAAGGGAAGAACAAAGCAGTAAGTTAACAGAGTAGACATTTAATTCTGCCTGATATTTTCTCTGAAGCTGCACAAGAAGCAGTCTGTTAAAACCCCCCTTTTTCTGTTTTCAGCTGTTACATGCTTAACTTATTCAGATCATCTCTCTGTACGCAACTGTTCTTCCATTCAGAATGCACAGTACCATATACCAGAGAACTCATCTACTTTTACCAAGTAATTTCTCAGTTAAAAAAAAAGAAAAAAAGCTGACTTAGTATTTAAAAGTTCATGTCATATGGGCAGAATTAAAGGAGTCTGACAAACCTTTCCTCATACTTACTTATCATCAGCAAGGCTTGCAATATGTAGTCCATCGTGACTGAAAGATACTGATCTGACCCATCGGTCATTTGCACCTCCAGCAAATATTGGAGTGGGAGGGGGAAAGAGGTGCCTGGACAGAGAGAGAGAGAGAGAGAGACTCAGCTGCCAGCAAAGCCCTTAACAACTGCAAAGAGTTTCTTCATCATCATTTCCATCAGCCACTGCTAAGATCCTTCCCAAATCTAATTACCAGTTAAATACATAAACCCATTAATTTTCAGTAGTCGTCTCCTCTCTAGGAGAAAGTTTCCAGATTTGACTACTTTACTTACCCAAATTCCATAAGAATAACTCCAAGATGTGGGTCCCAGACATAGACTCGAGTATCGTAAGATGCAGTAGCCAGTAAAGCTCCATCAGGAGAAAACTCACAAGCTACAACATCATTGTGATGTCCTTCGAGTTTCCGGATCATGGAGTATTTATCCATATCCCACAGAAAAACCTGCAATCAAACCAGCTGATGTTATAGCTCTGCTCACAGATACAAGGAAGCATTTACTTTCTTTTTTTTTTTTTTTTTTAAAGTATGGCTGCTAGTCTTATTTAGGATTATATTAAAATCAGGCATTATGAATTACTACAATTAAGAAATATGCTCAGTGTCATAGTCAGATTAAAATCAAGTTTTTTTAAAATAATTAAAGCAGACATGCAAGTTCTAACTCAAGTTTGTTAAATGTTATTTACAAAATAAGCCAAAATATAAGATAAAGGCAACACAATTTAACCATGTAGCTTACTGAAATTCAGGTATTACAAAACTATTTTATTAAAATATGCAGAAATAAATAGGGTTAAACTCTACAGTCCCCTCTTTTCAGTAACTACCGAAATTTTAAGAAATATACAGACAGAAAACGTAAGGTTAACATATTGTTACTCCAGTGGCATCCCTTTGAGTTTAAGATCACTTGTTTACAATTGGCTTGGATCACCAACGTCAGCCTAGGAAGAGAAACAGATACTGCAAGCAAAAAGAATTTTCACAGCCAAAAGTTACGTCTTTGGCAAAACAATAGGGAACTCTAACCACATTATCAGAAAGAATTTATACATTTTAAATCAAGTCAACAGTAAGAAAGACATTAATATTACAATTTACCAGGCTAATTGCATAAGGTATTATAAAAATTGAGAACAGATTATAGTATTCTGAGATTTTACATGCAGTTGTACATTATATATAATCAAAATAAAGACTGTGCAGAATTACTTAATAGGAACAATCTATGTATTGCAGCATAGTTTTACAGAAAATGTAACTCTTTAGCATAAGGTGTTATGTCCCTAAAAGAGCTTGTTAGGGTCCTTGATTTTTCCTGACTTGGTTTTACTGCACAGATTAATTACTGACATCTTGGATAAATTTATATGTTTGACCAAAGCAAAGAGAGCCTTAGCGCCTCACGTACTTCCTGACAAGGAACCATTGGGCAATCAGTTATAAACGCGTTGACCAATTTCTCTAAGGAGACCCCAACACTCCAGAAAACTGGAAACTAAGTTTTAGGAGTCAGTGTGTTTCACTGCTGTGAAAATTATTAAAAAAAAATAATAAAAAAAAAGAAATAAAAAAAAGAAAGAAAGAAAGCAGAAAGTGGACATCAACCAGCACCTGCGTACGTACAGGACACCTTGCAGTCCAAGGCAAGGTTACTTCGTCCTATGGTAAAGTTCGCCCCCAGCCTGGCAGCCAGAGATGCCACTCTTTCTGCCCCGCTAACACCATTGTGCTCCTGTGTGAGTGGTGCCAGCTTAACCTCAATCACACCAATATTGCTGCCACCACCTGTGACAGGGAAAGCAAGAAGCTTATGGAAAACACACAGCCTAAAGATATCAATGTATACATCCACATCTGCTCTAGTTAAAAAAGAAACAAACCCCAGATCTCAGCTATTTTCTATCAATCCTGCACTGATAATTTAAAGTATAAAATGCATTTGAACAGTTATCCATATAAAGTGGTATCCACTTATGAACTGTGCTTTTTACTCATCACTAGGCTTCGTTAAACTACCTACAAAGCCCCTGTAACTGGACTGAATTCCCCTTTCTGTTTTATCCTAATTCTTCAGTGCCAAGAAAAGCAGCTTATGGCATATGTGCTTTACCTGCACTGCTTTCAGTTCTCTAGCAAGGCACCAGAATACAGCTGACAACAAAACCAGTGTGCTGTTCTTCACTCTAGAGCTTTTAGACACAAGTGCCACTTGTTTTGCAAAACATGGAGAAACATTTTTGTTCAGCGGGAGAAACCATGACTGGCTCAGACTTTGAAAAGTCCTTTTCATTGAGCAGGAAATAGAAAGGATAAAATCAATAATAAAATAGTTTTATGCATTAATCTAAGTATATTTTAATACTGGAAGCTTTAGTCTTCTTTGCTTTTATACTATGAACATGTGCAGATGTGTTGGACTGTTTCTCAAACAACGCTTACGGTTTCTTCAACTAAAAGCAGTGCAAGTTCAATTCATCAATCAGTGTCTCAATGTACCATTTGCTAGTTTAATTTCATGCACTTTTACATCATCATAAAACATTAGAAGTTCATGACACCGAGCACAATGTTACTTAGATTTAAAATGATTATGCACACAATTGAGTAGATGTAATGAACAAGAAACTCTGACACATACTGCTTTACTGGCTCCAACCGAGCAGAGGAGAGAGGAGTCTGGAGAGAAGGCACAACCATACACCCAGTTCTGGTGTCCTCTCAACACCTTCATCATATTTCCTGAAAAGAAAGACATTCCCATAAGAATTGATATGTCACAAACTGAAATTGAAAAGCTTTTCCAAATTAGTTCTTCCTTTATGGAATTTTATACTACATTTCCAAAGAACATTTTACAGTCATTCTACACAGGCTGTCACCCAGGCTCTAAATCCCATGTTCCCATTCAAAAGGGTCACTTTGTGCACTCTTTTAACTTCACCCAATCCCAGCTTATATCTTTAGGGCGCATACAGACAAAGAATTTCAAGAGAGCATGCACAGAGAGTGACTAATAAAACAAGTTTTTTAAGAAATGCTGACCTAACTGAGTTTATAGCAATAAAAGAAGAGAGTATGTGCATATTTCTCCTATGTATTCCAGCAGGTAAATTTAAAATTCTTACCATCATCTTTCAGGTCCCACACTCTCAGTGTTTTGTCTCTGGACGCAGACACTAAGATCAGGCTGCCATCTGGGGCAAAGGTTAAATCTCTGACAACTTCGGTATGGTCCATCAGGTTAAGGAGGAGTTTTCCTGTTGCATGGAAACACCACAATTTAAAATGAAGGACTGTACTTTTATTCACATCAAATGCTTTATGCATACAAATACAGAATACACAATTGCAGCACATAAAGCCAAATTTTCTTTGTAGGAACGCTCCCTACAGTAAGAAGGATGGGTATCCTTTTAGTCTCTTCTGCATCGAGAGGCCATTTTCTGAAAAGATAGTAAATCTAAACGCTAAAACCATATGTCTCAGAAATAAGGCAAGACTTGCCTTGCAATAGACATCTCTTGTTCTAAGCTTAAATTTGCAAGATAACAAATTACTCAATAGTTACTAGTTTCATTTTTTTAAAGCTGAGAAGTTCTCTCCCAACCTAGCAAGCTGTGCTGCCAGCGGAATTGAGATTCCATAATTTCAGACTCAGTCTTTTGTCTTCTAAACAGTTATTTACTTTAAAAAAAAAATACTTCCCCATACTCAAGAACAGAGAGCAACTTCATGTTTTTAAAGTTTCCTTTGTTTGAAAGTATTTTAAAACTACAATCCAGTGGAAGATTTTAGAATCAAAAGCAATATACACAAAGTCAGTCACGTAACAATTTTTCAGCACCAAGGCTTCACCTTTCATCACTTACATCTCAAAGCCTGACCTGAGTCTGCTCCTTCCTCTAGCAGTATTTGAACAGTTCTAGTGGCAGGACTCCATGCTTTTTTCAGATTACTTAACTTGTATTCAAGGTTTAGTTCCCAATTAAAACTCTGTCAACAATTTCTTCTGTGTATGAAGTGACAGTGAAGCGTCACCTTCCCCTCACACGCTCTACCTGTATAAACATCCCAGATCTTGATGCGCCCGTTGTTCAGGCCGGTTGCGAGGAGAAGCTGGTCTTGCCCAAATTTGAAGCGGTGCCATTCTATATTGACACAGCGGCTCTGCTTCTCCGGCACCGAGGACCCAAAGGCGAGGCTCCAGACGATATCGCCACAGTCTATGATGTGTTCACAGGGCTTGTTCTTCTGGCCGCTGTCACTGGTCTGCCTCGCGAGTCGTGTACCGACAGAGTTCGCAACATTCTTTGTGCCATGCAACAAGCTGCAAAACAAACAAAACACCAAAAGCATAAGGTATCTTCAAAAATAGAACAAAAAGGTCTTTTAGTTTTAACAAAATCTGTGAGTTGCTATAATGTACGTCTTGGAGGCCCATAATGATGCATTTCTATTTTCAAATTATAAAAGCAGCTTTTTCTTATAACTGTCAAAAATTATTAATCCCTGGAAACCCTCTCACACAATATAATAATACTTCTGTACATGTTTTTACCTCTGTAGAGAGCAATATAAACTTAACCCACTGCGAAAAACAACACTTTAAAAGCATTTACAGAAAAATGAGTTACAAGAATTTCTAAGACTTTCTGCTAAACGAGCAAGAAGTTCCCCACAATCCACTTGCAGGTGTTAAATACTGGGCAGAAGGGCTGAGGCCAGCGCAGGGAAACCAATTAACTCACCGCCAGAAAGAGGGGCGGGATTTGCTGGGAGGGGAAATGTAACCAGCTACAAAAATGCAACTGCTGGTTACTAACTTCATTACAACACAACCTGCAAGTGAACAAAAGGTGTGTCTTTTGGAAATTAACTTGCTATTCCAGGAAGTGTAAGGAAAGAGGTTTGCCTCTTAGAAAATTTGTAAAAGGTAAAACCAAATAGCTCTCTGATAGGAAATTTAAAAGTCCAGATCTGCCCAAGTCTTTAAACTTCCTTCTCATTCTAACTTCCTCTCATTTTACAGCAACTGAATCAATTAATAAATCACTCCTCCACAGCCTTTGTGAGGCTGCAATATAATTGTTTCTCTCACTGGCCACAGAAGATATAAAACAATAGCTGCTACTTTAAAGAATTAATTTTCCCCAGACATCAAAGCCTAAAAAAGCCAATGCACTCGGTTTTATCTATTCAAAGTTATCTCCTGTTCTGAAGCTCTGAAGTTTCTGGGGTGGATGAAGAGCCACGTGGCTTTGTCTTACAAGTTCTGAAGGCACTGGGACCAGGGGACCAGCTTCACGATGCGATGTCCTTGGGACCAGGCAAAGTAAGAGCCATCAGGAGCGAAGGCCACCGTCCAGTTCTCACGTCCACACTTCTTGTCGAAGGGAGAAGTTGGGGCCAAGAGTTCTCCTACCGTGCGCGATCGTGCTGAAAAGGAAACAAAGAGGAAATGCCATTAAAAAAAAAAAAAAAAAAAAGAAGAAAAAGCAGCAGCGTACTTTAAAAGGTTACAAGGGAACCAGGCAGTACGTTAGTTATTTTGCTTTTATTTCAAGACGTTCAAAGTAATGGGGGAAGGTGAGCGTGTGTGCCTTATTGTCACCAAGGACTAGACTGAGGCTCAGCGGCACAAGGGACTGAGTCACGGCGGAGGCACAGCCCAGCGCTGGGTGTCCCGAATGTCAGTCCCTCAGGTCACACCCCCCACCTGGGGCAGAACTCAAAGAAATTAAAAATCTGCTGAAATTAAAAATCTGCTGAAACCAGCTATTACTTCAGTTATTCTAACGATAGCTCTAGAGAGATCAGTAGAACTATGCGCCACCTTGACCTAATACTGCAGAGTTTAAGAAATAAGATGCCCAATGATGAATTATCTTTTTGGTTTCTTTTACTTTTAAATAAAAACGCGAGTACGCTCGCACGCTTTAACATCCCGCCCTCCTTTAGGAACAATAAATTCAGAGGTTCCCCCCAGGGGCCACCGTGCGATGGAGGAGCCCGTGTTCCCCCGCTTCTCAGGGTAACCGGCGGCGCCCCGCTCTCCTTCCGGCTGCGGGGGCCGGTACCGAGCCCCGCACAGCCCCCGCGGCCCCTCCGCCGGGCCCAGCGCCGAACCGGCCCCGCTGAGGGACGGCGCCAACCGCGCCCGCCCGGCCCGGCCGCCCCAGGCCCGAGCCGCCCCAGCCCCGCTCCCGGCCGCGCCCGCCGCTCACCGATGAGCTTCTCGTTGACACTCAGGGGAAAGCTGGCCATCTACGGGGCCGCCCTTCGGACCGGCTCGGGACTTGCGACGGAGCGAGAGGCGAGAAACGGACTGGGACAAAATGGCGGCGGCGGCGCGGGGTGTAGCGCGGGGCGGGCGGGGGACGCGCCCGCCCTCCTTCCCTCCTCCTTCCCTCGCTCCGCCCGGCGGCTGGCGGGGACCCGGACCGAGGGGGCCATCTCCTCACCCTCCTCACCCGGCCCTTCCTCTTGCCTCCAGCCGCGGCTCGGTAGCTGCCCCTCGGTGGTCTCCTCCCGTTTTGCCCCGTCACGGGGCTCCAGCGCGCTGGATCAGGGCCTCGCTCCCTCAGTACCCCCGGGGCCTCCCGGCTCCCCGGCCCGCTGTGGGGCTCCCCACCCTGGGGAGCTCGGGCCAAACGCAGCCCGATGTTCCCGGAGACGGGCCGGTGAGAACCCAGCCTTCGCTGTAAAACGAAGGGGACATGTTAAAAAACACTGGGCCTTTTGTGGCTCGGGGAGAATGGAACGTGGCAAGGCAGGAGCAAGACACGGGCTGTGGTGCCATCCCAGCAGGGTCTGCCCTACAGCCCGTTTCGGTAACACCTTCCAGTCCCGTCTTTGCCAAAATATGAGTCACGTTTTATCTGTACGAAGGGACTAAGTCTGTGATGAGCGGTCTCCCTCAAAACGAGGGGGGACAGGACAGAGGAGAAACGTGGTGACCCCTCAATATTGCAATTAAACGACTTTTTAGAGCTGCTGTGGCAGGGACGTACTGGTGGTGTGGGGGTGTACTGGTGAGGTGGTGGTGGTGTGGGGGTGCACTGGTGAGGTGGTGGTGGTGTGGGGGTGCACTGGTGAGGTGGTGGTGATAAACTGCAAAGTCCTCAGATGGGATCAGAAATACTTCTTTTGTTGCTTAAATGCCCGACCAGCAGCAGTTCCCGTTCCCGCCGCAGTGAGTTAGAGAGAGGTTGTCTCCAGGCTCTTTTAAGACAGGTTGTGCCATCCTGGGTGTCTGTTTGACCGTGGAACTACAAGGCAACACGTAGAACAGAAAATATGTGAAAGGGTGTATGGCTGCGCTGTGGAATGTGTGTAGGACGGTGACGTGTGCTCTTCCCTAACCAGGGGCTGGAAAACCCTTGGGAGTTTCCTGCTCTTTGGTGTTTCTTTCTAACCGTGTGCAGCTCAGCACTTAATTCCAGCAAGATTTGGTTTATGGTAAAATTTTGAATTTACTGTTAATGGAGTTGTCCATAAACGACTTGGAGAAAGAGACCCTGAGGCCACTTCATTCTCTGCCTGATTTTGCATTAAAATCTGTGTATTCCCCTGTCTCCCTCCCTTCCTTCTCCTCTTTCTTTTTCTGTTTGCATGTTGAAGTTCTGCCCCTCTTCTGTACTAGGTGACTCTCTTGCTCTCTCGTTGGACTGGAGAAAAGCACAGGGCAGGATAATTAACTGCAGATAGTAACTATGATTTCATTCCAGAGCAGTGGCAGAGCTGGAGCTGCACTGACGTAGCTGTATGGATTAGCTGTTCGGCCGCAGAAACTTCCAGAAGTTAGCCTTGTGTAAGCAAGGCCAGCAAAGCCTTTTTAAAATCATGTAGTGAGACAATGTCAAAGAAAGGAGCAGGAAGAAGTTTGGAATATTTTTGATGGTCCAAACACTAGCGGGGATTAACGCTGGTTTGTACAAACTCCCTTAGCACGTCGTAGCACTAATCTGACACAGTTCTTCTCAGCGTCATCCTCTTCCCGCTCTATCAGTCCTCTGCCGCCCGCAGATGGAAAAGCCCTGAGCAGTTATCTTCACTTAATCCCTCAACAACTTCTTATAACAAGGCAGATTTGCAACCAGGGGATATTGTGAAACGCTGGTTTGGAGTTACTCATGGGTTGTGAATGTCTGAGCCAGCCCAGCTCAGAGCTGGGATGACTCCGTGAGATCTCTCCCGAGGGTCGGAGCCTCGTGCGGAGCCGGGACAAGGCTGGGTTGTGTTTGCTTACCTTGGGGGTCGCTACAGCCAGGGAGAGAGAGCGCTCCAGTTCCGCAGCGTCTAGGAGTGTTACCACATTGCTGGATTTCTTGCCGTTTGTTTGTTTGTTTTAAGAAGCAAAGTATTTGGCAATTTATTATTTCTTTAAATCTCTGTACTTCTGCAAGTACTGCTCCGATAGTTGGTGTTTCTTCCTTGCTGTGCTTTCTGCTCATTAATGTAATAAATCTGAGGGCCGGAAGAGATGATTAGCTCAGTTAGTCTGGTCTTTGTCTAATAGAGGAATATAATTTAATCTAATTTAATGCACCTTCTAACAGGGAGGATTTCCAGCAGTTACACTGTTGTTCAGCCTTTACAACACTGGAGCCCAAATGCCAATCTTTGAACTTCCCTGCCCACGCTTTGGGTGTTACGTAGGCATATTGTGATATGTAAGTTCCCAGGTTTTTGGAAGCTCATTAGAAATTGTTTGGTGTCATAGGGTGTCCTGAAGACATCACTGGCACCTTCTCCTTTCATGCCTGGCTGGAAGGGCTGGTGCCTGGTGTCTGGAGCCAGAGTAGGAGAGGTGGAAAGCTGGGTGCTCACTGCGTGTTACCAACTCAGCCATTCTGGGCGGTAAAATGTACCTCTCTAAAATTCAGTCAAAACTTGAGGAGACAAAGAATCCACACTTTCCTTTCTCCGCGTCCTTGTTGTGTTTATTTCCCTTGCAAGTGAAGCAAAGTGGATGATTTTTGGGATGGTTTCTGCTGCGCTGCGCTGGTGAGGCATGGCTGTGGAATGGAGGGTGGCACCAGGCTACATACCCCACAGGGTCACATGCCATGAGGGCCTGCGGGGCTGCGTGGGTGACTCAGGGCTGATTTATGTGTTTTCCATTATCTTCCTTTACAGATGCAGCTGCCAAGCCTGCACAGCGCTGTTCTGCTGGGAAGCTCATAAACTCCCTGCCATCTTTCTCCATCAAGACTTTACACACTGCCCTAAGCTTCCGCAAATGAAAGGACTTTTGTTGTCTGCCTGTCTTGGAAATACTTTCCAAGGTCTGGGTTGCGGAGCTTTTCCCCCGGCTGCTGGAGCACCAGGATCTGCTTATTCCATATTCTTGTATTCTGACCTGGTGAATCTAGTTATATCCAGTTCATTTGGATTTTACTTCTCTGATTTTTTATTTTTTTTTAGCTGTTTTGTGAGTTTATGTTTCTTAATGAGCTTTGTTGAAGTCTTTTAGACTCAGTCAGTCATTAGGCTGGACTCAGAAGGCCACCTGAAATTAGTGTGTATCCCAAATGAGGGACTGGGCTGCTTTTATAGAAATTGGTTTTGGCACTCTTTTATCTTTGTAATATCATCTGGGGTTTGTAAAACGAGCTAAGGTGTTTGCCTCTTGCGTTTCTGTCTTCTGGCTACTCGCGAGGCTCCCAGCTCTGTGCTCGCCCTGCTTCCCTTCCATTGCTAGGGCTTCCCTCTGGGAGGCTTCCACTACCCGAAGGCTGTTTGTTCCTCTTTCTGGTACAGATCAGTTGTGGATTTAGATCACGGTTTCTGCCCAAGTTCTGCTCATCGTGCAGTTCCCTGTTCAGCTTGCGCAAGCCATCCCAGCAAGGTTATTGTGCCCAGGGAGCACTGAGGCTGCCCCTTTCTGTTAGCTGTGGTTGGTTGGGTTGTGCAGACAGGCCTCTGGAAGTCAGATCAGCACAGTAAGTGTAAAATACATTCCAAAGTACTTTAAAAGCCCATGGTGCTTTTTCAGGCCCACGGGTTATGTCCTCCCTCTTCACAGTGGTCATTTTATAAAGCATTCCTGCCAGCTGACAGGTAAGGCCACAATTAATGCCAGTCACACCAGACCCAAGGTGCAACAGCACATGCACCTTGGTGGTCTGGCTGTCATTAAAAATTACACTATTTATAGTCTACACTGTTAGTAATTCGCAAGCTCCTGTTTGTTTTGAGTAGCCTCCTTGGGACGGAGGAAGTTCAGAGTGAGCCTGTGGAGGCAGAAGAGAAGGTGAAAGGAAAAAGCCGACTGGAAGGAAGAAAGAGAGGGCAAAGAGGGTTGAAGAGAAGGGGCTGCAGTGGAGAGAGAGGGGAGCAGCAGAGAGGTTGTGTTGGCCAGAGAAAAGAAAGCGCTGTCAGAGCCCCAGTGTATGAGACCTTGTGTACTAGGCTTTGCAATTTCATCTACTGGAACTATTTTTTAAAAACACTTCAGCCCTCTTTGTCCCTCTGGATGTCTCCCTGCCCCCCTTACTGTAGCGCGTCCTCGCTGAGAAACGCTGCTGGGACTGGCACAGTTTCAGCCGTTACTTCATTTCGTGTACGTGTTGTTATTTGCCTGGTGACTACAAGCAATATTGGCAGAGCCCAGCAGCTTGGTGCGGGTCTTCTGGCCCTGAAGAGTTTGCAGTCTAAATAGAGAAGACAAACAATGGTTGGGAGGGGAAGCGAGGAGATGGGGCCACTTTCTCAGGGTCATTGTGGAGCTGCCAGGAGCATAATCTGATTCTCCCACAGGCACCTCGTGCATTAGAAGAAACTGCCTCCCTTCTGGAATTCTGAGCTGCCGTTTCTCTGTCCCCTTCTCCCCCATTGCTCTGTAGCTTATTCACCACTGCTTATTGTGAAAAATAGAATTAGTTTTCTGTAGATGGTCGTAAATTGATGCATGCCTGGTACCCAAGGGGTTAATCTGTACAGGTCTGCTAAAAGAGTCTTCTGTGGAAAAGTTGCACAGATGGAATATCGGGGATAGACTACAGTCATTTTTTTTTCTGCATTCTTTTGGTCTCTTTGGGATTTTATAATTTTTGGACCACGTCTTTGGGTATAATACATAGAGCAGATGGCTTAGTGTGTGGGGTGAATTCAGCGCTTTCGTGATGAGTAGCTGCACTGGAATAAGGGAGATGGAGGTTTGGGTTTATTCCTTTTAGGTTCAAAACCATTCCCTCTTTGCGAGCCGGCCATGGGTGCCGTGTCAGGGAGCTGCTTTCAGAAACGTCTGTGCTAAATTTACCCGCTGAAGTTACAAGAGCTGTTATCTCAGATGGCTGAAGGTCATGCCGAGAGTTTTGAACTTGAACTGTCCTAAACAAGGAGGGTAGGAAAGGGTCGCTGTGTTACAGAGAAAGCAAGATCAGCCTCGCTTGAGCTCCCTGTGTCCGTGCCCTGATATATGTCAGCATAACCTCAAACACAGCTATTTCACTTCTTCAAAAAATCATACTAGTTTTCTGTGTTCCTCTCCAGCCTGTGTTTTCTCTGAGCTCAGCTGCCAATGACTTCAGTTTGCTGGACGGCCCAGGCTCCTCGCAGGAGGAGCGCGATGCCCAGCAGGCGCAGGCACCATCTGCAGTGTTTCCCCAGGATTCAGAATTACAGTTTTTTCCACTGTGCAGTGAGAAATGTTACTGAGATGTTTTGTATTCCTTTGGCTACAGTTCCCTCACCCTGCCCCGTAATTACATCTGATTATTTACAGTGGTGCGAAACACCCATCTCTCATTATAACCAGGGTTAAAATCGTTCTAATTGGCTCATTAAAATCAGAGAGTACACAAGGCCTTGTGGCCAAAGCATGGGATGTAGGATCAGAAGCGTTAGCTTCTCCTCTTAGCTTTGCTACCTGCTTCCTGGGTGAATTTGGATGCATCGTTAAGGCCAGTCTTAAACCGAACTTAAATAAAAGCAGCTCGGTTCAGGGGTGGTGACATCGTGCTCTGAGACAGAGATCTAAGTCTTACGAGAACTGCAAAATACTGCAATCGAATTCTGAATTATTTTGTGGATCAGTTTCTTTTCTACACTGTAGATTTAGGTGCCTCCTACATCCAATCAAAATGTACCATGAGGGGATAATATAAATGAAGGCAGAGGTGTTAAACATCAGAAGATCGGGCCTGGTGACGTACTGGTATTCGTGCAGGGTGAGGACAGGGACAGTGCCCTGCAACAGTCACTATGTGCCATCTGACTGAATGCAGAGATGCTCCTCGACACAAATTCCTGCCAGTGCTTGGTGGGGTTTGAGCAAAGGTCCCGTCCTGTTGGATGAACATCAAAGAAATTCAAAGCTTCTGCAGAGGCCTCTCCCCTCCGGCCACCTCCTGCCGCCACCGTGCAGCCCAGGAGCTGCTGGAGACACGGCTCACTCTTGTTTGGCTGCAGAGGGCTATACTTCAGTCCCCTCCATTTTTTTTGTTTGTTTTGCAAACTTGCCTCTCTTCCTTCCCCAAAATGCTAGATTCCTAATTTGACTTTCATCTTCAGGGGCACCAGGATCTGGCTGATGGAACGGCTCAGCGCTGCTGGATGAGACAGACCCACCTTGTGAGAACATCCATTTCCCCGCAATATGGAGGAGGAGGAGGATCTCTCCAGCTGAGTCTGGTCTGCAACAAGCCCTGTCTGCCAGATTGAAAATAACCTTTTTTGGACCGCTTATTCTTCCGTCCCGCCTTTCGTTCCTTGCTCCTGATAAGTACAGCGCAGTCAAATGTTCCTGCTGGAGGGGGGAAGCTGGGGCAGAGGCCCCGGGCGTGTGGGCAAGGCAAGGTGGCTTCAGCATGAAGTCCTGGAGGGATAACACCCCGGGGCATTTGGGGGACACAACTGGGAGAGCTGGGCATCCCCGTGGGGAACAAGTGCCGAGGGGATGTGTCCTCTCCTCTGCCCGATGTGACCGTGCACTGGCCAAAAAGGGCTGGGATTGGGAAGCTGATGTGAGACCAGAGGAATGTCAAAGCAGTCACGTAACAAGTAAAAATAAGGGCTTTGTCCTGGCCAGCTCTGAGTGTACAGATAACAAGATAGCAGGGAATATTCTGAATTGTTCCAGACCCTACACTTAAGTGTAAATATGAAATAGCCTTCCTTTTTTGATGTTTTTTAAAATACCTGATCCAAGGCAGAAACGTGCAGTGATTTATGCCAGTGTAGGGTGTAGTCAGTAATAAACTGCTGAACACGTTTACAATTGGAAGAATATTTTTAGCTTTTTATGAAATCTGTGTTTTGGTATCGGACTAGCAGGGTCGTGCAAACAGAGGGAAAAATCAATTGCATGAAGGGTGTCATTGCATGTTCCAATAAATTGTCTATAAATTCAATTTATAGAGAAACAGGTTGATTTTAATAGGAAAAAGGAAAGGGTTAGACTACATACGTCCTGTAAAACAGCTCAATAAAATAATAAGAGCAGAAAAAGTCAGCACGTTGGGGAACGACAGGGTCGTGTCTGACGGCGCCTGCCTGGGAACAGCGGAGGCCGCATTCCTGCTGCGGCGGTTGGGAAAGAGCAGGTTGCTGACAGATAACGTGTGTTTGCTTTGCTCACAGACCAGGGACGGGCCCGAGCTGGTGGGGAAACGAGCCTGAAAATATTTGGGTGGTTTTACCCAGGCCTGCTGCTACAGGGAACACGTTCACCGGGCTGCAGAAAAGGTGAAGAATTTGGGAGAAATGTAGGTTCTTTGAAGCTGGAGGTTGGAAAAAATAATTTCTTAAGATCTCTTCTTGTCCCCATTTTCGATGGGTTGTTAAAATATTGGAAATAGGTATAAGAGTGAGGGGAGAAGATGGGAACTCACTTATTTGCAGTGCAGCCTCTTAACATTACACAGGGAATACGGGCCTGTGTTTGCCCAGTGTGTACAGAGTAAACGGCGTAAAGGAGTCTGACAGTAAATACCAGGATATGATCTTGAATAAATACTAGTGTAAAAACAGATATTAAGGCAAACGAAAGTAATGCCTTAACCCCAAATTTTTTTATTAGGAAACGGGTATAGCTCTCACTGCTTTGGGGAGAATTCCCACAGACACACCCGCAGCTCCGGGGCCAGCTTGTCTCCAGGCAGGCACACGCAGAATAAAATACAGGTGGGGTTAGTGGAGGTAATTACTGACATTTCAGTAAATGTGAGCATTCTCGGTTTTACCACTGACTCAGAGCTTACATTACTAATACACACTTACCATCTGGAATCAAAGCATGATGGGGGAAGAAGAAGGAAAAACAGGAAAGGGGAACAGGAATTGGTTGAGATTAGAAAAACAAGGTTTTGTATAAAATCAGGCAGTGATTTGGCAGTTTATTACCAGACAGGACCCTGGTATCTAATTGTAACTTTTTTTGCAAGAGATAGTTATTCATTGTCACAGCGGCAGGAGTGTCCAGCAGAGCAATCGCTCTGCTGAAGAGCAAACCATAAGGAAAGGTACATTGAAGAACAGGAGTAATGTTTAAAAGCTGAAGAGAAAAGGAAGGAGGTATAAATAGCAAAGATTTCAAGCAAATGAGCTAAGGCCCATTAATGACCAGCATTAGAAACAGCATTTAGAAAAGATTTATTTAGTTCCTTTCATAGGACTGGGTTAACAGAGCTTCCTTCTCATGGTATGTTTTATCCTTTCTGGCAAACCTTGCATTCTGCAGGCTGCCTGAGGAGCTCCTGGCCCAGGAGAAGTCAGTATAAGGTAACACCCCTTCTAGAGACACATGGTAATAGAGTTTTAAGAAAAGCTAGCCATGTTGAGCCTTCCAGGAATGTCATCTTCGGTCCTTCCTTCCCCACCAGATTCCTGATCCCTGTATCCAAACATCTGTAACGTGGCAGTTGAGCGGTGTCACTTGGCAGCATAGCTACGTCTCTGCGAATCCGAGCGCTCCTCTGCAGCCAGTTCTCTGTGATTGTAAGTAAAACGCTCTGGGAAGTAGCCATAGTTCAAAGAGTCATCCTGCAAGCGGAGCTGTAATTGTGTAAAAGTACCTTATTGTGTGCACAGCCCGTTCCTGTAAATTACAGGAATAAGCTACAGCAATGCAGACACAACAACGCTGTTTAACTGCTCCTCACTGCAGGTTTTGTTTCATTCGCTCTATTTCTGAGCAGACCTGGGTATGGAGGCACTGGAGCTGTGACGGGTGTAATTTACACCCCGATCACTTTTTTTCTCCACCGCAGCGCGACGCCTGGCTCTGTGACCAGCCAGGCAGGGCCACGCCAGGCAGCCCCAGAGCTTTTCAGGGGAGGACCCGCTCCCTGCATTAATGTAATTGCAGGTTATTTGTGAGATTCCTCCCGTGTCTTACTTCCTGAAGGCCTGGCACAGAAATCCGGTTTTGTAATCTGAGAACTAACGAGTGGCTGGATGTAATTATGTGCTCCATTATTCCAGCAGCCTCTGCAGCACAAAAGTAAAAGCTCAGTGTTGCCGTTAGTGCTGAAAATACACAAGTTGGTACGTAAGAGCTCGCTTGCACAAGGGGTGCAGTGGGCACTATGTACACAACTATGAGTTCAAGTTTAACTAGGGTCTATTTTGTGCTGTTTATAAACGTTTCCCGAAAGACACTGATGAGATTTCTAGTTATACGTTCATTATATCTCTCTTGCAGTCAGAGATTGTACAGAAAATGTATAATAAATAAAAGCCTTGGCAATAGCAATAGTTCTCCACTAAAGCAAAGCAGGATTTGGGGGGAGCGTAATTTACTTTTTTGTCAGATGTCATTTTGATGACCATAAAGAGGGGGAATGAGAGGTACGTGCTGAGCCCCACAGAGGGATTGATGGGCTGCAGGACACGTGTCATTGTGGCTGAACATTTTGTCTCAGCAGCTTCACGCTGCCTCTTCGGTGCTGGGGATGCTCTGGTCACTGCAGCCTGGAAGAGGAAGAGGCTGCTGGTAAAGAAAGACACGGGGGAGAGGGAGTATTCTTGCAAGACCTGAAATTTAAGCCTAAATCCAGACATGAAGAGGAAGTACATAACCTGAATCAGGAGCACACTGTATGATAAAAATACACATTGTAGAATTTGGGCTATAAGTGCTGCTTTTTGGTCAGACATCCTGTGCTATGATGGTAGTAACGCTTTGTACTCCTGCAAACAGAAAATGGTTCTAGAAAAGGTGTAGAGCTCACAATGGCTGTGTCTACTGGTTGTTATTCACATTGTTTTATAGGTGGATACACAAATTCAGACTGAAGAGTCTGGCGTATGCTGCTGCTTGGCTGTGACAGCAGCCAGGGCTTGGGTGAGCCATCAGTCCCACAGCTGGTGTGGCAGCGTCGATGCAGGACCTGCCGCCGTGGCATCAGCTGACGGAGCCTCCTCAGACCACGTCACACAGGTGTAAACACCCTGTGCCACCAAACACCGCTTACAGCGCAATTAGGAGGCTGATAGCAGTGTTTGTAGGAATGCACGAGGCAGCGTTGTCAATTAATATGACAGTATCAGGGTAGAGCTTAACGATGTAGTGCCCTCCATTGCTATAGTAGTAAATAAAAAATGGGTAAACTCATTTTTTGTTGCTACAGTGCCCAAATTAGAAGCTACTAATTAGTGTTTATCCTCACCGAGGCTGCTAAGCTCCAAGCCTACATCTTTCTAGAGACAATTCAGCTGTTCTCTGAGGATGTGGTGAGGAGACAGTTTTCCAGCAGGAAAGGCTCTGATCTGGGAGCCAGGAGGTGACACTGTGCTCGCGGCTGTTAGTGCCTTGGTTTGTGGCCACTGAGTGGGTCACGCCAGCTTGCCGTGCTTCTGTTTGCCCTCTCGACTTCTGCCTCTTTCATCTCTCAAGGTCGCGAGGAAGGGATTTCTTTTTAATCTGTATGTGTACAGTGCCTAATAGAAAGGGACGGAGGTTTCGGTGGGCGTCCTTGGGAGCTGCATCAGGACAAACAGCACGGGCTGGAGTGAAGAGCTGCCGTGCTCAGCCCCGGCGCAGGGTGACAAAGCCGCCACGTGGAGGTTGGCAGAGTTACTCACGCTCCATTTGTGTCCGTGCAGCTTCTAATCTTTAAACTGCAATTAGAACATCTTCCCTGCTAGTGTGATAAAGCCTTCCGTCTCACAAGACAGCTCCATCGATGCCCTTTTTGGTCTGTATTTGAAGGTTGTACTACCATGACCATGTCAAGAAAAGGTGTAATTTAAAAAAAAAAAACTTAGATCAATGTGCCAGTGAAAGTTCTGATAAAGGTACAGCTCTACAACTGTAGAAGTGCACAGGACTGCATAACATTTTTACTTTTCAGAAGAGAAATAGACTTTTATAGCATTGTAACTATTTCTGTCTGTGGAAGGGAAAGAGGAATTGACCACTTCAATTCTGCCAGTCTATTAGACCAAAATGTTTAAGTGCAATTCCATTACAGGATTAAGATGGGGAAGGCTCCTGTGCTTCACAGGTGTAACCTTGTCTTTCCCTTTCTTTTCTTACTGAGCCTGGAAATATTTTTCCCTGTTACCTTCTCTCTCCTTTCTTTTGGAGCTGGCTTTTCCTGTCATACTACATACTCTCAAAAGCATTTGGCATTTTTCCCTGCCCTTTGTGGCTTTGGAATGCTTTATTCCTGTTTCTCAATCCCTGCTACAACTGCAAGTAAGGCAGAGGTGATGTTTTTGTTTCACTGCTGCTTTTAAGTCACATGATGATATTTAGGAAATCCATGGACCTGCGGTATTGCAAGATTACACCCATGAAAAATGCAAAATGGGTTAATGAGTGCCCAGATCCTTAAACAGTCAGGTTCAAGTTTAGGGCAGCAATAGCTACTGGTGCCCGCAGTTTGATTCTCCAACATTTTTGTTGCCCATGTAGCCAGATAATTAAAAAAAAAATAAAAAAAGAAGGACTGGGCCTATGTTTGGATACCAGCCGAGAATTCACCAGGAAGGTTCCAGTGTAAACATGGTGTTCACTGGAGGGCCATGGCTCTGGGGTCCTTCACCCTGCCAGGCAGGCTCTGGCTTTAAGGATTAAAAATAGTTCAATGTCCACTCTTCTCAGAAACAAGAAACTCCCCTCAACATGTCCAACAGACCCTAACTACTGTCCTTTTTCCTTATGGCTTCAGCGATGCAGAGGGAAAGGTGGTGGGAAGTGATAGCGTGGGCCTCGGCGTTGCTTCCCAGAGGTCCTGTAAGACTTTAGTAGGAGGCAGCAGTTCATCGTTACGTTAGACTGAGGTCTTGACATTAGTGCCAGTCAGGTCACGATTTGCCTTTGATAAGAGCATTGCACAGTGCCAGATACAGCGATGCTTCCAAGACAGTAGCAAAAATAGAACCCCTGGTTTCTGGGAAAGTATCTGTAAATTTAGCAAATTATCTATCTATCCATCTGTCTGTCTGTCTATCACCCACATAAAGGATGAGCCTCAAGTCTAATTAATTTTGTTGGGGTTAAAATTTACCTTCCTATGTTTCTCCTTAGGGCTTTTCAAATCCATAGTAGTACTGTTACTTTTCTGTCCTGGGTGAGCTTCATTCTCAATTTCCAGCTCCATTAACAGCAGCTTTAAGACACTGCACCCGAGGTCTCCGTGCTGTTCAGCGTTATTTGGAAGCTCAGCAAACCAGCAGGTATTGTCTCCGCAGGGCAGCGCCACACACCAGCCATTCAAACCACCTGAGCTCTATTTCAAATAAGCTTTTTTTAAAATTTTATTTTAGAAACTCTTGTGTGGGCTTAAGCAGCAGTTGAAATTAAATAGGGCAGCATAAGCTAATAGCATGACTCATGGGAAGGAAATAGAGCAGCAGTTGGTAAAAACTGTTCAGTAACAGAGTCTTTATATTCATAAATCCATACAGGCTAATGTGAGGCTTACACAAGGGTTATTTAAGAAACAGAAAACTAAATTCTGATCTTGCGATTCCCCCAGTTCTTAAAGACTTGTCTTTCCATCAGATGCTTTCCCTCTTCAGTCCCTCTTGTACACCCGATCGCTTAAAAGGAAAGAGGAGGGGAAAAAAATAGCAATCTTTGGTGAACGGGCTGGTCGGGTGGCATTTCTGCGTGCTGCACAGTGCCTGTGTTTAAGTTAAAATAACAGTACGGATACACCAGCGGTGAATTTATGCAGATCTCTGCTAGCCCATCGACCCACCCCTGTAGAAGGGAATCACGTTCCTGATCCCAGCCCTTCTGTCGTCACGAATTGAGCAGGGGTGCGGCGTGGCTGCAGAGCTTAGACCTTGGGCACTCCAACGAAAGACGTACTTTATTGATTCAGTGCTGATGCCACTGAATTCAGCAAATCCCGGCTCCCAGGCTGTGTGATTGTAACCTAAAATCAGCTGATCTGACTGAGAAATAATTCCACTGAAGTTAAGGGAAATTACATGGGGCTTTATGTAGTGTCAAGGGGAAAAAAGTGTCAGGCCCAGTCTTTTACTGTGTCCCTGAGCAAGCTGAGACTGGTTTTAATTTCACAGTTCCTCTGAGTGATGGGCATTCATCCCTGACTTGCTGGGTAGGTTTGTCTGGGTGTGCGTAGACACAGCGGATCACGGGGCACTAGAAAGCTTTAGGAAGACAAGGACTCCAGCACACATAATATGATTTTACTGAGAATGCTGCCTGGTGAAGTAGCTCTCATCCCAGCCACACTCCAGACCTCCAGTTCGCTTTCCGTGACTGAAACTCCACCCTTTCTATGAGATCACACAGAAAAGAAGCCAGAAAATACCAGTCAATACTAAAGTCACGAGGTCTATCTAGTCTTCCTCTCCTGTGAAATCTCTCCTCTTTTTGACCCTTGCTGTATGATAAATGAGTAAGGAAACAGAATTTCAGGAAGCGATAACCTTGAATTATCCTTTGGGGCAATGTGATAATCCAGGCCGAGGTGATTAGTCATCCAGAACAATTAAAATATTGCATTATAATATTTAGGTAACTTGACCTCTGCAGATGACTAATTATCTGGGGAAGGCATGGCTTGCTAGGGGAAGCAAAGAGCAGATACACAAAATGATCTCCTTCCCTGAGGTTTTTAGAACATAAACACGTACACTGGCAGAGATTGTGATCAAACAAACTCCAGCTCGGATTTGACACAGAGCTTGTTTATCCCTCTAAGGCGAAATAGCAGACACCAATTGAATACATCTTTATCCATTTCCAGCGCATGGCGTGAGCCTCAGTTTCAGAAAATATGCTGTTCCATTAAGTTCCTTTAGAATATTTGAGCTCTTGTGACATCTTGATAACGGACTATTGCTTTGTATCGGTCCAAGTTATCAGGGATTAAACTCCTGGTGTTTTGCATCCAAATGAGATTTCTACCAGAACAGAAATATTTGCAATTAGAAATTGATTGTGTGAAACAATGTGCTACAATTGTAATTATCCTTTGCTGATTAGACTTTCTGGGATAAAAGTTCCCACATGAATATTTTGTATAGAATCTCTAATTTTTCTAAAATATAATGCATCATTCTGTGAGTACTATTAATCTAGTCAGATCATTTGCTTGCTCTGCTCATATTTAACAGATCCTGTTGCAGACAGGGAGGAACTGGGAAGTGGAGAACACAAAAGAAAAATCCACGGCTTAATCCTTCAGAAGAAGTTTCTTCCCATTTTGAAATCTATCCAGCACACGTCAGGTAAGTCAATAAGATACATGTCATGGAAAGAATACAAAACCACGAGTAATTTATCAAAGGAAAATAAATCCGGATTATTTTCCTCTCTAATTAGTTCGAATTCGCGGGATTTCAGTGGCCTCTAATGCCCTCTAATGGACAAAGCTGCTGGAGCAAAGTCCTCCTGGGGACCGGGCAGGGGGGTGAAGCCATCGAGTGTCTCGATGGAGAAGGAGCTCCAGGAGGTTCTGCAGCTCTCACTGGGGATCTGCCAGCTCTGAGATTAAACCCATGTTTAAGGGGTTTGTAGCTTAGAGGTATTAAGTCACCTCTTACCAAAAACTTGGCAGATCCTTTCCTTCCTCCCTTCCTTCCTCATTTAATACCTTTCTTTGTTTAGCTTCACTTAAGAACAGTAGGAAAATATGTTTGATGCTGATCCCAGATTTGGCACATTTCCTCCAGAATGATACCCTTTCTGTCAGAACCTGACACCAACCGTGTGCCCTGCAGAGGAGAGGCTCTGCAGTGGCGGTGGGGTTCTAGATGAAATTAAAAAGTATCCCTGAGCCTCTGCTGGAGTGTTTGACAAATGCTGGTGAAAATGAGAAAGCGGGATGGGACGAATGAAGAGAAGAAATCAAAGCAGGAAACAGAGACTTTAATGAGTAGGACAGGGGGGAAAAAAAGACAGGTTAATAAATAAATAATTTGAGTTGAAACTACAAAGCAAAAGATAATGATGTGTGAGGGGGAAAAAAATCCATATCCTCTGGCAGGAAGCCAAGAGAAGTGTCACCTCCAAGAGCCAGTTCAGGCGTAATAAGAAAGAGGCCCAGATCTCCTGAGTAAATTGTAGGTGATATCTAGAAATTAACTGAACCTTAGAGGGTAAAATGTGTCAGAAAGAAAGGAAATGCTTAAGGGCTTCTAGCGTTAAAGGGAATTTTATTGGAAGCTGTTAAATGATGCTCTAATGACACAGGATCAACACCGTCACTCTGGAGGAAAGGACAAAGCCAGTGAGTTGGGAATCAGTGTGGATTTTAGCACGGATGTGGCCAGGTCCTTTCCTCTGTGTGCCTCCACTTTCTCATCTGGTTCCCTGTCCTCTCACTCAGGTAAGAAGCAGAAGTGCCAGAATACCTCCAGGGAAGGGGTTCAAGTGGCATTTTCTGGCTTGACTAGAAACATCGGGTTCTGGAAATGTCTTGTTCTCACAGAGATAAATTTCCAGCTGGTACTTCCAGTGGCTTGGCTGGTCAGGTTCCAATAGGTCTAAATCTACGCTGAGAGGGAATAGAGACACAGCAGGGGCTTTCCTCCTCTGTGTGACTCTGACCACTAGTGCCACTTCTGACAGCCACAGTGGGAAATTTTTAGTGAGGAAAAAAATATTGGCATTCACACTAAAGCCTGACAAGACTTTGGGGATTCCTTAAGCTGAAATTTCTTACTTTAGTTTACATACAAGCCTAAGGAAGTGCATTAAGAAGCTGTTGCTAAAATGTCTTTAAAAAAAACCCATCGAAATAATCCAGAAGCATGAGATTGTCAAGAGCTGCTAAAGAAATAGCAGCACAACTCAGGAGTTGTTTGGAGCTAGGGAACTTGGGATGAGTAGCTTCAAATAATACCTAACTAGCAGTTACACGCTGTCGTGTGTCTGCCTATTGGCAGTGTTTTCATGGACCCCACAGATTTATTTTAGCACGAAAATGAGTAGCAGAGATACTGTGGTTTTTTCTAGGACAGCAGATCATTTCTAGGTTGGTGGGTCTCGGAGCACTTTGTATTGAGCCTCGGAAGAAGAGGAAATGATTAAAAGGAAGCAGAGAGCAGGGGGAAAGATCAGGCTTGACCAAATACTGGCTGGAATTTTCCAAAGAGTTTGGGGGAAACACTATGAGAATTTCCAACATCACAGTTCAGCCTCTGAAGTTCCTCCCCCACCCCATCTAAAATCTGGGAATACTACAGCAAGTTGTGTTTGCTTTCAGGGAACAGATCTGCTTTGGGAAAAACACTCTGAGAAACAGGAAGAAGCACTGTTTGTTTTGTTTAGTAAATTTTGAAGGGAAGAAACAGCCTGTCTTTCTACCTAAACCCAGAGTTCCCAAGATGCTTCTCTCTCGGCTAATCTCATCACCCCTGATTTCTTTCTGGCTTTTTGAGATGTGTTTTTCATGAGCATATCAGTAAGGTGAAGCCCTTTCCTGCCCCCTACATGAATTATTATTGTTTAGATTTTGGCAGAATGTAGAGATCCCGATGAAGATTGTGGCTGTAGTGCCTTCACTGGATGTTATTCCTGCCTGATTGCTATGGAATGCTTAGAGGTCAAACGTATAAACAGTTGAAAAAGGAGATTTGACAAGTTCATGGAGGAAGGGCGCAGCAGGAGCGGTTGGGCCTCCAGCAATCCCAGGACTGCTGTCTGCTGGGAATTTGGGAAGGATGTGAGAGGAGGGCGAGCTCTACGTGACCGCCGTGTTCTACAGGCGCTGTCTGTGAGCCACGGGCTGCTGGGGAGATGGAGAATTGGTCTGAGGCACGGCCTCTCAGCTGCCACCAGCAGAACGAGCCGGCTCGGCTCAAACCAGTGAGGAAGGTGAGGATGAGATGGAGCTGGGTGACCGTGGCTGGAGGAACGGGTGCTCCCACAGTCCCTCCCAGGGGCAGGTGCTGGTCCAGGACCAGGAGCCATAGCTCTGCGGCCTAAGCCCTCACTCACTCCTGTTTTAGGCTGTTTTTAAGGCTGAGGTTTTGAACTGCGAGGCCCCTTGCAGCCGGCCCAGCTCCGTCTGAAGGTGGTACCATTCCCAGCTCTTGGTCACTGCCCGAGGCTCCCGCTCCTCCTCTGCCAGCCCAGGACCGTGGGACTCAATCCGTGTCAGCCCAAGGACCGTGGGACCGTGGGAGACGGGATGAGCCCTAACCCTCAGGGCTCTGCTTAATCAGAAGGTAATAAACAGTTCTAGGTAAGATCTTGGCTCCACTGAGTCCGTTGGGTGTTTCGTGTTTGTTTCTCCTCTCATTCTCTGGAGGGAAGCCTTTTCTTTCAGCCCAGCCAGCCTCTGGGTGTGCAGTGGGGTGGCCCCGGCCGATCTCAGGGAGCTGGTGCCGTCCCCGTGCACCCATATGGGGAGAATGTCACAGGAACTGCAGCTCCTGGAGAACAGACCCCATCCTCTTCCCGCTCTCCAGAGTCTGAAGTGACCGATCACCCGTCCAGGGGAATGTTGGGGAGAGCCACAAATGCCCATAAGATGGTGTGGGGACGCAAACCCCTCTTTTGCTGGGCCTTCCCTTGTGCTCAGACGTACCACGACCATTAGAAAGGGCTCCAGGGACCGGCTTCACTCACCACCAAACCCAGTCAAGACCTTGATAATTAAGCAAATACATCCACGTGTCACGGAGGCTCGATCGGGATACGGGTATATATCACCAATACATTAGAAGTCTTTTCTAGAACACAAGGCAACATTTAGTCTTAAAAATCTTTTTGAAACGTCTGAATGCTGCCCGTTGTAATGCGCTCTAATGCAAAGGAATCGATAGCCCTCGCACCACAGCTCGTTCCTTGTGCGCAGCAAATGCACAACACAAAGCTCAGGGCACTTAACAGCCCCCCATTTACTGCACCAGTGGTATAAATCAGCGTGCTGGGTCCATTTCCTGAAAGACACCACCACAACTTGTACACACACAATAATGCTATTTATTCTTCAGCCAATGAATTGGTTTTTCTTCTTAAATAAAATATTTGCAATCGATTTGCATGTTTTTATAAAACATCTGCCTCTTCAGATATTTGCTACGAACCAAACTCCTGAGTTTGTTGTTAGAACACAAAGGAATTCTTCACGCTGTAGATCTGAATTACAGGAATTTAATTGTTTGTTAATTACAGGGAAAGAATATATACCTGAGACTGTATTTCGTATCGCTGTAACAGCAAGAGTCTCCAAGTCAAACCAGAGCCCCTGCCGGGTGGAGTTACACAGAAAATTCATTTTATTCTCCAGTTCTTCAGTGTACATTTGTCAATTTTAAATCCTGTGTTCAGAAGGTCTTACCTCAGGTTGTGTCTGTGTTTATATTGTCAGAATTTTAACTCGACTCTAGCATGAAAGGATGTTATTTTGTGCTTCTGCCTACCCAGAAGGAAAACAAATTAACATTCCCAAGAAGGAAACTGGAAGTGGATGTTTATTTGTCTCGTTATCCGCGTATCCTACTTTTCTGAGTCACGGAGAGTAAACAATTGGCTGGGGAAGGATTTCTCTGTGCTACATTTCATATTTTTAGTTACTGCTGGAGTTCTGCAGGGAAGCCTTGAGATGTAACAAGCTGCTAAAAGGAAATAAACTAATTTATTAAAGAATAATTTTATTTTTTTAAAGGTAAAATGGAGCTATAGCTTCCAGCCTGCCCGCAGACAATCTGTGTGGAGCCCCGTGGCTCTGCGACGGCCGCTGCCATGTGAAGGGCAGCGTCTGCCGAGTGCCCGGTCCTGCTGCCGAGAGACCCCGACCCCTCCCGGGAACGGCCCCGGGCCCCGGCCCCACACCGAGCGCCCCCCGAGCCGGGGGGGGGGACGGGGGGACGCCCCCTCCTCACCGGAGGCCGAAGGGCAGAAACTCAGCCTACAGTAATTTACTGAATAACTAAGTCCAAGGCAGGCTTTCAAATCAACCCTCCGCTTTCAAGGGTAGGTTACGCTATTTCGGTACTTTTTGACCCGGGAGGGTTTCTGCCCCCTTCCCCCCCCGCGGGGTGACCAGCGGCCAACACCGGCACAGGCCGGGGGGGGGGGGGGAACCGACCCGGCCCCGCCGCGACCGCCCTTATCCCCCTGCGGGAGGCGACGACCCGCCCGCCGGGCCCCTTCTGGCTGTACCCCCGGGGCCGCCGCCAGCTCCTCTGCCCCCCTTGGGAACCGGAGGGTGGGCCGCAGCTTGCGGCTCCGGTCGGGCCCCGCCAGGGCCGGAGACGGCACCGAAGCCCGGGGGAAGGGCCGGAGCAGGGCGGTGCCGAGCCCGCGGGGAGCGGAAGGGCCCGAATCCGCCCCGGCACCGGGCACCGGCGGGGCCCTCACAGCGCCCCGCCCCCCGGCGGGCCGCGCGTGCGCCGCCC
>JAOXJM010000006.1:4229851-4266223 GCA_026413425.1 Tringa solitaria
GGTGGGGCCGGGGCCGCCCCGCCGGTCTGTCAGCCCCGCCGCCACCCGGCCGGGAGGGGGGTCCCGGGCCCGGCGGCGAGGGGCCTGCCCCGCGTCCGTCTGCCGCTGCGGGAGCGGGGGTGTGCGGGGAGCGGGGGCTGCGGCGCCTGGATCCTCCTGCTCCCCCGCCCCTCCCGAAAGCGGGTTCGCTTCGCCTGGACGGTGCCCTGAAATTCACTTCTGGGCTTCGCACCGTCCTCTTGGTCAGAAAAGGAGGTGAAGCCTCAGAAAAGGAGGTGAAGCCTCAGAAAAGGAGGTGAAGCCTCAAGAATGAGCTTAAGGAGGACGCAGGGAAACTGCTGGGGCCGTTCCACCCCGCGCCCCGGTAATTAGTGGTGAATGTCAGCGGGGAATCTCCCCCCGCCGCTGGGAGCACCCTGGTGGGGGGCGTAGGGGCTTTTCCAGCCGGTGCCATTATGGTGATAGAATATTTACTTCTCTCCGCAAAAGTCGGTGCTAGTTTGGAGAAGGATTTTTCTGAATGGAAGGAAGAGGGATTTGTTGGCCCGAGACTCTGCGTTTCTCTGATCCACGGGCAGGAGCTGCTTACTGGGATTAGGCGGCGTGACTTTCTCGGTGGGGCTAAGCTTAGTGCTTAGACTCCGCATTTTCGCTCCCAAGATGCTTTCCTGACGTGGAAGCCTGAGCTCGGTTTAGGCTGAATGAGGAGTTTCTGCCTCATTTTGCTGTCCCGTGAGTGCAGCCTCTGTGCCACACGGCAGAGCTCTCGCAGACCCTGCTCGGGGTCACATCCCTCAGAAACGTTGAGGCGGTTGGACAGCTTGAATTTTGTTCACCTGCCTTAGAACCACACGTCCCTCTCGGGGGTGTCTGGCTCTTACCAACCCCCAAAGGGTTGTGGCCTGGTGGAATAAAAATAAGCTGTTCTTTTCTTCATTTATATTGAAACTGTTGCAAATGAAGTTTAATCTAAAAAGGAGAATATCAGACTTTGTCTTTCGACAGTAAGATGGTGCGGATTTTTCCAACACATTTGAGGCATGTTTGCATAGTTAACTTATTCCCCCCCCCGTTATCTTGAGTCATAGATCATTTTTTCCATAAGCTTTAAAAACATGGGACTGATTATGCTCCCAATAATGCAAGAAAATGTGTCTTTGTGTACTGGTGTTAAAAGGCCCTAGGCTTTGTCGTTTGCTTTGTTATGTATATTGTAGAATTGGGCTTGCCAACATCTGTTAGGAGTTAAGAACTTCAGCTTTTTAAACAGAATTACTTTTCTATACGTTTCCTGGGATAGTGACAGATAGATGTATGGGAGGAATCCTCTCCTGATAGGAAAAAAGCTGTCTTGTGTGTATAGTTGCTAAAATATTGGAGCTGCCAGGGTAATACATGTCAAATGTGGCATTGACTGTTGCAGTCAGAGTGATATTTACAAAATGTTGATTAGTTTATACACAACTTTGAGTAGTTTATGGGATATTTTTATCTTTTTTTTTTTTTTTAATTGTATCATCAGGTGAATGAAAGAGTGAAGCAAGGATGGGACACTAATTCCTACTTCTTTTGTGAGGAGTCTTCTCTCTCATTTCTTAATTTGAACTTGGGGTTCTCAATTTTATTTGTTTGCTTTTAATACATGATTTCCTCTGCCTTGCCCGCTCTGACAGTGGTCTTCACGGTGGGAAGGTGACTGCTGTTAAGTGACCACCCAGACGCCAGGCTGTAGTGGCACCATCGTGACTGCTAAATGCATCATCGATCCATGGGGATATTTATGCTTCCTGTAACTCCTCACGCCTTTGTCGTTACAGGGACGTCGTGTGGTTATTAGGTTATCTGCTTGTTACATTTCAGACTGCTCATTTAAGCATCAGGTTCCTACTTCATTAAAATATGCTGAATACGTGCCCGTTATTTTAGTGGTGCTGATGCAGTCGGGAGGTTTGGCGTGCTCTGCCCATCTCCGTGCAGCGCTGGGGGAGCCACAACCTGTTAGGTCGTCGGTTGGTTGAATAAGGGAGGGGAGCTCAGGTTTGGTGTGAGTTGTTTAGGGTTTGGGTTTTTTCCCCAAGGTTTCTTTCTTCCTTTTCAAAGGAGGAAAACGTAACCATCTTTCACCAGAATTTATGGATGGAGACAGGCTTTTCATTCATTTGCTGAGTGCTTGAATTCATTTTAAGACAGATGAAACAACAAACTGGGAGAATGCTAATCTGTATTGAAAACAAGAAAAATCAGTGCAAACCAGTCTGTTCTTGTCTACTCTTGTTTATTGTTATAAACGCTGCTTTAACCAAAATCTGCTTTTGTGTGTACAGTTCTGTGGGCTTAAAATGACTGGCAAGAGCAGTTTTATGAATTAACCGATGACTGGCTCACTGATTACATTTTTCAAAGCCGCTGCGGGTCTTGCCCAGCTGCGCTCTCTCCTGAGCTGCGACCGCTGCCTCGGGGGGCTGCCCGGGACGCCTGCCTGGAGCTCTCGGCCGGAGCAGAAAGGAGCTGCTGCTGGTACCTGGATCCCCTTGTACAGCGCGGAGGAAACCTCTGGCCTGATTTTGTGTGTAGGAATGGCTGGCACATTTTTTCAAAACTTTCACTCATCAGTGTAGGCTGCAGGAGCGCAAGGAGGCTAGGCTATGTTTTAGTAGAATTCTCTGTGGTTTCAGACATAATCGGGTCTTTGTGAAAGAAAATTATCCCTTTTTTTCCTATGGAAATATTCACTTATAATTTTATGTACTGTATTTTTATAGTATTTTTAAATGTGTTACAAACTGAAGCCATGGGAAACCTGCTGCAGTAGTGAAACAGTTGTAAGCGTAGTCAGAGAAGCCTTACTGCCTAAACCATTTAAACCTAGACTGTTTGAAAACTATCAGATATAATAAAAGGTATTAATCCAGTATGTACTTGTGGTGACTTAAGTGATTATGATATGCTTTAAAGAAGGAAGCCCTTCATTATGTGGATTATGGTTTAGGCTCCCCATTTGTAGCGTATGAGATAGGATTGCGTTCAGTTAAGAAAGCTTTTGTGACAACGGAAAGCCAGGAGGAGTGTTCCATTCTCACTTTCATTAAAAGACATTAAATTAAAGCAAATATTCCTCCCTCGTGTTGATTCTCTGCAGCATTTGACATCTGTGGAGGATCAGAGACCTGAAAAAGCACTGGCTGCAGGTACCAGCTTTGTGTTTCCATCGCTGTTTCTCACCTTGGCTCGGTGAGAACCCCCTAGCACTAATAAGATGTATTTTAAAGAATTTCACGTGGGTTGTGCTGGCTGTGCTCCCGGTGAGATGGTGCCTGTTGCTGCAAGGGGGGGCTGCTCTGGGCAGAGTAGTTGTTCCCGGGACCAACTTTGAGTTAACCTTTTGAAAATACTATTTTTTTTTCAGAGCAACCCATGGAAATATTTTCCGAGTTCCGTGTTCTTCTAAAGGCTCAGTTGAGAAGTTCTTGTACTAAATAATGCCTTTTTAGAAGGTGAGACAGTGCTTGTTGGGAGGACGATGCCTGATGATTTTTTAGAGAGATTTGTATCTGGTTCTGACGGTACCGATGCTGAGGAAAGATGGTGCTGGGTGTGTTTCTGTCTCTCACCAGTACCTCTGTGTGATACAGTCTGCTGGAGAAGTTTTGAAAATTATTGGAAAGGGAAGAACCGGGTGGATTTCTGTGCTGTCAAGGGGAACACCAGGGAGGTTTTTCTAGATGTTGTTCCTTCTAATTCGGAATCAAAGGCTCAGGGCCGGGATGCTTTCAGGCATCTCAAGGTGCTCACTGGAAATGCTCAGCCCGTTATAGAGGAGCAGATCCCTGGTTGGAGATTCCCAGGGTGGGCTGGAGACTGGGTGCTGTTCTGGGTGAGGCGGTGAGAGGGACCGGGACCTGGCTACCGCTGGGCACGTGGCCACTGTTGGGGATGGAGGCAGCAAGAGGGACCGGGACCCGGCCACCCCTGGGGACCTGTCTCCTTGGTCCTGGCTCTCGGAGCCGTTGGTCACCCAGTGCCTGTGCGTGGCTGCAGAGACCCAGGCTGGTCACCATCGTGGGCTCAAGAGCCACCACTGTGACTGGGTCTGTCTGCAGGTGTTTGATTCCTGGTGTTCTGCAAAGTTGTGCCTTGCACAGGGGAGTTGAAATAGTGACTTGGTTCGAAGGGATAAAGCACATAGTCTTATTTTCAGAGGTTATGGAGCAAGATTATTTAAATACAGCCTTTTACTAAATAGAGGTGATGAGACTTGGTGTTCGTTAATTACAGGTGATGCAGAGAAGCCCAGGGCTTGATGTTCGCCCTTTCCAGCAGCCCCTCCCTGCTCTTGGTTCAGGTCAATGTCCCCGTGTGTTTACCAAAATCTTGTATCTTCTTGTATCAGACAGAGGATACCGGGAACAGGGGCTAAGAGCTGGTGGATACTTTTGTTTTCCTGGTTGTTTCAGCAGCACCTGGGACCCGGGATTCAGAGGCTCTGGTGTCACCCGGGGTCATTGCTCTGGCCGGGGGGGCTGCTGGCTGGCCAGGCCTTGTCTTTTGCAGCAGTGTCCTTTTTTTAATTGATCTAAAACGGTTTAGAATTCGATAATTGTAAGATTCCAGATTTCACCTCCCTCTTTTGTCTGCCCACTGCGTACAATAAGGCAGGTTACAGCCCCGGATGCCGTCGGTGCCTGTTCCTCTGGAGCCCGGTTGACACCTCGGGGAGAGGGGGTCGGACTGGGCTGGAGGGGGGGTGTGTGACAGCCCGGGCTCTGCCTGTGCCTTGGCTGTTGCTGCCCGTTTCGGTGGTGAGAACAGCTGAACCGGAGCGGTGACTGTCCCTCTGCTGAGCCGGGATGAGTTCGAAGTGGTGCGTGTGCTCACAGTTTGAGGCTCCGGTTATATTTAAGCTTTGCGCTTGAATTTCTGTTTCTAATTCAAATAAAAGCTATACGAGAAACCATTTGTGTCAGGCTTTCTTTTTTTTCTGAAATAAAATTAAAGGCAATGAAAGTAAAATTTCAACTTTTTTTTTTTCTCTTCCCCACTTCCCACCAGCTTTTTTCTCCCTTGTAATATTTAGATTGATGGATATTTTTGTAGAAGTTAAATAGTTTTGTTTTGGCCACTCAACACCAGCACCGCGTTCCACTGGGGGACGTCACTGCTCCTGCGTGTCATAGTACACCAAGGGAATAGCTGAGAAATAAAAAAAAACCCCAACCCAACAATGCTAATATTTCCTTTTAATGTAGTTTCCTATTTTAAATGGCAGTATAAAAAGCAATTTTCCTTCTAGGGGACCTTGTTGCAGTGGTGGTTGTGGCAGGAAGCTCCGGGAAGGTGCAATACGAGGTTTCTATAGTGTGGGAGCTCACAGGAGTACGTCTGTGGCACGGTTCTTTGGGAGACACTTCTGAAGTGTTTTATCCCTCCGTGGTATCGAGCTTTTCTGCTGTTGTCAGCACAGAGACTTGAAAATTCGAATTAAAAGTACTAGTAATATGAAAATTTTAATTAAATGTATCTATCTTTCAGTAATGACTTCTGAAAATGTGTTGTAAAAATAACATCTAACGATGAAAACAAAGCTTGAGTCATAAATGCTGTTTGTTCTGCCTTTTCCAGTGTTAAAATGAGCATATTGAAACGCATCGCGCTGTTTTAAACCATTGCAGTCTGAACACTTGCAAGAGAATTACAAAATTAAGTGAGAATTACCTTGATCCCTTCGGAAGCTGTTGCCACAGGGGTTGTGCAGGACAAAAGCCTGAGACCTTCTTGGGGAGGGTTGGCCCGTGGTGTGGGTCCCTGGACATGGTGCTTGGTGCTGCATCTCCGAGTGGAGAGCAGGGATTCCTCGGGGACCTCTCTGTCCTGCTGGCCCGTGGTGGGACCAGCGTGGCAGGACAGGCGTCTTCTAATTGAGGAGAAACCCACCAACCTCCCCTGTGATCCCAGTCCGTGGTACCGAAAGAACTGACACTTCAGCCCCAAAGCACAGCACAGTCTGGATGGAGAGGAAATTAGACTTGGGGATAAAAAGTAGGCGGTGTGTTAGAGAGGTGCATTTCCCTCCCCAGGGCAGGGGTTGATGCTGAGTAGACTGTATTTAATGGTGCAGTCAAAACTGGTGAAAGAAATGTTCCAAGTTTGGGGTTCTTTAGTATAATTCACCCAGCATTTCAAAAGGCAGTGATGAGAAATGGCTGGCAGAGAGGCTCGTGACAGCAGCTTTGCTGGATGCCAGTATGGAAAGTGCCCTCACCCAGTCTGCCCAGTACAACCTGGAAGGTTGCTCTTTAAGCATTTTGCAGCTGTAAAGCTGATTGTAATTCCTTGGGATTCTTCTTTTAACCTCGCTTAAATTCTCTTTCTCTCATTTTTTTTTAAAATTTTTTTTTAAAGATACCCTTTCTAATGCAAAATATTACATTGTGGCATTTACTTTGAGCTATCGGTGTCTTTCAGATTGCACATTTATCGAGAATTCTACTTAAAATTGGTTAAAACTCGTAGTAGCAATTAAAATTTATATACATAGTGAATCCCTAGGTCACGCTTTAAAATAGAAATGGCACATGTGAATTATAAAAAGTGGTGATAATACCGATTCCTTCTTTGTTCCCACATTTGTTCGCTTTTTAAAAAAAATATAAATCCTCAGTAAAATGGATTTTAACAAGAGTTGCTTCGTGCATTTGGTGGTGGCTCATCACGGGCCAGCTCCAGCGAGGGGCGTGCAGGGGCTGGGCTGCACGCTTGGGAAGGGGCTCCTTTGTCACCCTCGAAGAATTTGGGTACAGCCTGAAACAAAATGCCCAGTGTGCACACAGCAGGAGAGACGGCCCAGCCTCGTACAGTCCCCCTGAATCTTGTCTTTCCTGGAAAAGATGGGTTTCGAGTGGAGTCCGTAGGGCTGCTGTTGGGCAGGGGCAGTAACGTGGGCTCCCGGGTGGAGCTTGGAGCGGGTTGGAGGCTGGGGCTCCATCACCTGGTGGTGCTGTGGCCTCTTTGAGAGGGGACCCCAAGGTCCTCAGGGCCGGTGGGGCCTGGCGGTGGGGCCTCCTGCTGGGATTTGGTTGTTTCTCTTGGCCAGCTCTGTCCTGTGAAGCAGCAGAGAACGGAGGTGGAACCGCTGTTACCACCTTCCAGCTCACCCGCTTTGGGAGCTACTGGGGTTTTCCCTCTCAGGTTTCAAGATGCAGGTTTTTCTTGCAGGCATGAGACTTTTGAAGATTTTTTTGGTATTTAACGAGCTAATTTTTGAAATAAAGAAACTTTTCTTCTCAGAATTCTGTCTTATATTTTTCACCTCCTTTTGATTGCTTTGACATCTGGTTTGTAGAAAATTTATCACAAAATAGGGGTTTAGTTTCAATTCAGAAAAAGGAATAGGTGAACTTCAGTATTTTGTTCTATAGGTAACTAATAGAAAGGTGAATGCAGGGAAAATGAAATAACGTTTTTGTAGTTGTCTCTTGTAGAATGTTTTTCAAGGTTGCTTCTCGTGTCTCAAAATGTTTTAACCCATCATTAAAGATGTAACGTTTAATGTAAAAAAGCTTATGGTGCTTATCTCTCTTTGTAGCTTCCAATAAAGGCCGGCCAGCAGAACACCCACACCAAAGTCAGTACGGAGCACAACAAGGAATGTCTCATTAACATTTCCAAGTACAAGTTTTCCCTGGTCATCAGTGGTCTCACTAATATCTTAAAAAATGTTAACAACATGGTAAGTCCTCTCATTTTGCATTGCTGGGTGATTTTTCAAAATGGTTGTTATTTATTCATATTATACAATCTTCAGAGGGTCATTTGAGAATTAGTCAAGTCATGACTTGCCTTTTACGCTGCATTTTTTTTCTTTTCATCCTCGTGCTGAAGTTCAGCAGTGCCGCCGAGCTGTGTTACGTAGAAAGGTGATGAGATGAGGTAATTACGGCAGAGGGATCTGGGGAAGATGGTGCTTGAGGGCAGCCTGCTGTTGGCCGTGGGAGCACGCTGTGCCTGGGGGGGTGTGGGGCTCTCCAAGGAGCGGGGACACAAAGGTACTCACTGAGCAAGGTTTAGGTACCTCTAGAACGTGCTGCTTTTGGGATGCAGGGGAGGCTGTTTCCCATCGCCTGGGAAGATGCTTCAGGTGGCCGGGGCGGTGCAGAGGAGCACAGCAGGAGCTGCTGAGCAGCACTGCAGAGGTGGATTTCCCCCTCTTCTCTCCTGCCAGGAATCATCTTGGGAGAGAAAGAAGGGAAAAGGATTTAAAACTTAGGGTGTTTGAATTTTCCGGGCTGTTTGGATGTTTTAACGTTTGTGTGTGTATTTTATATATATATTAAAAACCAGATGAATTTCAGTCAGAACATCGTAAGAAAAATCCTTGAAAACAATTTCTTGTCTAATACTGCCTCCATGGACCCGTACCTCCAAAGGGACACCCTCTGAGGCAGTAAGAAAAGTGACTGACAGTTGCGTGGGAGTGATACACATCTCTTCCATTGACTGTTTGATATGGATCACAGCCTCTCCTTAAACCATTTAATCTGATACTCGGGGGCAGGGCACTGGTGGGAAGGGATGAGATTCAAGGTGATTTTTCTACGAGTTCCCAAAGAGAAATCTTCAGAGCCAGCTGCCTTAGTAGATGGTTCCCTTCTGCATATTGGGCTTTGTTCTGCCTCCAAGGGAACCATAAAATGATTCCTGAAATCCATCAAAATATTTGACTCATCAGCATCACTAAAAGTATCTTTTAAAATAGATCTCAGTGGAACCAAAGAGAAGAGAAACCTAGAAAAAAGATAAATGAATCTGAATGTCCATTGTGGTGACTCTGGAAAAATAACTATCACCATCAAGTTGGGTAAATGGAAAGTTGAGGAATCCTTTATGAGGAGAAAGAGGCAGTTGATTTTCTTCTTTCAATACGATCTGGTTTTGGGTTTGTCATGGGGAAAGTTTAGTTCATGGAGTTTTGAAGCCGTGTGGTTTGTGATCGTGTGGAATGTCCATGAACAGGTACAGAAGTGGACAAACTCCAGCGGTACCTTTTCCTTATGGTTCTAGTAAGATAGTTTGCAGAGAGCTCTTTCGGATGTCGGTTGTGTAGAGATGTGCATCTGCCAGAACGCTGCAAAGGGCTGATAACATCAGAAAATAGGTTGTCCTACTGCTAGGGAGTTTAGGCTGCGTAAAGCTACCTGTAATCCCTTTTGAGAGAGAACTTATTTTAATTAAACTCCATAGGCATGAAGGAGGGAGTGGATGCGTAAGATGACTGACTGATAAAGGAGAGCACTGTACAGCAAAGACAAGGTTCTGTATGTGATATCTAGGTCTGGAGAGGAAAGACCGAGCTAAAAATGTCAATCAAAAAAGTCAATGTTTGCTTTGCACTGAGGAGCAAGACTTAACATTTTTTCTGTTTGATGGCCTGAGGTCCTGTATGAATCAGCAATAGTTGGGAAGGATTTCTGTAGCTGAAGCAGACCAGGCCAATGGACTGTCACGATGGTCTGAGGCTTAGAAACAGGTCTTGAGGGTTTGTGCTCTGCTGGGGCTCAGACCTAGTTGAGCTCAGCCCTCCCGTGGTTCAAATACAGCTTCCTTTGGGTGGCTTCTGCACGTGTTCCACATCTGGGCAGTACTACCAGTATATTTTTGGCTAAATCTTCTCTGCTTTATTTTGCTATCTTAATATTGCTGGAACTAGTGGCTATTGTTGGCAGGGAAGGTGGGTGCTGTGGGAAACACCTGATGGAATTCTGCCTCCTCCTGGGTCTGAGGGGTGGCATCATTTTGAGGGGGGTGTGTGTCTCACATGTTTTTTCCTGTGGTCTGTGCTAAAATTTGCAACGCTTTCACAAGCTCTAGATATGGATTTGTTGTAACATCAGTTCTATTAAAGTGTTGGCAATGAAATGCGTAATTGGAAAAGAGTCAGCAGTAATTGATTCCAAAATAGTGTCTGAAAAGGTATAACCTTCATTGCTGAGTAAACCCCAGGCCTGATGGAGATGTGGGGCTGCGGCACCTCCAGTCTTACTTTGCAGTAACTGTTCCTTACCAGATTCAGCACTGCAGACTGGGCAAAGGTATTTATAAGGTTTTAATTCCTATTTTAATCTAATTTTTACTGGCTTGATTTCTAAATTCGAGGAGCCATTACTTACTGTGCCACTTTGCTACGTTACTTGAGTGCATTACAAGTCAAATTTCTGTGTCTCAGATGAATCCATATCCTTTCTACTTCTAGAGAATATTTGGAGAAACTGCTGAAAAGAATTTATATCTATCTCAGCTGATTATCTTGGATACACTGGAAAAATGTCTGGCAGGGGTGAGTAGGCTTGCTTAAGCAATTGCTAACTTGGAATCAAATGAGTTAGAGACCACAAGTCAAATGCTTGCGAATCTATTATTACTGGTACTAAACTTAAAACTCATCTGATTTAGAGTGAAGTAGGATTAATGCCATTTAAAAAAATACTAAAACTTCCTATAAATGCAAGTATTTGATAGAACTGGTAAATTAAGGATCTGTGGGGTGCTTTTTTCTTGCCTAAAATTAGTGATTTTTTTTCAGCTAAGTAGATTCAAATAAAATTTTGAATTTGTCCTTATAACTCTACAAATTAGCTGAATAGTAAGTAATGATTTTATTTTAATAATTTGTTCAGAAGAATTGCACACAGCTGTACTCAGAGACGTGTGTGAACTGGAGTAAGGGAAGACACAAACCCAAATGAAGAATTAGATGTGGTTATGAAGCTTTGCTAGATATTTATAAGCTTTGTTTGTCGCATATTCTGCTCAGTGTCTTTTGAATAGATGCATGAAAACATTTTCATCCCATAATTTAAACCGAGAAAGTAATGTGGTAATAAATCATGTTAAAAGTTCAATGCTAGTAAGTTTCCTGCAGATGGGGATGATTTTTCTTTCAATTTCTTAAAACTTGCATTTGGTGAAGTAGTTTTTTCTGTACTGCTTTATCCAGCAGAAACTTTGCTATCGCTGCTCTGAAGATTACTTTTGCAGGTGTTTCCTAGATCACATTAGTTACCAGTGTCCAAGCTTCCACTGGGAGCCCGGTGCTGAGGTTTCCAGTCAGAGCTGTGCTGGGAGGGTTTGCTGGTACCTGGGGGACGTACGACTTACTGTGCAGAGCTGGGTGATTGCAAAGCCAAACTTCTCTCTCGGCAACATTTGCTGTGGTTTATTCCTTTAACAAGGAAGGAGTATTTATTTTTTTTAAAGCTGTATTCCTGGATGAATGTCATGGAACCATCTAAGCTCTTTGCTGTTTCCCTGCAATAGTTTTTGAAGGTTCTTTCTTTATAAGGTAATGACCTTATTACGGTTAGATTTGTCAAGCGGCGTATCTTATATTAGAGCGCTGAAACGGTCTGAGTAATTGTGGATTGTTCTAAGTTCACAAAAGATCCAGGTAGATGCATTTTCCAGAATAACTTTCAGCTTTCACAGCTGAGGTAAATGCCTCTTTTTGATACTTTTTTGTTTCTTTGATCCAGTGAATCAAAAAAACCCTCTTTTAACTTTGGAAAATAATTCCTTTAATATAGTTCTTATATGCATATTGTTTGAAACATTAGCATTTTTTTTCCCAGATAAATGATGGTATTTGAACAGCCTATAATTGTGCTGAATACTTCTTGCTTTGTCGATTCAAACAAGAGCAAGTTGAGCCAGTATATGTTTAATCAGACCGAGCCAAAGTTCTATACAAAGAGCGTTGTGTTCTGCGATATCTGCAGCCCTGTTTCTCGCTCGCTGGTCTTGCTCAATGTTTCATGGAGTTCTCATGGCAACAGGACTCAGGTCAACTAAGTGGGAGTCTCTGAAACTTCCCAATTCCCCATGGTAAATTCATTGGTAGAATTTTAGAAAGCTTTAAGGCTGACCCTTCTGTTAAAACTTGCTCTTAGTAGAGCAAAGTTTCACTTTGAATTCTTTTGTAAATAGTTTCCTTATGTCTCATACTGTGCAAACTGGCAAAAATGAGATTTTTCTTTTGCAGGAAAGTCGAGCCATTTTTGACTCCTATAGAGGAATCCTAGGCAAGAGCAAGGGCGAAGCACCTCTTCTGGTTCATTTTTTTAATATAAAATATTTGCTGTCAAAATATAGTGGTTAGAATAGTACCCAAAGAGAAGTAAGGGTGGGGCTTTGCCCTTTGAGCTCCAGTCAAAGCCAAGATGGTTAATGCTCTGCTGCTCGTACTTCACACAGATCAACAGGGGGCATTCGTCAAAACAGAAATGCGTTTTACTTCAAAACTGAGTTTGATATTTTGCTTGATACTTGATGACATTAATCAACTTGGTGTCCTACAGATTTTGGAGACTTAACTGGAAATATAAGATGGTTTGAATGGTACAAGTTATTGTTCGAATGGCAAGAAGCCTCTTTCAGTGTAGAGGATTTAGGCTGTGGGCAGCAGTAGCCCGCAGGCAGAGCGAGAAGCCCAGATTCCAGCCCCGTTCTTACTGGTGGCAGATGCTCCTTTTTTTTTTTTTTTTTTTTTTTTCCCCTCCCAACTTGCAAAACTGAATTTCATGAAATGCCGAATGTTTCTTTCCAGCAACCAAAGGACACCATGCGACTAGACGAGACGATGCTGGTCAAACAGCTGCTGCCAGAAATCTGCCACTTCATCCACACGTACCGGGAGGGGAACCAGCATGCAGCCGAGCTGCGCAACTCTGCCTCGGGGGTTCTCTTCTCTCTCAGCTGCAATAACTTCAACGCCGTCTTCAGCCGCATCTCCACCAGGTGGGTGTTTTTCAGCAGCCTGACTTCTGGTGTATTGGAAGAGCTACTCAATGCTGGTGTGTAGAGCGTCTGTCATGAATTGTAGTCTTTCTAATTTCAGACAAGTTAACTTTTTAAATGATATTTAGCAAGATAGTTCTTTGTTGAAGTTCCCTCTGCCTTTCAAAACTTGGCTTGAATTTCAGATTACAAAACAAACCTGGTTGGTATCCATTCAGGTGTGAGCTGCATTTACTGCTTTTTTAATTTGCTTTCTTAAGTACAAGCCAAATGCTGTTCTAGAGTGAAAATAACGATAACTCAGCTGAATAAGTTGAGTAAGTTCTTGCGGGTGCAAGGTGTTTTGCGAAAAAATCCAGGATGCTGAAGGTAATGGTTTGTATCTATTTACTTATCAATTTCCAGTGCAAGATTGCTGATTGTCTACAGCTGTGTTGGAGCCCCAAGGCTGTTTTCCTTCCTAATTTTTCCTGCTTGAAGGCTTTTATGTTAAATCTGTCTTATGCCTGAAGGGGACAAAACAGCTGGACTGTTTGTTAGTTGCTGGAAAAGGCCCATTTGTCTTCTGACAGACTTGAGTCTCACAGCACATTTACTGTAAAATAACTGTCCGTGCTGCTGTTCTAAGCGAGAAGAGGGACAGGCCCAAGGTTTTCATCGACTCTTTGCTCTTTTTGCCCCGTTCCAGGTCTTTCTGAAGCTCTCTATTACTGAAATACTTTTGATGTTTTTTGAAAGTTGCTTGAAGTAGCTGAGCTGTAACAGTGTGTGATAAGAGTGAATGTCATCCTTGGTTTATTGAAAGCGAAGCTTGGGCAGCCTTATGTGGTCACATAGCAATGAGTGTGCCAATTTAATTGAAACAAAGATTTATATATTCCTAATAATGTAAAAACAATTCCATTGTTCTTACAATGATCCAATTCCAATGTTTTTACATGATCCATAAACCATTCCATGATTTTTAAAAATATCTGCATTTTAGAAATCAGCCTAGAATTATTTAATGATTTGAAATTTTAAGTATTTAAAAAACTTTTACAGAGCCTTCAATAACTTCTGTTTCAAGAACATAGAGTTGGCAGCTAGTGTAAAGGATGTGGTTTTACTCAATAGGTTGATTATGTTTTGTTGCTTATGGAAATGGAAACAATTTCTTTTGCTCCTTTTATAGGAAGTATTTTTCAGTTGAAATTTTTTGTCAGTCTTTGAATCTCATCCGTGGAGCTGTGTTTGTTCACGTGCCGGTAGCATGGCTTAGTTCTCAAGCTCCAAAGGCCTTCTGACCGTCCATTTGGGCTGGAACATAGTGCTTTTCCCCAACCTGCTTTTCACTTCAAGAGGGGCTGTGTGTAAATAGTTAAATATTTGACTGGTTGTTGCTGATCTCCACGGGGGTCAGCTCGCCGACAGTCAGCGGTGCTGCTCTCTTGACCTCCCCTTCCTGTTTAGGCATATTTCTAGGCCTTGTGCAGCAGCTGGGGGACTTCTGGCACGAAAAGCAGAGCAGTGGGGACCTTCCCATTCCCAGCGAGGGCTGTTAAGTTTCCCTGGCGTTGGAGAAATGAAGAACTGCTTTTGTGTGTAGTACTAGAAATCACATTCCATGTCTAAAGCACATCTGTAGCTTTGGAACGAGACGTGGCAATCTTCAGTTTGTGAGAACATATGATTTAGTTATTAGCGGCTTAGTATCTGATGAGATGTTTAGTAAATCATCTAGTACAAAAGTGTGAAAAGCTGCCATTGTGTTTAAAATGGTGTGATTAAACTTCATCCTGTTTCTTTAGCCCAGAAATAACATGGCCCGTCTTTAGCTTACAGAGAGCGGTTGGTTGTAGTTCACGTCAGCGATACCAAGTGCCATCAGGCACGGCTTTACTCTCGGAAAATCAGCTGGGGCGAGAGGGGCTGTTAGGGAGCAGTGGCCTGGAGGTGTCACGATTCCCTGAGCTGAATATTTAGATGAAATATGACAAGATCACTGCTACAATGTGGTAGATAACAGAAGGATTTAGGCAAACCTTAAGCATAAAGAGACTGTCACCAGATGGAATTGGTATCTTGTAAGACATCACTGGTATTTCTAGATGCATTTTCAGTATGAGTATGGAATAAGACTATAATATTAACTCCTAATCATGCAAAGTCTGTCTTTCATTTCTAAACCTGGAAAAGTTTAGCGGAGGAGATCGTGTTATATGAGGAGATGCTATAATATTCCCCTGCTCTGCAAATGTATAGATTCCTAGGTAGGTGTTCATACGTGTCTGACATACTCTGATTGAGATGTTAGTTTATTTTGCATATTTTTAGATTACAGGAACTGACTGTTTGTTCAGAAGATAATGCTGATGTTCATGATATTGAACTTTTACAGTACATCAGTGTGGATTGTTCAAAACTGAAACGACTCTTGCAAGGTATGATTTGAGCCTGTGTTTTGAAATGGTTTTACCTGAATATGGCTAGAGATGACACAATGATATTGATATGTATATCTCTTTATTGCTGTGTTTTACTCCAAATAGTCATATATTTACCAAAATATTAAAAAATACTTAAGTAGCATAAAGACTTTGATTTAAAAGTTGCTTTGCACTTCAAATGGCTTTTGTAATGTGTTGCTTTTTAGAACCAGGTTTCTTTTCTAAATGCAGAAATGTTTTACCTTTACAGAGACTGTTTTCAAGTTTAAAGCCCTTAAGAAAGTAGCTCAGTTAGCTGTTATCAACAGTCTTGAAAAGGTAGGTATTTTAATATTTATCTTCTGTTTCATTGCTTATTTGCAGACTTTATCTAATTTAGGAATAGTTGCAATTCAGTAATTTACTCTGAAATATATATTGATGCATCCCTTCGATCCTTCACAAGGAATGTTGAGTGATTAGAATGAAGAGTAAAATCTCTTCATTTAAATACATAATTCAGAAAAAATATTAATCTCTGGAATGTAAAGATGTTTTGCGTTACTGCAGGCATTTTGGAATTGGGTGGAAAACTATCCTGATGAATTCACGAAGCTGTACCAGACCCCGCAGACTGACATGGCTGGTAAGGCAGAACAAACAACGTTGTGTTCAGAAGTTGGTTTCTCAGAATCTCCACACTCACGTTTTGTTCCCTCTTTGCTTCTTGTGCAGCCTGCAAATAAGAAATTTGTGTCAAGCTTTGTCAGGGCAGGCAGGAATGTATCGCTATCTCTTTTATCTCCCGACTTGCCTTTTAATGTGGTTCACAACACAAAGAAATAAAACCCAAAAGATGGAAGCTCTTTAGATATATGTTTTTCATCTTGATATGGGAAAAAACACTTTACAGAACATCACCTGGATTTGTCTTTAGTAAAAAAGAGGAAAATTTATATTTTCAGGAAAACCATGTCTTTAACTGGGTTGATTTTATCCCCAGTAATGTGCAAATCAGAACTTTTTTTCTGCGAGGGTGGAGCTATCCGTCTGCTCTTTTATACCTATTCTTTACCTTTTCTTAATTAAAATTGGTATTAAACTAATTTGGGGTTATATTTTATGCAGATTGTGCAGAGAAGTTGTTTGACTTAGTGGATGGCTTTGCTGAGAGCACAAAACGTAAAGCAGCAGTTTGGCCACTTCAAATCATACTCCTGGTTCTGTGTCCAGAGATAATCCAAGATATAGCAAAGGATGTGGTAGAGGAAACTAAAATGAACAAGGTAAGAAAGGAAGAGTATGTGAATTCTGGCTCTTGATTTCTAGAGGATGCTTGTCTTTGCTTATTCCGTATTTCAGGTGTATTTTATTTTGTCTTTCCTGTCAGAAAAACTCGATGTTGTTTGTTTTTAGTGTTGAAGGATCTAAACACGCTGACCACAGATTGCCATAGCTCTGCTTATAACTATTCCTGATTTGAATTCTGCAGAAACTGTTCCTGGACAATCTCCGGAAAGCCCTTGCCGGCCACAGTGGGAGCAGGCAGCTGACGGAAAGTGCTGCTATCGCTTGTGTGAAACTGTGCAAAGCATCTACCTACATCAACTGGGAAGATAATTCTGTCATTTTCCTATTAGTGCAGTCCATGGTGGTAGATCTTAAGGTAAAAATGTCTTTTTCCTAATTCAGTGAAGGAATTTGAGTTTTAAAATACTGAAATAGACTTCTAATTTCTCCTGAATTGATGAATACCATAGTGTTTTTCAGTGAAAAAGTTTTGTATTGAAGGTAGACAAAAACAATCTTGGTATCTGATTTATATATTTATATTTTTTTGAAACATATAGAATTTGCTGTTTAATCCGAGCAAACCGTTTTCAAGAGGCAATCAAAATGCAGATGTAGACCTTATGATTGACTGCTTAGTCTCCTGCTTCCGCATAAACCCTCATAATAACCAACACTTCAAGGTGAGAACACTACCTACTGGTAAGTCAGTCTCCACGTGCTGTTGATGAGCTGTCAATTAGAAAAGATGTGCTAACAGCAGCTGGAAGCTCATAAATAAGTTCAACTGTATAAATATCCCTTAAAATTAATCTCGGCATGTTTTTGTAAATCTCTTCTTATCTGGTTAGACTTGCTTGTGTTTAGATTTGACAGCTTTGTCAATTTAATAAAACGTTTCCAGTATGTTATTCAGTGTCATAAGAAAGAAGGGAAAGAAGGTGGTGTTCCTAAATGGCTTTTATGTATTTTTATTGTAGATCTGCTTGGCACAGAATTCCCCATCAACATTTCATTACGTACTGGTAAATTCACTCCACCGAATAATCACAAATGTAAGTTCTGAAAGTATTTAATCAGCCCAGCAATCTATGGCTTCTGTTCAGATCGGTATCTGCTTGTTAAACACAATGTGAATAGTGAACCGAATCTTGTAGCCCATATCCACGCAGCAAGAGGTGCTTCCTAGTGAGGAAGGACATAGAAATCGTTGTTCATGCTGTCTGCCAGTTGGATTCCCAGTTTGAGAGCTCCTATTCCCGTATGAAATTTCAATATAAATATATTTTAATACCTCTAATGTAGGGTGACAAATGAATCTTATGTACTCTGGTTTTACGGTAGGTACTGCTTTATTGGCGCTTGAAAAACACCTTCAGGCCCTTCACCGTTACACCACGTGCTGCGGCTTCCAGTGCGTTGATACGGGCACTGAGGGGAAGAGCTGGCCTCGGGGCTGTGCTGGGGATTTGATCCAGCATGAAAATAAATAGTGTGAAATTGTAGTAAATGCTGAGCGCCAGAAATATTTTGAATGTGTGTGCAGTTGTTTATCTTCAGCGTGTTATTGTACTTTTAAGTTAGTTGTATTTACTGAAGTACAACTTCAGTTTTTATACTGTTCAGAAATACTTTTCTGATCGGTATGAAAATAGAATCAGTCAGTGTCGAGCAACCAGCCGTACTTAATTTACATAACATTTTCTATTTCATTGATCCCAACATCGTAATGAAAACACAGTATTTAAAAAGGTATTAGGCACTTTGACAAATGGGAGAAAATGCTGCTGTAGGTGTGGTGGTGTTTCTGTGGTGGAGTAATACAGCTTTTCGGATATCATCAAGCACTGAAAATACCAATTTTCTGGTTTGTTTAGTGTATCAGGGTGAATTGAGCACATATTATTTGTTTAGGAGTATTACTCACTAGCATTCACTGTCCTGAAATCTACCCTGGTTTCCTACCTTCATGGTTTCAGAGATTGTGCCTGTTCAGAAAGGCACAAACTCTGAAACCATTCATGTTTGTGGTTGCACAATGAACATGTGCCTGTTCATTGAATGAATGAATTACTACACAATGTAGTAAGCGGTTAAGTTGGAAGTATTGCTTCTCTTACAACGCATTTAAATATTGCAAGTTTTGTGGTGAGAATGCTAAATTAGGATTTGGGGATAATACTGCGTGAAATACTCTTGCGTGAAGTTAGTTCTAGCACAGCTTTGTAGCTGCTAGAGCTCTAAAATACACCCTAAGGTAAGTCGCTGGCGGCGGGTTGGAGCGTTGCTGTGCTGTCTTGCAGTCGGCGCTGGACTGGTGGCCGAGGATCGACGCGGTGTACTGCCATTCCGTGGAGCTGCGCAGCATGTTCAGCGAGACGCTGCACAAAGCCATCCAGGGCTGCGGGGCGCACCCCGCCATTCGCATGACGCCGGTAACGTGCCTGAAGAAGTTGTCAAAGCTCAAACCCGGTGTTGCTTTTCTCGTGTCCCCGTTCCGTTCCAGCTCTTTTAAGCCAGAAACTAGAGGGGGGAAGCACATTGCAATCCCAAAAGCAGCAGCAGAGCGCCTTACGTGCTCTGGGAGCTCTGCAGGTTTCCATGTAGTGACTTGACTGTTTCAAGCCGGTTCCCGACCTATGTCTCTCAGTTTTCACGCTGTTTTTAAACTGGCAATGTAGAAATATTTCTTCTGTAGCTGTCCTCTGTGGCTGGCTGTTCATTTTAAGCTTTCTTGCCGTGTGAATGGCCAGGCAATATGTCCATTCTTGTTCAATCTGAAAACCAGAAGCGTTCTGTATGCGAAGGTAGTTTCTGAAAACTGCAGTGCTTTTACCATGACTAGCACCAGCAGCTCTTCTTTTCATTAGTCTTGCTTGCTTTCCGTTGAGCAATTTGGCTGCTTGGTCTTGGTGACAGCAACAAAGTAGAAAATTTCTCAACCGTTTTGTTCAAAACTTATAAGTTTAGTGAAAGTGACACACAAGTCCATGTTGTTATTTGAGATCTTCACAAATATTAAACTAGATAAAATAGTTTAAAAAGCTGAGTTTCTAAAGAGTATTGTAGTATTGTATTCTGTCTTGTGTTGGATATCCACAAGGGCAATTTTTCTGTCTAACTTGTTGTCCCGTAATTATTTTGGTAGCTGTAAGCAAAAGTACTAATTTAATCCCTGCTGATACAAGATTAAAATTAATGAAGATATAAATTCTGTAAATTTACTGTAGAGTGATGAATATCTTTTGTCTTTGGACATACTGTGGACCAATTAATGCAAGTTCGCTTTTTTTAAAATATGTATTTATATTTGTATGTAACTGTTACATAGACTCCCTTACTGACAATCACTGTGATTTTTTTCCTTCCACCAGAGTCTTACATTTAAGGAGAAAATGACAAGCCTTAAATTTAAAGAAAAACCTACTGATTTGGAAACCAGAAGCTACAAGTTCTTGCTGTTATCCTTGGTAAAACTGATCCATGCTGACCCAAAGCTTTTGCTGTGTGTAAGTATATCATACTATTCATTTACAGTAAAATTTACTTTTGAAGCTACTAAATGAATAAAAATTATAAACATAAACCTGGCATCAAAGGTACTTCCCTACGCATTCTTTTCTCTGGTTATCATGCTTCTGTGCTTTCTATGGAAAAAGTAAATACTAAAAAAAAGCTGTAAGAAGTTGTACAGAACCAGAGCAACAGAATGAAAGGAGAATAAAGCTCTGTAACTCTGCGGGGGGTGGGATGAGAACCGTGGAATAGAACAAGAAGAAAATTAAAATAAGGGAAATTAGTCATCATTTCAATGAGTGGAAAGACAGATGTGCTCTTAGATTTTCTGTTTTCTCAGGTCTGTTTATTGTTTAATTTAGAAATATTTCAATTCTGTTAAAGGTATGATATACAAGGGCTATCATAGCTTAAAAATAAATGAGGTACCCTCTTAAAGATCCAGAAATCCACCTAGTTTAACTCCAGAAATGCTGCTGTGGCGATCAGGAAGATGGTCAGTCATTAAACAGTTTTATAACTTAGACTTGCTTTCCTTTGTGCTCTTCAGAACCCAAGGAAGCAAGGGCCTGAGACGCAAGGCAGCACGGCGGAGTTAATCACGGGCCTCGTCCAGCTGGTTCCGCAGTCCAGCATGCCAGATATAGCACAAGAAGCTATGGAGGTGAGTTTGGTCTCTATTGATCTTTTCCTAAATGTCTCCTGCACTGAAAGTTTTACAAGAGAAAATTCCAAAAAGCGATTTGAGCTGCCTCTTGGGACTGCCCTGCGCCTCGTAACGGGGCTTCTCCCTCCCTGGTCTCTAGCTTCCCATTCTAAAAGGTGCACTCTAGAGTGTGTGCTTTGTTGACAGCTTTTGTGTTTTGGGTTTTCACAGGTAGACAGGAAAAAGGCTTATCTGTACCTACATGCTATTAAGGCTTTACATAAGCAGTTGAATTTTAGTAAATAAACTAAGGCTTTGCTGTTAAACTTTGCCTCAACAAGAATTGCCACAAGAACCGTCAATATAGTACTACCTATCAGTATATAAAATACCTATTTCTTGATAGTTTAATGGTAGAATTTGAGGCTATTTCTTGTATAGGAATAATCCTTTTCAGTGTGAAGGTCTCTGGGGAAGTTTTTGTTGGGTGGTAACGGCCCTATTGTCACCCACAGGAGCCCAGAGATTAGGAGGTTTGGGCCGTTCTGTAGTTGGATTTTGGTGTACTCTTCAGTCTTTAATGATCTTAATCCCTAATCTACCTGAGTATTGGCTTATTTGCCTGAGAATCTCTATTTTTTGTTGTTTTTAAAGCAAATAATTACCGTGTGATTGCACCTGTTTCCCTGCTCATGCTGATGTACTTTGTAAATACCTGCCTTTAAGTGAAAGCACTTTGTTTGGGATTTAGGCCTTGCTTGTTCTGCACCAGTTGGACAGCATCGACTTGTGGAATCCTGATGCTCCCATAGAAACATTCTGGGAAATCAGGTATGGAAGTTAATTTTGTAAATTAGAGAAATAGATGCTTTGATTGGTCTTCTCTTTTGAAATAGTTGTGAATGTTTTGGGAAACCTATGCAACATCGGCATGAACCCGCAGTCACAATTATTATGTGTGTTCAGTATAACATTTTATCTTCCTTATACTCTATGAATTTAACAAAAATATCCCAGATGTTTTGCTGGCTTTCTTAATGACTCTCTTCAGCCTGATGTTAAGGTGTAGAAATTATTATTAATTTGAAAAGTTAAGAGACTTTTCCACCTCATTCTAATGTTTACTACGTGTTTAAATTCTGTATTATCTTTTGGGGGCTGAGGGAGGGTAACACTAAGTAGTTTAACAGTGTGGATTTGCTGCTCTTGGCTCTGAAGCCCTCGCCTCAAGAAGGTAGTAGACCTGGGATCTTTCCTGTGTATTTAAAGAATATTTATTCATTAAAGTCATCTTGCTTTTTATAACTTCACAGCAGCTGTTGCGGTTGATTTCTTGGAGAATATTAAGGACAATGACGTCCCAAAAAAGTCAGAATTACACAAAATGCTAAACCAAAAAATAGCCATCTGTAAACTCGGATTTCTAAGAATTGCATGAGCTAAACAATTTTAAAAAGCAGTATTTGGTGATCTAACCCACGTTGGTAGAGATGTTTGGTTTAGAGGCAAGGGAGCGAGAGCCCGGGAGGAACACTGAGCAGCATCAGCGAATTGGGCTGTGTGGCTGCTGAGCCCCCCGAGGCGGGCACTAACTGAAACTCATTGCTCTAATTAATAGTAGTAGGAATGAGTTTGTGGTCTGTTTGGGCTGGGGGGGAAAAAAAACCCACTGAAGTTGACACTAATTTGGACCCTTTGGCAGTTTTAACAGAGAGTGTGAGGCCTGAATGGATATGAAGAAGGAACATCCCTAGATGTGTTCCTTCCAGAGCAGAGTTGAGACACGTTGTCAGAGCAGTGTAGGTAAAGTCGTGCCGCCCCTGTCTGTGCTGTATCTGTTCTGTGGGTAGATGGAGGCCTTCGGAACCCACAGCCCCCGAGTCCGGACTTCTGCCAAGCACCCAAATGGCTTAACTCCCTCTAGGGAACCGCGGAGGCCAGCTGGGCGGTGGGAAGGGCCAGCGGGGAGCTTCTCCTTTGGAGTACACACCTATATTACATCTGTTATTAAAAGCTGATGCTAGTATATGTATAGGAAATTCATGCTAATTGCCTATTTCTACGTAAAACCTAGTAGTATCTTCAAAAATGTTATTACTAGATTATAAAGCTAATGCTGAGTTTCATTTTGCTGCAGTTCACAAATGCTTTTTTATATCTGCAAGAAACTGACTAGTCATCAGATGCTCAGCAGTACGGAAATCCTCAAGTGGCTGCGAGAAATTCTCATCTGTAGGAATAAATTTCTTCTAAAAAACAAAGTAAGTAAATGTTAACATCTATGTTAGGACGTTAACAAAATGTTAGGATCGTTAAAGTGAATTGCTCTCGGTTTTGTCACTCCATTTATTTACCAGTTTATTTGCATGATTGGAAGGGATTTAATAGCTACACCTACACTCTCTTCTCTGATTTCCTCTCTGCTGAGAGACGGTGCTTTGTGAGGCACCCTTGGCTGGGACTGTTAACCAAAGTTAGGTTTAGGATTTTAATTTTGTTTTACTTTAGCTACACAGGTTGTCTTACTTGCCCGGAAAATGTATGTTTCGCAGAAACCTGGTGCCTGATACCTATTTGCCTAATAGAAAGAGAAATAGTCTACAAGGTGAGGAAAAGGGAAAGTTTCTTTCCAAGCCAGACCCACATTGTAGTGCTATAGTTAGCTAGAATTAAACCCAGACGTGGTATATTACTTTCTGAATTAAAGATCTACTAGAAAAAGTAAAGGTTTTCTGGTTTTTTTATATGTCCTGAAAGTAGCTGTGCTAACATCAGAAGGATATTATCTTCTGTGTGGTATATAGTGTACTTTAAAAGTCGTCTTTCAGCAACAGGATTTTTACCTTTAAATCACTTTTTTGCTTCTGTTTTCAACCGTGGGAGCTTGTTACTGATGGGCACTACTTGTCTGTGTTGATGCTGAGCACTAGGTTTTCGTCTTTGCCATCTCCAGTTTAACATTATTTGTAAAATCTAATCTCACGTATCGCAGCTGAAGACGGTAGGCATTCTGGCTTTCTGTTCAGCAATGCTTTTATGTTTGGCCTCTAAGTGGAAATAACTGTCCTTCAAGTAGAAAGTATCCTTAATTAAAAAGAAGTAATTAAAAATCTCTTTCCTCTTAGTGCTTAGAGGATGGTCATTAATACCAGGATCAGAAAAAGATAATAGTTCTTAGGAGATCTCTGCTTTACAGTCTCAGTTCCTGCTTTTCTGATCTACTATAAAATGTGTAGAATAAATTGTACAGTACTCCTGAGTTGGCTTCTTTAGACTTAATTACATCTAAATTATAATTATCTTTATGTTAGTATTTGTTCTGTGGAGTGAACCCAAGAAGCCTATTGGGCTTTCAGGAGGCTCCAAGAAAGGCAGGAAAAGGCATCATTTTGTGCTTACCTCAAGGTGATGTTTTTTGAAGATGACTCTCCAGATAATTTCTTAAAGGGAAATATCTTTCTGAGATACCATTAATTTGGGTGACTTTATAGAGCCCTGAGAGCACCAGTGTGAAAAGTACTGTGTAAATGTTGAAGAGCTTTTTACCTTCCTAAATTCTGTCCTTTTTACCCCTTTTTAAAAATAAGTTGATCTGTTACTTTTGTTCCATCTCTTCCTAGCAATCAGACAGGAGTTCCTGCCACTTCCTCTTCCTTTATGATGTCTCTGGAGGTGGAACGAGTCAAATTTCCCTTGACCATGAAGAGATGATTCGCTGTGCTCCAGGAGCTACCCTCAGGAAAGGGAAAGGGAATTCTTCCATGGTAAGTAATATATGACAATAATTATTTTTAACACTTGGGGGAGAAAAACCCACATGCAATTAGAAATTAAATTACTTTGAGAGTAATTTTTAAAAATTAATTTTTTCTGAGGGGGAAAAGACATTTGTATCCCGCATAATGTGTCTAATATGCTGGTTAATAATGATTCAGACTTTAAAAAGTCACACCTTTTTCAAGTTAAAATGGTGAATAATTTTTTTCTTAGGATTGCACATGGCATCCCTACACATTAGTCTTGTTGATAAATCTGAGACCTCGCTTTGGAAAGTATCATGTGCAGTCTGAATGTAGCATGAGGAATCATAAAATCACACATTTCAGTAAAATACACACTTTGACAGACAAGTTTCTCAAGTCTAGTTTTACTGCCAGTTCTTGCTGCAGGAAAACGATGACAGGGGTATTTAGAACATCTTCCATGAACCAAAACTTTCATTTTATGTTTTAGTGTATACTTTTCTGGTACCAATAAGATTTTCCTAAGTCCGTGGTTATCCTTACGAAAGGAGCAGGTTCTCAGCCACTGTGTTTACGCAGCAGCACGTAAGAGCTCTGATTGTGTTGAGGATTGATTATTCCTACTGGACTAAAAGCAGTTTTACAGAACAATTTGGATAAGGCTGATTTTTAATAAAATTGCCATATTCATAAGCAATATTACCAAATTTGGAAATCTGTGTTTCCCAAGGAAAGTACAGCAGGATGCAGCGGAACACCCATTTGTCGCCAGGCCCAAACGAAGCTGGAAGTCGCCTTATACATGTTTTTGTGGAGCCCGGATATCGAGGCAGTCCTTGTTGCCATGTCCTGTTTCCGTCACCTCTGCGAGGAAGCAGATATCAGATGTGGAGTAGATGAAGTCTCAGTGCATAATTTTTTGCCAAACTACAACACTTTCATGGAGTTTGCATCTGTTAGCAATATGATGTCAACAGGTAGGAATCATGAATCTGTAAAATACCTTTCTACATGTATAAGACGACTGTTATTTGTATTTGAGTTCTTTAAACAGATTGAGATTCTTGATTTAATTGCTACTCTTGCTTTCACTGAAATATCTTAATTGGAATTGCCAGAACGAGTAGAGAATTTGGGTGACTGAGTTAATGAAGATTTTGAAGTGGGACTAGGAATCCTTTTCTAAACACTTTAAGGGGATATGTTCCTCTGTTAATTAAATAATTACTTTCAAAGGTCTCATATTTTACATAGGTGGGTTTTCAAAAAACTCAGTTAAATATTCTGTGCTCCTTTGTAGGGAGAGCAGCTCTTCAGAAAAGAGTGATGGCATTACTACGACGCATTGAACATCCAACTGCAGGCAACACAGAGGTGAACTTCTGAATTCATATACTCTTTGCATGCCTTTTTTTTTTTTTTTTAAACAGAGAACACTGTTGCTACAAGTAGTTTTGAAGTTAAATCTTGATCTATCTTATTTTAGGCCTGGGAGGATACACATGCAAAATGGGAACAAGCTACAAAACTAATCCTTAACTATCCAAAGACCAAAATGGAAGATGGGCAGGTGACTATGAATTTTTCCATAGGTTTAACCCTTAGAAATTCAAAATAATTCTTTAAGCTTATTTATTTTAAGGAATTGAATTTTAATCTAGAAGATGAGTTTCCTAGGCAGACTTAAGCCTCATGAAAGTATTCCAGAAAAATAATGGTAATCATTTGTCCACTATGCTTACTAAGAGACCAAGAAGTAATTTGACTCAAGTTGCTGTAAGGTTGAAATCCCTTTCACTGGAAGCTTTAAACAAGCTGCTGGCTCTTGTGGTTTAAATACACTTTATCCTGGTGCAGAGCAGGGAATTGGCTGGGCGACCCCCTTCAGGCCTTTTCAGCCCCGCTTTTTCAACTTCTCTAAACAGAGCACCTCTGCCCAGGTTGCTGTTTGTGCTATCACAATAAGCTAGAAAAGGTGAATCTTAGAAAATTCTTGAGGCTGGAAGTAAGTGGTGGAAGTGTTACGGAATACTTTAAAATTCTGATCTCTCTCCATTAGTTGTGTTGAATTGAAGAGATTTTGTCTTCCGCCGATCTTTTTCAGGTTGCTGAAAGTCTTCATAAGACAATTGTTAAGAGACGAATGTCGCACGTGAGCGGGGGAGGCTCCATAGACTTGTCTGACACGGATTCTCTCCAGGAGTGGATCAACATGACGGGGTTCCTGTGTGCCCTCGGTGGGGTGTGCCTGCAGCACCGCAGCAACGCGGGGCTGGCCACCTACAGCCCCCCCATGGGGCCCGTCAACGAGAGAAAGGGCTCCATGATATCCATGGTCTCCACCGAGGGCAACGCGGAGACTCCCGTCAGCAAATTCATCGACCGGCTGTTGACCCTGATGGTCTGCAACCACGAGAAAGTGGGACTGCAGATACGGACGAATATTAAAGATCTGGTGGGTCTGGAGCTGAGTCCGGCGCTTTACCCAATGCTGTTTAACAAACTGAAGAATACCATCAGCAAGTTTTTTGATTCTCAAGGACAGGTAAAGTGTTGGTATATTCCTTCGCATTTCTGTCTTAATAAAAGCATGTCTTATCTTTCACGTAGGTAATTGAAATTTATACCTGTTCATTGTACAAAAAACCTGCCAGTGTTGTGATTGTATTTGACAGCGTGCATTGATAGTTATTGTATTTGTGATTCCAGGCTGTATTTAGCATCAAATAATTGAAAACATTTTTGAATTCTAAGTCAACTCTGAGTACGAAATCTGTGAGAATGTTCTTAGAATCGTTACAGCTGGTAATATTGACATATTTAGCCTTGACATATGTTGGAATTCTTTTGGCAAGGTGATACAGGAAAAATGCTGGTCTCCTAAGTTTTTGAAATGCTGCAGTATATTTGATAAACAACCCTTTTTTTGGTTTTGTGTATGAAGAATTAAGACCAGCAATTTTCTTCCTGTAGGTTTTGTTAACGGAGACCAACACACAGTTTGTAGAGCAAACCATTGCTATAATGAAGAATTTGCTGGACAATCATACAGAGGGGAGCTCAGAACACCTGGGACAAGCCAGTATTGAGACAATGATGCTAAACCTGGTTAGGTAAGAAATCCTGTTCACCTGGAGAGAGTAATATGTTTAAAAATAAGGTAGTCCCTTCTAGTTTACGTCTTTTCTGCTTGGATCCACGGAGAAGCAGCAGCTGATGGTTCTGACAACTTCAGTAATGGTGGAGGTCATTTATACTGTAGCATAAAGTGTGCTGATGGAGGGTGACTTTCTTTTTCTTTAAAGAACTAACCATTCCATGGCTTGGCCCCATTCTTGGAAACGTTCCTGGTTTCTCTTCTGTGCAGTGGTGCTAGTGGTTAAAAGCCAGATTCCTGTTCAATTTTATGCTTGGTACTGGTCTTACCTAATGTAAAGGTTGGCTTGGGAAACACAAAAAGAGGTAGCCCAGGCACTTGGTGATCTGTCCTGCAGGTCTGCAGGGTCAGCCAGCACCTGGGGTCCCGCGTGGGGCTGACAGGATTTCTCAGACATGGGCACGTGCTGTGAAGCAGCGTCACGCACTTAATCAGTCTTTTTTTGCTTTTTTTTCCTGCAGGTATGTGCGTGTGCTTGGAAATCTGGTACATGCAATCCAAATAAAAACTAAGCTATGTCAGTTAGTAGAAGTAATGATGGAGAGGAGAGATGACCTTTCATTTTGCCAAGAAATGAAATTTAGGTAAGTGTTGCATTATATAACTTCTAGGAGAGTGTGATGTGGACAAGTGCAGTTTTGTTTGGTTTTGTGTTAAAAAAGTATTCCTAGTACAGGGATAGTACTAGTCCTGCCTTTGTCTTCAGGATAATTTAGAGCCTGGTGCTGCATTAAAATTTATTTTGATTGTGGGGATATTGTAAAATGTTTGTGTGTGATAAAGACTGGGATGTTAATTGGTATAATAAAATTAGTTCAGTTCATTTTCAGTGTGTGGTGTCGTAGTTATTACACTGAATTTGTAATTGCTAAGAATGATGCCAACAGTAGTGAGTGTGTTTGGGGGAAGGGTTGTTCAAAAAAAAGAAAACCACAACAAAACCCGAAGCTAAAGCAACATACCTATATGTAACAGGAACAAAATGGTGGAATATTTGACGGACTGGGTTATGGGAACATCTAATCAAGCAACAGATGAGGATGTGAAATGCTTGACAAGGTAAGAAAGAGCATGATCCAGCTGGGGCTACAGTTGGGAACACTGTTCCTGGCGGCATTGGATACCCACAGATGGGCAGGCTTGTGTGCACTTCCTTCAGTGGTACTAATTTTAAGGTAAAGACAAAAATTGGAACTTTAGTTCTGGTGAGCAGCAACAGAATGATATTTAATGCATAGTCTTAACTAGCTCTCGAGATGCGCGTTGTTTGTTCGTTTTGTTGTTGTTTTGTTTTTTTACATCTACTGAATTTATTTAATTCCTTTTAATACCTTTTCTGATTTAGCATTAGGACTGAACACTCTATTTGCTAGAGCTATAGCTTCATATGATGCGTTCTGAAGAATAAAATCATCAAGCATTGTAGTGTTGAATTTATACTTTTTTTTCTTAGTGACTAATTTGGTTTGGCCTTAATAGATATATTGCTTGAACCTGTAGCACAAAATGCAGTAGCCATAGTCTTGATGGACACAACTTTACTAGAATAATTATTTTTTTAAAAAAATTCTTTTCAGCTGCAGTTAGGTAGATAAGGAAAAGGGACTCGGTACTGGATGGGAAAATGACCACGGGGAAGGAGAGATTATTCCTGCTGAGCTAATTCACAGCTGCTTAAAACTTTCATTTTCAGAGACCTGGACCAAGCGAGTATGGAAGCAGTGGTGTCTCTGCTTGCTGGGCTGCCACTCCAGCCTGAAGAAGGAGATGGTGTTGAGTTGATGGAAGCGAAATCTCAGTTATTTCTTAAGTAAACAGTGACTTTTAACTATTCTTCTATACAATGACTAAGTAGATGCACCGTGTGAGAAACTGTGAGGTTTTTTTGTCTGTCAGAAATAGTTGTATTATCCACTCAGGAATTGCCTCTTGTATATCCCATTTCACAAATCTCTGCCTCCTAGGTTTATGGAAACATTTTCATTTAGAAAACAGTTATAAAATTTGGCTTTGTTTCTGCTTAATGCAGCTGTATGCTTGGGATGGATTACTATGTTTGATATTATATTCTTATCCATGAGACTTAAAATCTCTTTGAAGACATCTGTTTGTAACGGCACACCTGTGAAATTCACTTGCCTTGAGAAAATTCGCGTACCGATTTTGGGACAGTGCTTTCTAGTTTTTATAACACATTTGAAAGTTTGGGTTATGCTGCAAGAGAGATTTCTTGGGGCAGTTCCAAGATTTTTTGTGAGGTTTATTGTCCATTTGTTGCTGCATGCACATCTTTTTCAGATGGTTGCCTTTGCAGAATCTGCTTTACTTACCCAAGTCTTGGTTTTTTTCTTTAGGTACTTCACACTGTTCATGAACCTTCTAAATGATTGCAGCGAGGTTGAGGATGAAAGTGCACAAACGGGTGGCAGGAAGCGTGGGATGTCTCGAAGGCTGGCGTCGCTGCGGCACTGCACTGTTCTCGCTATGTCCAATTTACTCAATGCCAACGTGGACAGTGGTCTCATGCACTCAATAGGTAAAGTAGCTAGAGATAACTGTGCATAAATGAATGCGTAATGAAGACATTGGTATTTAATTTATTTTTACATCTTCCTTAGTAGTTCTGGGTTTTTTTAATCAGGCTTGGGCTATCATAAAGACCTCCAAACAAGAGCTACGTTTATGGAAGTCCTCACCAAAATTCTGCAGCAGGGGACAGAGTTCGATACGTTAGCAGAGACAGTGCTAGCGGATCGGTTTGAGAGATTGGTGGAGTTGGTTACAATGATGGGTGATCAGGGGGAGCTTCCTATTGCTATGGCTTTAGCCAATGTGGTGCCTTGTTCTCAGTGGGTAAGTTGATTCACGCATTTTATTTCCTATGTTTTTGAAAATATTAAGACTTTACTTGAAGTAAAAATTAGTGCAAACATTGAGAGTGTAACAACAGTCTGCTAAAGAGAGATTCGACCTACCATTCATGAGAGCTACCTTTCTTAGGATATTCCTGAAAAACATACTGAATCTAATTGTCAGAGATCTTGACTAGAAACTGCATTTTTGTAGTAAATTTTTAGTTAATATCTAGGAATAATTTTATATACACTTATTGTAATAAATGTATCTGTTGGGGCTGGTTCTTGTGTGTGCTGTCATGCAGACAAACAGAACTGTATTTGCTCCTCTAGATCTTAGTGAGATGAATTGGGCTTTGTTATACAGCAGAATAACTGCTTATCTCTCTGGACTAACCACTCGGCATTTGTGTGACTGGACATCATGAGGCAGACTTTTAGACAAGCAATAGAAGGAAAGATTTAAAGAGAGATTGTGTGTGCTTAATTTTATATTTACATGCAAGAATCCATAGCAAGTATAAAGTATTGGTACAAACTTGGTGTTATTTTCAAAATTCTTTTTTTTTCTTGTAGTTGCTTTGGTCTGATTAATATTTCGTTGCTCCTTTTAAGGATGAGCTAGCTCGAGTCCTGGTCACACTCTTTGATTCCCGGCACTTGCTCTACCAGCTGCTCTGGAATATGTTTTCAAAGGAAGTTGAACTGGCAGATTCCATGCAGACGCTCTTCCGAGGAAACAGCTTAGCCAGTAAAATAATGACTTTCTGTTTTAAGGTATATTATCATATTTCTCTCTGCTTCGGATCACTTCAATAACTGGAACAGTTTATGAAAATACAAAACTACCCATCTGTGGTGTTAAGCGCTTGAGTAACTGGGTTAGATGAACACAGTAGAGAGTTGCCTTTGGGGCTGGGTTTAAGCTGCTCTCAGCTCTCACATCTGTTAAGTTCAGGGAGTTCTGCTTTTAATGTTTTAACGTTTGATAAACTAGATCTTGTAGATCTCTTACGCTCAGGCCCAACTGAAAAATACAAACCCTCCTGGAACTCACCTTTTGCCAAGACTTTATGACTCAACCAATTAGGCTTAAACTTGCATTTAGTCCTCTTGGAAGTCTCCAGGGCAGTAAAGGGTTCATCTTGCCTGGTCTTTATTTTCTGCATGGTAAAGAACAAGAACTTTTGAAAGATTTGTAGGTTTCAACAGAGATTATTAGTTATTTAGAAAACATAACTTATTTAATACAAAAGGCTAATGTTTGTTACTTTAAAGTTTAAATATAAAGTTTTAGTTATTTTAAAATCCTTTCCTAAATAATCTTCAGTCATAGTAGAGCTCTTTAAACTTCTGATATGAGCAACTGGGGGGCCAGTATCAGCTTGAAGACTGTTACTGGTGGTCCTTTAGTAACAGGCAGTTTAAAGATGGGGAGACAAACTCTCTCAGGTCTTGTTTGTGCTTCCATTTCAGTTTAAAAAGTTGTGTCCAAGCAGAGATGAAGAGCTGGGTCAGTGTGCTCTAAGAAACAATCTCATCTGGTTGTTGTGGTTATTAAAGTTGCCAATAGTTTTCTCTAAATTGGAAATTAATTAACATACTTGTAGAAATTGATCACAGTTATGTTTCAGCAGTGAGACTATAATACAGAACATCAGTTTTACAGAAATCTGGCTTATGCCAAAACAAATCAAATGGTTTCAGGCTCTTTTTAACGCTTACAGAATTTTGGAGTGTTCCTGTGAATTGCTGTGTTAATCCAGCTGCCTATTCCCATTTTCTTTCTGCACAGGTATATGGTGCTACATATTTGCAGAAGCTTTTGGAACCTTTATTGAGGACTGTGATCACATCCTCTGAATGGCAGCATGTTAGCTTTGAGGTGGATCCAACAAGGTTTGAGATTCAAGGGGGGGAGCAAATGTATTTATTTGTAAACATGATTCTCAGTCATTGTAAATATAATAGGGTTCCCTTTTCCTTGTTGCAAGTATTCTTCTCGTACTTTAATATTTTTCCACTCCTTAATTTACCAGACACATTAATTTTATATTATACCCAGGGAGAGTTGCACAGAGCTGCCCAACACAGTGAGATGAGTTTTGCTGCACGTCCTCTAACCCTGTGGAGGGAGTAAGGAGGACAGGGAGCTCTTGCAGGGCATCTTCTGCTACTTCATACTTCTCTGTAGGCCACTCATGTGGGGATTTCCAATAGGACCGGAAAGTGTCTGCTTTAGGTCATTGAGTTAATTACAGAAGCAAAACGGATGCGTGCATATTGCGTGTAAATTTTTTGCTTTAATTTCTCTTATGTCACTTCAAGACTTGGATTTAGTAGTTGTTCTGTGGCTGTCAATTAACTCTTAGAAAAACTTCTAAGTATTTAAGTAGCTGACCAAAAGTTAGGCCTTCTTATTAATAGTTCAACTCTCGAAGATCTGCTTCTACCTCAAAAATTTCTTTCAGAGAAACCATCATCAAACTGCAAAGGCAATTATCGTTGGAATTCTGTGTGTGTGTCTTTGTATGGATCGGTGTGAGAGAATCCTGCATACGGCTGTCTGCTTATTACTGCGTTTTATATGACCTTATATTTGGAACTTACACGGTGTAAAATATTGATGGAAACTTTTGTGTAAAAGATCATAAATATTTCCATAAGATTTCTGTTTATCCTGGGATGTAAGGTCACTACCAAACAGCTAATTGCAGCTAGTGTCGTGTATTTGATCGCTGGTCACGCGTGTGCGGGTCTGTTTCAGGCTGGAGCCCACAGAAAGCCTCGAGGAGAACCAGCGGAGTCTCTTGCAAATGACAGAAAAATTTTTTCATGCAATCATTAATTCTTCTTCGGAGTTCCCACCCCAGCTTCGCAGTGTGTGCCATTGTTTATACCAGGTATGCCTGCAGCGGTTGCCTGCCCCGAACCCTGGGGGCTTGTTCTTACGATTCGAGCAGTTTGGAGCTTGGTGGAGTAGCGGGTGCGCAGTGGGCATTTCTTAGGCTGGTTCAAGGCGTACATTAACAGGAGTCTAATTGTAGGGACTCAATGGTGTTTTAAGGCTCAGGTTGGCAATTAGGAGGTGACTAAACATTTTTTTTTTAAGGAGTTGAATCACAGTTAGGAGCTCAGACCTAATAAGGCAGCAATAATCTCTGCTTTAGCGTCTCTGTGGGAAACTAAAGATTAACTAGGGAGGGAATGGTTATACTTGCTTTTACCGGTTCATCACGTGGGCCATCTATGGGGAAGGCAGCAAAAGGGGAAAATAAATTAAAAAAATCACTGCTGGTTGAGAGAACGCAAAACTATTTTGAATCTGGAAACAGTGTACTTGTTACTTTTTATACAGGACCAATTAAATCAGAAATAAAGTTAGTTATCTGAAAGTTTTATGGATTTTGATAAACTTTAACTCTGTGAATAAAATAGCTACTTGTGCAGTTACTGGCTGTACATAGTTTTTGTCTGCATAAAAAGGGGCAATTTCTTCAAGAGCATTTCTGTCTGAAGTGAATGTTTCCAAAACTTGTCTATGAAATGTATTATTCAGGTCATTGCTTCAGGAATATTACTTAGTTGTTCATTATGGCTGGGCACAATCTTATACTCTCTGCCTTTGATAGAAAAGCAGGTTAAAAAGGGTGTAAGATCCTCATGAGGAAAAAACGGTATGGTCTTCAGTGGGACCACAGAGTTTCAAGTCCTAGATTTTAGAAACTGTGTATTGGAGCTGAGAATAAGGGAAGGAAACAGATGTATAAAATGCTGTTGGCTGTGCTTGGTAGAGGTGTTGCCCACAGCAGTGGGAAGGGATTTTACATCTGACTTGTACTTGTGGCTAAAACTTTGGTGCTGTCACCCAAACCGTGGAAAGTTCCCAAGCTGGGACCGCCCTCTCCGTGCTTGTTTCTGGTACCATTCGTAAATGATCCTTAAAGAGAAGAAACCTTCCCGAGGGGTGCACTGTCCTCCCTAGAGTGAGTTCTACCCAAGCGGTACCCTCCTGGCTCCCCCCAGTCCCCATCCTCGTGTCCTCTGCTCTGGCCCCTTCCTGCTGCTCCCTGCCAGCTTGGCCACGGGCTGCTGAGCCCGGGCTGCTCTTGGGCTGCTTCTGATGCTAAAAATTCCAGTGAGGGATACTCCTCAGGGTGCAGAGGGAAGATAATTTCCAGCCCATTGGCGACTGGTGTGCGCGGCGGAGGCCTTGAGCTGTGGTCTCAGCAACGCGTTGTGGAAGAGCTGTTGGCTTTTCCACCACGGAGCCTGACTCTCAGCTCTAAAGCAAAGCAAGGAAAATAGATTTTCTGGGGTATATGAACTAATTATGAGTAATAAGAAAAAATGCCATGTAGTGTAGTCCAGTCATATGTTTGGGGTGAACGCTGTATTAATAAATCCAGCAACTGCTGCAGTTCTCGGAAGTTGAAGTGAAAACCAGTGAATTGTATGTTGTGACTGTTGCGAAACCTGGGTGGTGGTTGTGAGCTGTTGGAAGGAATTAGGCATGCGAATGGGGTGCTTTTGGTTTTGCTGTGACACCTTCTGGCTTCTAAAGTCATCGGTTTCTCTTTCTGACAGTGGTTGTATTGAGGTCAGGGGGAGTGATTTTGGTTTTGTTGGGTGTTTTTTTGGGGTTGGGTTTTTTTTTCTAATGCAAAGTGAGGAGGGCAAGTTGGTTTTCTTCAAGTTCAAATCATCATGGTCTCGCAGACCTTGACTGGGGTGTGTTTAAGCGTTATTGAAAACGTTTCACACAACCTTAATTGTTGCTGCCATTAATTGATGTTACATTTTCTCACATATTTTCCTAGACTTGCTTTTATATACTGTTACTAGGACGTATCAGATTTATCTGCATTTCAGTGATATATTGCTGAAAGTTCTTTCTGTACAAACCCCTTTTAAATCCTACACAAGAAGGAACTTCTGAAAGGTACTCACCAGTGGGCAGTGCCAGAGGTTCTTCTCTGGGAGCAGGTCAAGTCTATCGGCTTTATTCTTGCCTCTACATTTTTTATTTTTTTTTTTGGTAACAAGGGTAGTTTGTTCCTGAAAGAGAGGATTTACTGGCAGATATACAAGTGGTATTAACTGATACTCAGCTTCAGCGTTTACCACTTTAACACTTTCTAGTAACACATGTATTTGTGCACAAATTTTTGTTCATCACAAATAGCGTAGTAATTCATTCTGTACTTTCAAATTCTAGAGATTTTGAAGAGTCTGACTTTGTCTGAAAGAAAGTACAATTAAAACCTGAATTTTGGGGGGTGTTAATCCACTTTTATCATAAGAACCAAATAGGTGATTTTTATAAGGTAACTTCATTTTTTTTATAAGGTTAATGCCTTCCACCCCAGGCAACAGTGTCAGAGTAACTGAGACTGAATTTTGCAGCGTCTTCTTATGCTTAAAGTTTTAAAGTAACTCTGTGTGCAAAAAATCCCATTCATATGTGCCCTGTAAATGATTTCTAGCTAATTTTAATTAATGTAGGAACATGCTGGGAAGGGTGTATTTGGCTGGCTGTCAGGGTGTAGCTGTAGCAGCCAGAACTGGGAACCCCAACTGATGGTTACCCCGACACATCCCCCCCTGCTCAGTGGAGGGAGCCTGTGCTCAGGGTGTTACCTGGTCACCCTAACTCCTACAGAGAAATTGCACTGGCTGTTTCATCAAACACATGCAGACATCCAGGATTTTTCTTAATAGAGAGAGATGGAGATGTGACTTGCTTTAAATGCAATAGCCTGAGGAAGAGTGTGTGTACAACTGCCTCTCTGCTGAAATTGCAGAGTCAGACACTTGGCAGAGGCACCACTGGTTCAATATTAACAGATCCTGCACAAATTTGAACTATTTAAATTTAGACTGGTCAGCACAATAGCTTTTACCGACCTTTTTTTTTTTTTTTTTTTTTTTTTAATTTTTAATATTTAATATTATGAATTTGTATAAACTA
>JAOXJM010000006.1:4266323-4279005 GCA_026413425.1 Tringa solitaria
GGCAGTTCCACAGGGCTCAGAGTTGGGCAGGAAGCCAGAGGTGAAGTGTTTGCATAGCACCTTTTTTTTTTTTTTTTTTTTTTCCTTTTTACTCTGTCATATTCTGAAGTTGTAGAAACTCTCTTCCAGTTCCAGTTTGGGTGATACTCTTGTGATTTTTCTGAACTGTTGGTGCTTGCTCTCAAACTCCTAAATATTGCTGGGTGGTGACGGGTACCGCTCCGAGTGCGGGGCATCCTCTCGGTGATGCTGGTTTCCAGCTGATACCCAGGGTGTAGGACCGAGCTCCGGGACCAGAGATTGCCCCTGCGAGGGGGGCAGCGCGGGGGCTGACGGGCTGTAGCTTTGACCAAATCCTGCTCTGAAATGAGAAAGAAAATGATGCTTCTTGGTGGGTCCCTTTGCGTTTCAAGGGAATGCAGAAATAAGCACAATCGAGTCAGGTGTCTTGGTTGGAAATGGGTAACAAATTAACGTAGAGCTGCTGGCTTTTCTCTTCCTTTTCCCACAGTGTTTTATGGCAGTGTTTAGCTCTCAAAGTAGTAATAACAGTGATGATTCACAGATCTAACTAAATTGAAGGACACACAGAGAAACATTGGGAAGATTTAAAACTCTAAATTTATTTTAAAAGTAATATGTATTTCAAAGGTATAATGCTTTACTATTTTTGCTATTAAAATTATTTGGGGATGGTGAAATACATTTGAAAGCTGAATATACCATTTAATGCCCAATATTGTGTATCATGAGCACATTAATGTGGTTTGACGTTTAATCTAGCCAGAAATAGTAGAAATGATTGAAACGCAACATTTGCTTGTTTTGTATATAGTGCTTTGTAAATAAGATGTAATAAAACTGTGGAATAAAAACTCCATCATCAGTCTTTAGTTTATATATTTCATTTTCTGTTGGTTATGTTTGTTACATTTTACTGTGTAATTTATGTACAAGTCAACATTGGTTTTTTGTTGCTGTATGTAGTTGGTGCTGTGACTTGTTTGTGCTCATCTCTGTTCTGTAGGCAACTTGCCACTCTCTACTGAATAAAGCTACCGTAAAAGAAAAAAAGGAAAACAAAAAATCAGTAAGTTTGGAGACCTTTTTATTAGCCATTTCTTTCAAAGCACAACAGAAATCTTTTGCTGTTTGTTCAAAACATCTTCACTTCAGTCTATTTGACCTCACTGTAAAATCATTCTACTAATTCTGGCACAAAATAGCTTTCATTTCAATTAACACTGGAATTAAGTTATATTTAAAATATTCTCTGTGTGCCTATTTGAGTAAACAAAAGACATTTTTAACATTACTGCTTAGTATTTAATACTCTGATTCTTCTACCCTTGCCACCATCTTCAAATTAAACAAATATGCAGAAGCAAAATGTTTTCTTCGGTTTTGGGGAAAACCTGAGTCTGTTTTGTTGTTTTAATGCTCTGGCAGATAACTTGGCTTCACCTTGCACCCTGGGAGACAGCAACTCATATATATATGGGTTACTGAAAAGAAAGGCTTATGTGACTTGTTTCTGATATATTTTCTGTTGTTTGCCTTGTGACTCAGCAATACCATTTAGCACTTGTATTTACTGGGAAAAGCAGATTTCCCATTTTCAGTAACTTGTTAAAGAGATCAGATGTCGATTGTGAGAGTGGTGTCATTAAAAGTTAAGACTTATCCTTTTCTTTGACAGTGATCTCAAAATACAAAGTGTGAATAAAACAAGAGGCAGAATGGAAATATAGACTTCTATTAAATACTCCCTTATTTTTTGCTGTAGCTGAGCAGAACAGTAGTCATGTTTAAATGCAGAAGCTGTGTGCAAACTAGTATTTTACAAGAAAATATCAGTAATTGCATTACAAGGTAACTGAATGAAGTTGCTACTGAATCAAAGTGATTATTGAGATATTATGTATGTACTAATGGCTTGATCAGTTTTAAGAAGCATGATTTGAGTTACATTTTGAAGGATTTTAGGAAAATGGAGTTTGGTTTTGATTTATTTTAAACAATATAACTTAAAATGCAAAGCTTGCTGATTTTATTCTGTGAAAAGATAGACTCTCTCTGACTTGTTTCGATTAACTGTTGTTACTCATGAGAAAATACACATAGAGATATTGAATCTTTACAGAACCACAAGTAGCACATTTAAGAACTTTATTTTTGTCAGGCAGCTTTAACTGACTTTTCAAAGGCAAATGAAAGATACCTAGACAATATTTAGCAATATAGAGTAGATTTCCTGAAAAGAAAGACTTCTTTTTTCATACAACATTTTCAGAAAAAAATATTTTTTTTCCTAGGTAGCAAAGAACAGTATTTCAAACCTCTAGTTCTTCTAGCAGGTTCCTGCTGGGTGATTTAGGATGGTGTCTGTAGGCAGAGGAGGACACCAGCCCCTCAGCTCCGGCTCCTTCTGTCCTTCCCCCTTTGGCAAAGCTGTTGAGATGTGATGGTTCTGATGAGTATTTCTAAAATATTACTCATGACATTTTACAGCATAAGTTTTGTTGCTGGCGAGGCTCTTGTCATCAATAATGAAATTACAAATACACAAATAAAAGACCCACTCGTTTAAAAAGAATATTCTGTATTTGCTGGGAGGACTGTGTGAACCAACAGCATTTGTCTGCTGCGCTGTTGGTCCTGGGATTCGGTGGCCAGCAACTCTGAGATAGATCTTCTCATCTTTGACCAGTGGCTATTGTAGCAATTCTGCCCTAGCAGGAACGTTTGCGCAAAGCAGAACCAGCCTGCACCCCATAGCCCCCCACCCCTTACTCCTCCTTCCCCCCGTTCTGGTGTCCTGCCCCGCAAGACCTGCCGAGGCAGGAGAGCTTGATTGGTGTGGAAGGAATGCTTAAAGTTGGGTTACCAGACAAGGCTTTTCTCAGCTTGCTTTCCCTTTCCTTTAACGCAAAAATATTCTTTATAATTCTCCACCTCGTAGGTGGTTAGTCAGCGGTTTCCGCAGAACAGCATCGGAGCGGTCGGAAGCGCCATGTTCCTGCGGTTCATCAATCCCGCCATCGTCTCCCCGTATGAGGCAGGGATTTTAGATAAAAAGCCTCCACCAAGAATTGAAAGGGGATTGAAACTGATGTCAAAGGTGAATCAAGAAATATTTTTATGTGGCCATATGGTATCTTCTACCCAATGTAGTTTGTTCTTTGACTAGTATGAGAAAATTTAGTTGAACTTGTGGTTTTTTGTAGCAACCATCATGTTTATTTGAAATGCACTTTCCATACTGTGTCTATACCTCAGGATGTTAGTGCCGTAGCTCCCAGCAATGGGAGTGTAGGGAAAAAACCGTTTTGCCAAAACACTCTGTAAGATAAGAGAATGCCTTCTGGCTCCTCACTTGAATTTCTAACCTTCCTTAAGAAGAAAGAAAGAAGCCAATGTCGCTTGTAGCACAGTGAGAGGAATGGCGGCCAGATGCCGCTTAAATACTAGTGGTAAAGAGGTGATTTTTCCTCTCTTTAATCTTATTTGATGTTACTTCCTGTAAAATTAAAATTTAAAAAAAACTTTAATGAATGGCAGAGAAATTCTATGGCTTGTGTATATGATCTATTCTAAAAGTTGAGAAATTCTGGTTTTCTTTAAGTAGGCATATGCTGTTGCCTTTACGTGTCTGTGTGATTTCCAGGAGAAAGAGTCACGCTTAATAAATGGTGGTTTTGAAAGACAATTTAATTTCCTTGTCTAAAGCTGAATAAAGTTCATAAAAAAGGGAAGTAGTTTTCTAGTGCTTAAAAGTTTGTAAAGGAAAATATTTTTAAAATGAGCATGTTTTGAATTACTTGGTTTGTTGGCTTTTTTGTCTTGAGGTTTCCCAACAGGTTAAAATGAGTATTTCTGATAGTGAAGCTACACGGGCTGCCGTAACAGTTCATGCATTAAACTTTTTGTGTCTCTGCCATCTTTTTATTGTTTAGATACTCCAGAGCATTGCCAACCACGTCCTGTTTACAAAAGAGGAGCATATGCGGCCTTTTAATGATTTTGTAAAGAGCAATTTTGATGCAGCACGAAGGTAGGTCCCTGGAAGCGTGAGCAGGGTCTGGGTTGGGGAATGTTCTTAGACCCTTTTGGTTGACACTGGGTCTGCTGGGCTGGTTTCCCAAGCACGCTGATGGGAATTACTGGTTTTCAACTCTAGGTTTTTCCTCGACATCGCGTCCGATTGCCCAGCGAGCGACACGGTCAATCACAGCCTGTCCTTCATCAGCGACGGCAACGTCCTGGCTTTGCACCGGCTGCTGTGGAACAACCAGGAGAAAATCGGGCAGTACCTGTCCAGTAACAGGTGAGGCAAGGGGGGAGTAACTGGGCAAAAAAATGAGAATTGCTGAGTTAAGGAGGACTCGTCTTTTAATCAATATGCTTTTGTAGGGACCACAAGGCTGTGGGAAGACGCCCGTTTGACAAGATGGCTACTCTTCTCGCCTACCTAGGTCCTCCTGAGCACAAGCCTGTGGCAGATACCCATTGGTCCAGTTTAAATCTCACTAGTTCCAAATTTGAAGAATTTATGACAAGGTAATGGGTTTATCATGGAGGGGATGCATGTTGTGGGTTTCTAGACTTTAACACATCAGGCAGCAGAAGTAGTTACTGAGACTCCAGCTTTTGATTTGAAGGGGAATTTAAAAAGCTGGGTCTCCATGTGCCATTCAGATTTCTGAGTAGATTTCAATTTCAATAATTAAATCGAAAGCTAGAGACGGCAGTAGCGTTTGTAATTTAACAAAGGTTCAAGATTGCGTGAATGTAATACTTCTGTTTCAAGATACAAATAAAGGGGGGGGTTGGAATTTTTTTTATTTAATAATTTTTTTTCTTTGAAAGGCAGTTGTGAAAAGTTGATGTCGATGTACTGCTTTTTAGGCATCAGGTACATGAAAAAGAGGAGTTCAAAGCACTGAAAACATTAAATATTTTCTACCAAGCTGGAACGTCAAAAGCTGGGAATCCTGTTTTCTACTACATTGCTCGGCGGTAAGGAATCTTTCTCCTTCCCTGTCTGAAAGGAACATGTAGAATGAAAGTATCAAGTGTATATGAGAAAGGGGACAACAGCTTAGTAACAAACAAGAATCTGAAAATAACTTATTTGTTAAATTTTGTTGACAGTATTTTTGAATTGAGCTGTTTCCTAAATCCGAACTGTCATAGTTTTCTGTGGAAAGATAGCTAAAATTTTAAATACATTTTATTAATTTTTCAATGTCTCAAGTAAAGTACATCCACACCACGTTACTGCTAACCCTTTATCAGAGATTTTAACATCTTCATTTTCTGAAGTACATGAGTAACAAGCTAAAACATGGGATAATATTTCTTAAAATTGTCCCTGTGTCCCATTTTTAGGAGTAATAGAGGTATTTAGAAATTCCACACATAGACACCACCATGATGTTGCTTCAGTTTCACCAGTATGTTCTAAGTGAACATAATACCAGGTCTTTGGAAGTGGTTGAGATCTGTGGAAATACCACTGAAGTCATAAGTAAAGGGATGTTGACATTTGAACTTTGCAAAAGGCTATGTTTTTCCAATAAGACACAATTTTGAAAGGTTTGAATATTCCCTACTCTGAAGGACAGTGATTCCTAATAATGAGTAGCAGATGCTGCAGTATTGAAGAGTTCGGGAAGAATATCCCAAGGTTAATATTAGTTTATGGTCAAATACATCACAACTCTCTCTTTTTTTTTTTAATAAAACCTAAGCAAATTAAATGAACTAGTCTTTTTATTTAAATTAATGTCTGCAGCCATAAAGCTGAACTAGAGTAAGAATATAACTGAAATTTGATCTTTCAGTCTAGTTAAGTAACTGCGCTGTAAAATCCATGGAGGACAGCGTGTTCCAAAGGGTTTCCATAGTGATTACACTCAGTACTAAAAGTCGTTTGTAGACTGTAAAGATCAGATTGGGGCTGTTGGACCTTTCCTCTCCGCCTCTTTGTTGGTGCCTTGGTTCTGGTGGTGGTGGCACCGTGGGTTTTGGTGCTGGTGGGGTGTGCGGTGGTGCCACCAGGGTCTGGGAGGGTCCCATCAGCACTGATTGTGGGAGTGAGAGTCAGGAATCAACGTGGCACTCACAGATGGGTGTCCGTGCTTGGATTATTGCCGATGCCTTTTGTGCCAGAGGGGCTCTTGGTTTTGGCTTCTGCTATTGCCAGTATGGGTTTTGCTGGTGCTGCTGGGGGTGGCCGAGTTCATGGTGGTGGAACTGCCCGTGGCACCAGCGCTGGTAGAGTCCATGCGGTCGCTGTGGCTCCTCCTGGAGCTCCTGTTGGTGGTGGGGTGCTGCTCTGTGACCCCGTGGGGGGGTGCTTGCTCCTGGCCCCCCCTCCTGCTGCTGTGGAGCAGGGTTGGTGCCAGTTTAGGGGGTGTCTCCCCACGCTGCCGTGGGACCGCTGGGTGGTCAGCAGGCTGCTAAGTTGTGCTTTTTGGGGTGAGAAGAGACCATAAATACAAATAAGCGGCAAAATGGCCTCCGATCTCTTGCAGATCTGCTCTTTTTCAGTCTTTCCAGAATGGAGATGATTTCCCTAGTTTTGTGATACTGAACTTGACAGAAATTCTAAAGTTGTAATTGTTGACCGAGTTCCCTGGCAGTTTAACAGTCTGAAAAGTTGCCTGCAACAAAATAGCTTTATGAACTGTGTGCCCGGGATCTTTGAATGAACACAAACCTCATTTCCTCAAAGGAAGGTGAAAAGTCGCTGCTGAGCCATGGAGGTCGCGGTAGGCGTCCGATGAGTGTTCCTGCGCTGCAGAAGGGGGTGGGAAGGGGCAGATTTCTCTACGTTTTACCCGGGTAGAGGCCATTTAATGAAGATATTGTTATGTTTGATGTAAGCCCAGCTATTCGGTGGAACGTCTCTTGCCTTTACCTCCCCTTCTCTTGCTTCTGTTCTCTTCAGCAGCTGCATAATTCTTAATTTCCTCCCAGGCCCGGCCCTGGGCTGATGCTCTGACATCTCTCCTGTCGGGGGTGTTTCTCTGGTGGCTCGGAGCCAGGAGGTGGTTTGTACAGTGTGAAATGGGGAAGGGCTGTTTCGGTTGGAGCTGCGGGTGTCTTTGAGGGCTTGCAGCAGGCTGGGGGATTTTTCTGGGGTTTTTTGTTGTGGGGTTTTTGGTTTTTTTTTTTGTTACTTTGCGATCTCGTTGCTAGGGCATTGTTGAGTCATTTTACTGGTATATCTGGATCAGTTTATATCCTTCTTCTGCTGTGGAATTTAATCCCTTCTGTCAGTTTTCCTCACATTTCGTTTCCTGGGCAACAACCCGACTTCCGAAGCCACCGCTTTTCTCTTTTTAATCCTTGTGCTGCTACTAAAATGATCAATAAATCGATACATATTGATTCTGAAGCGCTGCCATTGAGTTTTAAAGCTGATATCTCAACCTAATTAATAGGAATGCAAACCTCTGAGTTACTGCTTCAGGCCGCAGCTGTGCCTACAGCAATTTTTAACCTTTCAGAAGCAAGCGTGTTCCTGCTACGAGGTGTGCTAGGCCTTTTTTGGGGGTATTTTGAATATTGTCCTGAAATGCTAGATAGTTGTTTATGGAAAAAAAATAAAAATTCTGAGATATATGATTTTATATTTATCATGGACTGAATGAACCCGCACGGAGGATGCTGCGCTGTTCGCATCCCTGCCTGTCGGCTGTACTTCAGTCGGACTGCACCGTTGCCAAGCAACAAGTGCGGGACTCCCACATCTCCCTGCCTCCTCGCCGCTCCCTTATCTACCCGTTTGTATTCCAGAAAAATACAAGGAAACCTCAATTTCGGTCTGCGTTATTGACGGCAGTGTGGCTAAGAAGCCCTTTGCTCGCCCCTCCCGGTGGCGAGGTTTGTTCGGAGAGCGTGGCCATGGGCTGGGGACTCATCTCCCTGGCGTCTGCAGGTCTCTCCTTCCCTGCCTTCCCCGTCCTGTATGTCCACTCGGAAAACTCCACACCCCCATTTCCCTTTCCAGGCTTTTATCAGCATCCTTTAGACTTCAGAGTCTGGGTAGCAAGTCATTCAGTGTGGGGACTTGCATCTGGAAAACTGTATTTTCCTGACATTCTCAGGGCATTTAAAGTTGATTCCATGTTGGGTTTTTTGCATCCAGTAGAATTTGGCATCCTGTATTGAATAATTCTTCAGCAAAGGCCTGTGTAGTATTTCATGTCGTTGCCTCAACTCAAGGTGGTTTAGCTGTAGCACCTCCTCTAGCGACCTGTCCTGCCCCACCAGCTGAGCTGCTCTGTGCCGAGGGGCATGAACCCACCGGAGTGAGGGAATTCGAGGAAATGCCCAGTTCTGAACGTGCTAAGGAGGTTGCAAACATCTTGTCTGTCCAAAGAGAGCAGAAGGCAGTGGATTTATGGGTTCATGTCAGATTATTTAACCTAGGGAAAATATACGGAGCCTGTGCAAGTGAGCAGCTCTCAGGCTGCTGGTAGCCACTTGATGTCCCCAGGCACTGCTGCTGGCCCTTGGAGGTACCGCGCACACATTGCCCATGGGCCAGGTTGTCTCAGCTTTGACTTGGATAACTAGTTCTTGTCGGCCTAAAATGTATATGAAATGTCAGAATTTGGGTCTGTTTGTTTGGGTTTTTTTTAAGTTTTCTGTCTTATTAAACATGGAGAGTCTTTTTGTGAGAGGGAGAGCTGCCTTTTTCTAGTGGGTAGAGATGTGCCTTAGGTGTTTGCACGTCCTGAAGGGTAGGAGATCCTGTGTTACTGCTGTCTATTCAGCTGATTAATGAACAATGTTAGGGATACATCAGTATCAAAATAACATAATTTTATTTAACCCTGATTTTCCCCCATAAGACATGAAGGTTGAGCCAAATGTCTGCTTGAAATGCGTTTGTATAACAAAATATTATCTATTCAGCGATATTACTCCACACATTTGAAAAGAAGCACTGTCACTAATTCAGTTCAATACAAACATAACTTTATTTTTACTTAAATGCCAATGAAATAACTGTACAAATTCGTTGTGTAACATTTACTGTTAGAAATTAAAACACGTTTCTGGTTATAGAAATACTGTTCACAATTGGAAAGTGTGGTTTCTCCGATACCAGTGGTTGTAAATGGGCTGCAGCCCTCAGTGACACCTAGGAGAAGTAGGTAGAGGACTCCAGTCCCAGTAGTGAGGTTTTCTGGGTTTTGCAGCACCTTCATGCTACAATAACTGGAAATTAAATGGCCTGAAATGAATGGAAAACATTGTATAAAGATTTGTAATATTAAGCGAATAATACTTTTTCAATGATCTTGTTCTTCAGTTTTCATTTCATGCTGTTTGTGAAACTTCATCTGTAGTATATCAAGTACCTTTGCCACATAATTTAAATTATTTTCCTAGAGTGGACAGAACCATGCGTGCAACTATTTCTACTCACTGAAGGTGCAGATGGCAAGGAGAAAACCATTCATGCTCCTCCGTATAAAGCAGGGATTCGGGTGTGTTCAATGCCATGGACTGAATTAATATTATTTTTTTTTTTAGTCACAAGATTCAAGGATTGTTTCAATGACAGCTTTACAACTAATTGCTTAATTGGTTTGTTACATAACTTGTGTTAGAAATTGGCTGATACTTCATTTTACTTATCAAAAAGTAGTAGTTTGATACATTCTGGCTGATTTGTGGTACTCTTTTAAGCGTAATATATTAACATTTCAGATTTTTGGTTGTCACTTGAAATAACGTGAAGGAGTTCCCCTTCATTAGTTTGTGTAGATAACTCCTTGTTGTTGGAGGGTGTCATGGCATTGAACATCTTGTGTTTTCCTCCACCTTTTTTTATTTTTTAAGTATGGAGAGCGAGAAATAACTTGCCTGCAGTCTCTAAGTCAAGACAGAGCAAAAAGAGGTATCAGCCCCTGCTGCTTCCCCCATGCTGAAGCTGGACCATGTTGCCTTCTCAGTTTGCACCCTCTTAGCAGACATCATGGCATTGTCATATTTAATTCCTAAGTTCAAAACTGTTGTTCTTCATATTTAAAATATCCTAGTACATATGAAGCAAACATAGATATACATGCTAGCAATTTTTCTCAGGAATAACTTCTGGTTAGTGAAACAGCTAGGTTTAGTTCCTTTATTTTTTCCCTTCCCTTTGCATGTCGCCGTAACTTACAGAGGATCTGTGCTGCTATAGTACAAGAGTTGCTCACTGGCAAGTCAAGCAAGACAATGCAGATATGATACAGGCCTTCTATTTTTTTTTTCCAGTTGTTTAATGACAAAATCATACATAAAATCAGTACTGAAAATTCTGATGTTTTATTCTGTGCAGGTAAAATTAAAAATTTAAATACAAAATAAGCACGTTTTTAAGAACAAAATCATAGGTTAGTTTTACTCAATTAAGACATATTAAAATAAGTAGCAGCTTAGTATCAAGACATTAGTGTGCACTTCTTTAATGAAGAACCGTTATTTTCTTTAGAGTCAGAACTTTGAATTTCTTGTGTTTTGATTCGTTATTTGACCTGGATGTCTTACCTCCAGCTTTGTATCACAGGAATAAACTCAATAATTTTCACAAGACCGGCCCTTAGCCGATAAACATTGCCACTGCGTTAAGCGTTACAACATAAAACAAATATATCTGACGGGTACTTGCTTTGGAGGGCACGTGGGAATTCTGAGTGTTTGTGGTGGGTTCCTCTTTCCTGAAGGTAGCAGTTGTGCTTTGAGGCATCCTGGAGAAGTTTGTTGGCATCCCGCTGGTGATGCTGAGGGTCAAGGGGGTGGTGGGCGCTCCCGCTGAGCCCGTCAGGCTGGAGTTCAGCTGGGTGGAATCCTTGATGTAGATGGTGTGCGTGGCTGCTGCTTCCTGGGAGCCAACCTTCCTGGTGGTCAGGTCTTCTGGGTAGAGGAGCAGCGGTCGGTCTGTGCTCGTGAACACTACGGTTTGGCTTGAGGTCGCCGAGCTGGTCACCTCCTTGGCTTTATATTGTTTATGCATCCTTGTCATTAGGGTTGGTTGGGTCACCGCTGGAGAAGTAGCTTTGTCTGCTGCCTTCATTCCCTTGATCATGAGGCTGGAGTCGGTACCTGTGGGAGCTGCTGGGGTTGAGGTGGGACCCAGCCAAAGCCCGGACTGGTTGGCGCAGGGAGCCCCTATAACGCTGGCCGCCGTGGCCTGCACCCACTGAAGCAAGTAGGGGATGTTCTGCTCATCGCTGCAGGACCAGGGGTTGTTATAGAGCGTGACCACTTGCAGCTGGAGGAGCTGGTCGAAGGCTTTGTCGGGAATGAACGTGAACTTGTTGTTGTGCAGGTAGAGGCTTGTGAGGCGGCGTAGTCTCACCAGTGTCCCCGGGAGTATCTGGGACAAGAAGTTACTGGATAGATCCACCGTCTCAATGTTGTAGGGCATATTGGTTGGAACAGTCCAAAGTTTGTTGCTGCTGAGATTGAGAAACTTGAGGCTGCTCAGTGTGTTGTTGATGAGAACCGCCCTTTCCACCATATTCCTAGAAACATCCAGCACTCTAAGATTCCACTGGTAAGCTGTGTCAAGCTTCTGAAGAACTTTAATGTTGTTGTTTATGGCATATAATTCCCATAAGGACTTGGGCAGTTGAGCAGGAACATTCTTGAGCCAATTATTTGAAATATCAAGGGTCCTCAAATTGGTGAATCTCGTTAGCTGATGGTCGAGATCCACGAAGTGGTTAAAGGACAGATTTAAATATGTAATGTTGTCTTGAAGTCCGTGTGGCAGCACAGTTAAGTTCCTGCCCGAACAGTCCACATTCCTGTCGTTTCCTGAGCATGTACAGTTAGAAGGACAGACACCCGAAACGGTGGGTATGAAAAGCAGAAGGACCAGCAGACAGGTAGATGTGTTCAGTGTCTGGTACTCCATTCTTGCCTGAAAGTAAATATACCGAAATGACACCCTTTAAATCCATCTAATATATTTTATTTCTTTATAAGGGTTGTCTTTGCAGTGACCACTTGCAGGAGAAATTAAGTAAAAATATCAATAAACCCCTTTGTGGCACGGTCCTTTTTAGAATTGTTCAAGAGAGACTTCACAAAGCATCCCTTCAGAGACTGTCATGTTGTCTGGCAGAATGAGACTTGTTTTTTCATCTCCCTTTCCCCCTCACGCTCAAATGAGGGCTTTCTTCCGAAAATGCAAGTCTCTTCCAAATGTTATACAATGTCTGCTTCTTGTTTTTAGTGATTTCAAGCCTATATTATGTTTGGAATAATGTGTTCTTTTATACAGGATGAAAAAATGGCTGTCAACTGGATCTGCTTTACAAATCTCTGCAGTAATGTAGCAGTCCCCCCCGTACATGCATGCTATTTGCTTAAGTAAAATTGGTTGAAATACATCTTAAATTGTTACAAATTTAGTTTGCGACCCAAATTCCACGTTCATACCGACACGCACGTTATTATTTTTCCTTATTATGGCGTTATTTACATTCTCAGAGCTGCTAACACATGTTTGAAAGCTGAATTCACGTTAGTGAGAAATCTCTGACACTGCAGCAAATTCCTGGTGCAAGCGTCTGTCATCAACTGATAATTTTGTTCTTATTCCCGTCTCTAATTTTGTAGCGGGTTTTTGCGATGGAAAAACACACAACCCCCCCCCCCCCCCCAA
>JAOXJM010000006.1:4279013-4322567 GCA_026413425.1 Tringa solitaria
TGGAAAAACACACAACCCCCCCCCCCCCCAAAACTTACCGTAGTCTGTCCTGCGGTATCAGCACATCGTTTCTGTGCGAGACGGGAGCGCAGAGGTCGCCCGGCTGTGGGGAGCCGCGGGAGATGCCGTCTGAGGGCTGTGCTGCATCCTGCGCCGCCGGCTGGGGCTCTGCAACCACCTCATCCCCCTCCTCGGCACACTGCAGCGCTGCCTCGCTCCGGCTGCACAGCAGGCACAGGCAGGGAAATAGCTGGGGTTTGTGATTTGGATGGGTTAACTTCTCCCTCTCTCTGGTCTGGGCTGTTCTAATGCATCAAGCCCCACGGCGTTAGGTAACCACTCCGAGAGGAATTCCCGCAGGCTGCTTTAGCCGCGGCTGTCGTTCCTTTCAAACGTCCCTGTTCGAAAAGTCATGTTAAGTTGTGTTCTTTTTTACCTTCCATTAACCTCTCCTCCTGTAATAAAGGTTAATGCTAATTCAGGCTTCCCATCGTAAGCTTTTTTAAGCTACGCTGCCAGAGTATCTTTTCATGATTTTAAAATACTCGGTTTTCTACTCCCCAGATCGTACTGTCGCTGTATTGTCAGGTACTGTATAGCTCAGCTTGTAGGATTTTACAGATTTCTATAGGAAATCTATATCTGAATTTCTCCAAGCGATATGGCGAGACTGGCTGTACTTCATAATGCTGTTAATTTTAACATGGTGCAATGCAACAAGCCTTAAAAAAATCTGTGCATAATTGGCATGTTGTTCTTTAGGCTATCTTTAGGTAAGAAAACTTGGTAAATATCTTTTCCTAGGACCATTGTATGCACAGCAGCTTAGAATTGCATTTGCATAGCTCATGACTTTAATTTTTAGTGATACTTTAAAGATTTTGAAGTTTATTGTAATAATATATGCAAACGTGTGCTCTGGGCCACATCCCCAGAAGTAGTTCCTCCCCGAGGCAGGGACTCAAAACTACAAACTCCGCCACTTTCAGAGATGTTGTGGAAGGCTCAGCGTATAGCAGCTTCTTTCCAGAAATCTAAACATTCAATACTGATTAAAAAAATAATTTACCTCTGAGACCACCCTCCTACTTCCCACCAAACAGTTGGCTTATCAAAAGGCACGGCTCTCGCCCGGCGGCGAGTGTCACTTGTCCTCAGGGCCAGAAGGGACCTCCGTGAGCTAAAAGGAGTCTGACATCCATGCAACATCGCATTAATTTTTAAAGTTTATATTAATAATGTCGAGTGCATTCTGAAAATACTGCTTCAGAGGAAGAAACCAGTGAATGTGCACAACCAGTTCTGGTCATTGTTTGCCTGGGTGGGCTGCGAACGGTGTCTATTTTACCCATAAAGATCAGCAGTATGTAGGTAAAAGAAAGCCTTTTTGTGCTTGTTTGGAGCCGTTTCTGGTTTTGGTGACCACTGTGACTGTGTACTCACACCCTTCTCTGCCTTCCCACACCACAGCCTGAGGGGAGTGGGGGTTTTACACCAGTCAGTGTTTTGGCAAGGTTTGGTCTGAAGGAAATCCCCTCGCTGCTGGTGAAGAAGAAGTGACGGCTGCCGGGAGGATTTGTTTCAGACCCCTGTAATCTGTTGTTACCAGGTTGTTACCCCGTCATTTACAGAAAACAGGCCTTTGTATGGGAGATAGTGTGTATGCATGTCTGTCTGTCTGTCTGTCCAGGTATATAGGCTTTGGTTTGAATTCACAGCCTGGTATCTGAGCAAACACTCAGTTGTGCTTTAAGTGGCCAAAACATCCTTGAATTAGAAAGCTTTATTAAAATTGACTTGAATTCATTGCATTCTCTTTACAGCCTAGTAGAACAAACAATTATGAGAAGCTCAGAGGACCTCTAGGGCTGTGTTGGTTCTTGAAAGCTCCATGGCTGTGTGTGTTACATATATATATATGTATGTATATATATCTGTATAGGCACACACATACTCTGTTTTCTGGACTCGCCAGTGGCAGTAACTACGGGGTGCAATCCCTATAGTATTTTGAAACGGTTTGCTTCAGGCAGAAGCGGGTTGTTCCCTTTTGTGAAAGCCAACGTGCAGAAACGCTGGGGAGACACCCAAGCTGTGGTCTCGCCCTTCTCGCCTGCCCCAGCTTCCCCTTTTTGTCATTTATTGGAAGAATACTTCATTTAAGACAATTGTGAAGCGTGCTGGCCGTCGGTTTGGGCAGCCTCCGGAGGGTGTTGTGGCTGCGGCAGCTGGGATGGTGGTTCCTCAATCTCCTGAACCAGTGACTCGGGTGGTGGGGGCAGCGGTTCCTCCGGTTCCGAGGACAATTCCTGGTGCTTGCTGCCACCTGGACTCTGATCCCCAGCTGGTTCCCTCAGCCAGTCGGGGGGAGGCGGCAGATCCGGGGGGTCGAGTGAAGCCCCTGGGTGAGGACAGGAGGCATCTGCAGCGCTTGCTGCGTGGGTGGTGGGAGCTGGAGAGGTGTCCGGGTTGGAAACGCCGGCCACGGAGCCGTCTTTGGCTGGTGGAGGCAACTGGCTGTGGTCACCGCTGGCGGCGCAGGGGGACGGTTTCTCCGGCGCGGTGGGATCTTGCTGCACGGCTGAGTCTGTTTTCCATTTCCAAGGCAACATAAATAAAACCGATGAGCGTTTGGGAGCCTGGTCGGAGTCCATAAAGACATCTGGTGTGTCTCCATCTGCAAATGGAGAACGACCTGCCCAGTTTGAATCAACCACTGGCCTCTTGCGGCACTTCCACAGGAGAATTACAACAATAGCCATTATCATACTAATCAAAATGATGCCAATTATCAGTGCCGCGATCCAGCTCCCGTCGCTGGGCTCGGTGTGTGCTTTGGGGAGCTCGGGGGGGGCTGTAATGGCCAGGGCTCCTCCAGGTTTATGTGGAGGGAGCCCGGCTGCTGGCAATGCGTGTAGAGGGGCTTTCTCTGCTCTTGGAACCCTCATTCCGGTGTTTGTCTGTCTTCTATTCGTGGAAACGTTTGGAGGTGTTGCTGTAGAGAGTGATTTCCAGACTTCTCCGTAGAAGAGAACCGCTAGTAGGTGCTTGTTGGCCATTTTCCTGAAGCCTCTTTAAATACACCCCCTCCTGTAGCAGGAATGGAATAGAGCAGATTGACTCGAGCACTGTGTTTGTTGTATTGTCACTCTTTGCTGACACCAGGCAATTTTACATTAATACTGGAGTAGTGAAAGTAATACTAGACCCAATGTTTAAAATTTCGTGCCTGTTCCCTTTTGCAAAATCAGGAGGTTTCTCACTGGGTTTACAAACAACCAGCAGATCATCCCAAGATAGTGGCTTCTTTGAAGAATCTGAATTGGTTATTATTACCTTTTTTCACCTTATCAGGAAAAGGCATCAGCAGGGGAACTCCTAACAGTGTTTCAAAATAACATTTTTCAGTCATGTCAATGGTTCTGGACCAAACACTGGCAGCAGTGTTCACAAACGGGATTGTCACCAGCAAAGAGAATTGTCCTGTTTTGATGGGGATAAGCTGAGACCCAAGTAAAAGGTTCTTTACGTTCTCTTAAACTTTTATTTCCTGTTCTTGCCTTTCTTCAGCAGTTAAGGGTAGAGCGTAATAACGTTTATAAAAGTTTCTAAATACCGATGCTCTAATAGAACAGCATTCTAATCTCAAACTGTTTGTATAAAGAAATTCCTGCATGTGGAACACTTTTTATAACGGAGGAGATTGTAGCAGCGTTAAGTTGTTGGCATGAAACAGATTTCTTTTTTTTCCTCTACTGTTTGTTCGGGTCTCTCAGTGTCTCTCTAAGAAATAAATAATATAAAATGCATCCACTACAGAGCATTTTTCTATCTGAAGTTACTTGCATGCAATTTGAGCTAATTTATTAGTTACTATAACACTAGTCATGTGAAGCTGTTTCTGGGAAATTAATATGCATAAGTCTTTGTGGGCTTACGAATATGCAAAATTAAATTTCTGGTGTAACAGTGTAAACACCTATGAGTAGCAAATGCTTCTTGAGAACATTATGATCTAAACTCTGTGAAGTTTATAAGAGGTAAAAATGATTCAATGTAATTCTTACTCTGCTCCCCTCTTTTCAAGATACAGTCAAATAATACTTCTGCATAGAGTTCCTGGTAGCTCATAGTAACAACATCAAAGAACGTGTGTTTGAATCCCAAATACTTTAAAGACACAGACATTCAACAAGAACTTTGAAAACACCCTGGATTCTGGACGTACGCTGTGCTGGCCGCCGTGCGGTTCCTTTTCAAAGCAAATAATACAAATATTAAGCCTTTCCATTTTGAAGCTGATTCTTACCTGCACGTTTCTCTTCTACGGTGCAGGCATCGTCTCCCTTGTTCGAAGCCTTAGAGAGCCCGTGTGCCGAAAGCCAGGCAGCTTAAAATGGCTCATTTCATGTCGAAGTGGGGTTTTTCTGCAGCTGGAGAGGAAGTTTATCAACACTTGCTGCAGGAAGTGTTGAGAGTTGGGAGATTACTAAGAGCCTCAGTGCAGAGTTTGCATGCTTTGCCAGTGAACTTTCCAGCTCTTGTTTTTAGAAAACTCAAATATTTAAGCGTTTGTGGCTTTTGTCCTGTGTGTGCGTATTATCTAGAAATTCATAAATACTTGTGTGCCTGTCTTTGCTGAAAATAGCTATAGTTACTTCTGTCTGAGTCAAAAAATAGGCAAGTTTGGATTGGATTTGAATCTTACTGATTTAATTTCAGCGGTGGGTTTGGTGTGCTGTCATGGTAATTAGTGGAAAAGCAACCTCAGGTTCATTACAGTGAGTCATAGAGAGCTATCTGATTACAGGATGCTGGCTTGCTTACGCATCTGCATTTCTGTAGTTGCATCAAAAGGCAGATAACTACAGATTCCACCCTTCTGCCCCTGCTCTGCATGGAATTATTCTGTCTGGTTGACTTTGGTACCTGCTGTCATCGTTAGCGGGGGCTGTGCTCTCTGGGCAGCTCTTCTCCTACTCTCTCTCTTTGTCCCTACCATTTAGTGTAACCTAAACTACTTAACTTTTGTCTCCTTTAGCATTTTTGCCTTGAAATGCTGCCTGGCAAAAAGAGAGCTGCACTAATATGTCCTTGCAGCATTTTGCAAGTGTCTTCTGCCAGTGCCAAATATCTACTGCCAGATCCTCCTGCGGCTTCTTCATCTCCTCCTGCTTTCCCTGTTGTTCCTCTCTTCTGCTCTCACTAGTTTTTTTCAGACTCTCCCTGCTCCTGCAGCAAACCCAGCTCCTGATCCCACACTCACATTATAACTGTTTCTTGTCTGATTCCTCCATCTCATCCCGACTCTGTCCAACCCTGAGTCTCCACCTACATTTTGCCACAATTCCCACCTCAACGACAGTTCTTTTTCCTTCCTGTTTCTCCTTCCTCTCTTCCACTCATACGATGGTGATTCTTTCCTTTTTTGCCTGCTTTTGTCATGGCACTGCTGCTGGTTTACCCCTTTGGTCTGCTGCCCACTAATGACTGACTGACTCTGAGGGATTCCTTCTCCTGCCTGAGCTCTGGTCCCTCCCAGCTGTGAGTGATTTTACACCAGGTCTCATTCTCATCTTTGCTCTCTCAGATTCTTTTTTTAGTCCTTGCACAACCTCTGCTGTTGCTTCCTGTCCTCATGGTTGTTTTGGGGAAGGAAAAGGTAGCATCCCCCAGCCCTGCTCTTTCTGTCACCAGTGGGAGATGTTCCCAGTTCATCTCCTGGAGGTACTGGGTTGTCCTCACACATCTGTCACAGTTTGCCCTTATTCTTCTCCTGGCCTCCTGACACAGTCCCTGTCCTCCCATTCTGTGGTGTAGTGTGTCTCCTCCCTTTGAGCTCTAAGGCCTGGATATGAGGTTTATGGCAGATTAGTTGGAATTTGCCCTGTAGTTGGGGTGGTTTTTTCCCATCTCCAATGAACTTATTTTCTACTGACTCCCAGTTTCGGGCTAAGCTTGCAAACTCCTTCCAACTTTATCTTCTTTACTGCAGGAACCACCCTTGTCACAGGTGGTTGCATGTTTTTGTTGTTTTTTTTTTTTTAGATTTTGCCCTCTCTTGCCTTCCCTGAATACCCTCTTCTCTCTGCTTTTCCGTTGCTTCTTGACCTGCCCTTCCAGCCAAGGGAAGGGTGATATAATGGAGGTTGAATTGAGGATTCAGCCTCATGTCCTGATTTGTTCAAACTCATACAACCATCTCGTGTGCCAAAAAGGTTTACTGCAGATGCAGGGGATGTTTGGAGCTTTGTCACTCTCCGTTTTAACTCTTGTAACCCTGGTGCAACAGAACTTCTTTAAACCCAACAGCTTGTGAAAAACTTCTCGTGTTTCCTTAAAATAAAAAAGCTCTGCTGTAGTGAGGGCCAGATGCAGGTGTCTCCCCAGAAATATGGGAGAAATCTGGTCTCTATGGGAATAAAGAAATGAAAAGTTGTTGTGGTTCTTGAAGAATTTTTTGGCGTGTAATGATCAGTTGTGTTAGGACAAAGTGGAGCGTGTTTCCCTGTGGGTGTTTCTGTGGTGCAAGAAACACCTCATCAGAGGAGACCTTTACTGACCAATAGCAAATGTTATAGGAATATAATGTTCCAAAATGCCTTCTCTAATATTTTTTGTAATATTTTGACTGGGAGAAATAGTATCACGTAAGTCAAGTTATTTAAAAACTGATGTTTGTTTATTGGAGGTAACAAATTGAAACAGTTCTCATATTCTAACATACAATACAAATTTCATATATTCATACACCAAGTTGAAACACAATAAATATAATTCAAATTCAGTCTGGTTCAAAAGGTATTGAGTTGGTTTGAGAAGTCCTTGATGAAAAAACCAGAAAGGGCGTTTAGAGGGAGATTAGTTCCAGTACAGTAATTGCATCGAAGTTGTGACTGAGTTACGGTTTTCTTAAAATCCCAACCTGGGTGCGGCTGTGTAGCACCTCCTGGTATGGAATAGTTATTATTAACTCTTAGAGGACAGTTAACTGTCCTATTTTTCCTCCTAATGGTCGTTGAGAATGGGCAAACTTCAGTCCTTTTAGTTGATCCTGTTGAGCATCTGTCACCATTATTTCTGGTCAAAGGTGTAAAACCAGTCTTTTTTAAAAAGCTGTTTAACACAATCTTATTCCCTTCTACAGGTTGCTACAGCATTTCCGCTGTCACGAACGGAAACCCCCTAAGATGTGTTGTTAGCTTTCCTGTGTTAAAATTCATGTTGTTACTTGAAAGCTAAGGTTTTGCCTTGTATTAATGATGTTAAAAAGGCAAAAGATGAGTCTTTACCTGACTGGGAGTTAAATCTCAACTACAAAATTGGTTAGAATGGGTTTGTGGGACCTTGGTTCTTTGTTTTCCTGTTTGTTATCTGTTTCTTTAGTGAGTTTCTCAGTAGTTCCATCTTCGTTTTTCCTCCCTGCTATAAAGTCTTGCATTATCAGCTCAGTCCCCGCTGTCTCCTTAGGCATCCTCTGCCAGGTTCCCGCTGCCGTTGGCCATAAGCTGTTGGCCGCCAGAATGTCACCATTGCTCCTGGGCCGACGCTTTCCTGGCTGAGTTTTTTTGAGATAGGACATTTTGTTTGCTATTACGACTGTCGACAGAAAGAAGAAGGTGCAGATAAGCACGAGCACTGCTATTACAATGAAACAAATCACTATAAGAAACTTATTGTCTTCGCATGTTTCTTTTGTCATTGTATTCTTGGGTTTGCTGGTATTTCTGGATCCTCCAGCAGCAGAAACAGCACTTCTGGCAGGGGAAGATGTTGAATTTGGGTCCATTGTGGAGGCTAAGGATTGCAGGGTAGTATGGTATGTTTTGAAAGTAGTCATTTTGCTGCTGGAATTGATGCTCAGAGGAGAATTTGTATGGGCTTCTGTTACGTTCTGGCTTCCACTTCGGTTTTGGCTGATGGGGTTCCAGGTTTTGTTTGTAACCCTGGGATAATCGGTGTGGTTTGCCCTTGTTTGCAAACACAAAGAAAAGATTATCACGACAGGGAAGACCAAGCGTGGTTTACTGTGTCTCTTTGTCTTCATCTTCCTGTTTAGTCACCTGCAAAAATACAAATTATGGTATTAGTTCAGCAAATGCTGGCGCTCAGAGGATTGAGTCAGACTTCAGAGGGAATAGCAGGCAGCAGCCTTTCCGATGGGGGGAAAAAAAAACCCACACAAAAATACCCACCCATGTAACTTGACCTCATTTTTAGTGGATGTAGGAGGACAAGTTCAAGTACTTGGTATTCTGAAAGAAGAGGTTGTCTCCAACTTCTGACAGTTTGAGGTTTATAGGAAATATATGAAGATTACAAAAGCACACGGAGCAAAGAGAGAAAGGAAGGTGTTTCCTACAGACGGCTCCGTGACGCTCGGTGGCAGTTCCTCCTCGGCCGCGGTTCCTCCTCTTTAAAGCAGACCCTATTGCAGCTGTAAATTCATCACTTCTGCTTTTACACAGTGAAAGGACAAACCCAGGTAAAGTTCACAGGTCTCTGCTGCTTACTCGCCTGCCTTCCCCTCAGTGCGGGGAGCGCAACTGGCCTTGTAAAGATGGTCAAGTGAAAAACGTTCATCTGACCTGTTCCTGTGACAGCCTCCAGACAGCTGTGCTGTCTCCAGAGCGATTTCAGAAATGCCTAGAAAAATCCTTGTTCTCTAATTTTTCTGCTTTATTGCACAAAAGGCTATTTATCACAAATGTACTTCTCTAATTTTTCTCCCAAACATGCTACAGATTGTGACATTTTGTTTAAAATGCCTGAGATAATTATGCAAAGTATGTTCTGTCTCACATTTGTGTGCTATTCAGTTTTGTACCTGTTGAATCTGTCTGTAGGGCAGGAAATTGATCTTTAGGCCAGTCTGGCACTGAGGTAATAACCTCAAAATATCAGTGACAAACCAGACAAGCGGTGACACCGCTCCTCTGCTGCTGCTGCGGCCGGGCTGTGCGTCCGAGACACGTCCAGAGCTTAAGGCTCATTATCCAGGAGATGTCTCTTGTTCACCCGTCTCTATCAACAGAACAACATGTGTCCTTTGAACATTACAGTCTAATTTGGTTCAAATATAAATACTGTAGAGAATGACCAAAAGCAACAGTGCTGTTTGGATAAATACATTTGTTCTCGAAGCTCTTACTGTAAAGGTAACAAAGCATATCTGTAAATTTGCAAGATTAGGTAATTTCTAAATATTCCAGACAATGTTTCTTTTATCATAGTCAGAAGTCAATGTGCCTGCTAAGGAACTTGGTGTATTTGCTCCCCAAAAATCGGAGGGAGAACTTCCCTGTCTAGTGATACCCAAAGGCAGCCCCTCCTGCTGCTGCCCTTCCCCAGGAGGGTGGGAAGTGCCTGGAGCGGAACCAGGGAGCAGCCCATGGGCGTCTCTCCCTGCGTGACAAAGGAGCAGCAAAAGATATATTTATCTCTTACTTTGCAATTTCCCCGTAGCATAGAATTAAACTCCGTTCTGAGGTGAATGCTTACGGTTAAGTTTGAACTAGAAACCATCTTAGTAATCAACTACAGCTCAGGTTGAATTTATCTTTATATGGTAAAGGTTGCCTGGATGATGTCTTGAAGCATATTTTAAAAAGGAGAAAAAGCAAAACCATCAAAGCTTTTGATTTAGAAATGCAACATTTCCCATAAAGAAGAGCGTTTGCCGGCACAGATACACCCTGGCGTTCAATGTCACTGTCCCAGAGCTGCAGATCTCCTCCTGCTCCCTCCAGGAGCACAGCCAGTCCAGCGGTAATTGTGGTGTCCTAGACCAGATGTGCTTTTCTTAAAAATAAACAAACTGATTGTTAAGGGCTTTGCTTAAAGCGGTGAGAACAAAGGAACTGATCATTAAAGGACTGGGGTTTTTATCTTTTTGGTTCGAGCCTTTGTGCATAGGTATCGATGGGCTCGTCTGTCCCTGCGATACGGGAACCCCAGGGCTGGGCAGCGACTCACTGCCAATTCCTTGGAGTCTGATTATCAATAACCTTTAGCATTACTAAAAATACAGTTCTGTCAGCTTCCTTAATTCAGTTGGAGATAATATTTTTACAGATTGTTAGTATTTTTCAGTTACTTGAGCTTCTTTAAAAATACTTCTGCATATACTTTTCTACAAAATCTAAGAAATTTTGAAGTGAAACTTAAAATAGAAGAAGGAAAAGGTGTGCTTACCTTGCCAAGATGTAGTCAAAAGAAACTTGGTCTTTCGGATATTTAGTCCTTTAACAATAAAAAGTCTTTGTGCATATACTTGCTCTTAGGATGCGAAGGACCATTACCATAAAGCAAGTAGATTGAGGCAACGCTGGTATTTTTTAAGCAAATCTGTAACTGAAATGACATGTCGTTGACTCTAAGTGGAGAACTCAAACCACAGAGATGACACACTTCCTCTCTGTAACAACTATACCATGACATGGTAGAGGGGAAAAACACCAACTTGCCCAAATTAGCTCTCAGAACAACAGGAAGTAGCACAAGGGGCAAAAAATAGTCTCTCTGGCAGACGAATATTCCACATTCATGAAGTTTGTCTCCTCGGTTATCCTTCGCTGGGGGTTTTACCTGGGGTGTCACCAGGAGCCGTGTCCCAGCGCACTCACAGTTCCCTACCCGCTCCTGGGCTCGGGGACCTCTTCCCCCAGGCTCTTCGTTTGCCTCGAAAGGGCTGAGTTCATGTGAGCTTGAAGCAGTGACAGGTGTTTAAAAGTACCTTCCATGTTCACCAGCTACTCCTGAGCTTGATTTTTAATTAATTTGAAGAATTAATTTATTCTTCCTCGGAGAATTTTGTCTGCTGTGCTAACTCTGGGGACTTGGTGTAGGCAAATCACTGTCCGGTCTCATAAAATTCAAAGAATCATTAAACAAGAATAAAAGGTTCTTAATATTTATATATTATCTGAATTCTTTTCTGGCAAGAGTTATTTTATAGACAGATCCTCAGAGGATGGACCATTCTTAGAAACATTCCACCAGGTGTTAGTGTGCTGTGGTGTATAGTAAATGGAATGAGTTTTGAGAGCCTTTGAACAAGTTGGTATGTGGATGCTTAATTAGTCTTAATTATGACTTCTGAAATACATTTATTTTCCCACATATAAAAGTAGATATAATTTGAATCTCTAGAGAAGTTAAAAAGTTAGTTTGAGGGACCTATGCTTTGCTTGTATTTTAAAAGAAACCCCGAGCTGTTTCCATGTAGTCCAGCCTTGACCCAGTCGATGCACTGGTGCTCTCCAGCAGGGATTTTGTTTTCCCTTTTGGTTGAAGGAACCTCCCCTCTGCCTGGGGGTTGCCATGGCCCTTCAAAATGACCCTGACTTAAATCCCAAGTGAAGTTCTGGGCACCAGACTTGGGTGGCACGTGAGCCGTGATGGAACAGGAGCAGTAGCCACTGGTCCAGCGCTGCTACTTTGGATCCATGGGGTTTTAGGTTTTTTTAGAACTATATGAAAGATCCCTCTGGTTTATTGTCGCAGTAGAATGTGAAATGTGGATCTGAAATACAAACCCAGCGATGTCTGTCTTGTTCTCTTACAGATTCAAGACCGGTCAGATCAACGGAGATTTACTGATCTACCACGTGCTGCTCACGCTGAAGCCATACTATGCAAAGCCATACGAAATTGTCGTGGACCTCACGCACGCCGGGCCCAGTAACCGCTTTAAAACAGACTTTCTTTCTAAATGGTTTGTAGTTTTTCCAGGCTTCGCTTATGAAAATGTCTCAGCAGTTTTTATTTATAACTGTAACTCTTGGGTCAGAGAATACACCAAATACCATGAAAGGCTCTTGACAGGTCTGAAAGGAAGCAAAAGGCTTATTTTCATAGACTCTCCAGGGAAGCTGGCAGAGCACATCGAACACGACCAGCAGAAGCTCCCAGCGGCTACCTTGGCTTTGGAGGAGGACTTGAAAGTATTTCACAATGCTCTCAAACTGGCTCACAAAGACACCAAAGTTTCTATTAAAGTAAGTCCTTTCAATGCCATTCCTAGTCAATTGTTATATTTTTATAAGGATTTGAATAAGATTTTACTGTCTCTTAATTCTCTTTTACTGTCTTGAGGAGAAATCATGACTTATTAGTATGCCCCTTTAGGAAGCATAAAACTTCATACATTTATCTTTATAATATATATCTTCTCTCTCTGTATTGCTGACAGTAGATGCTGAACCGCTTTTCTGTTCTCTTTGTAAGGTTGGGTCGACGGCTGTGCAGGTGACGTCAGCAGAGCGGACAAGAGTCTTGGGACAAACAGTGTTTCTAAATGACATATACTATGCCTCTGAAATTGAGGAAATATGTCTTGTTGATGAGAACCAGTTCACCTTGACCATCGCCAACCAAGGCACGCCGCTCACCTTCATGCACCAGGAGTGCGAAGCCATCGTGAGGTCCATCATTCACATCCGGACGCGGTGGGAGCTGTCGCAGCCGGACTCCATCCCCCAACACACCAAAATCCGCCCGAAGGACGTCCCCGGGACACTCCTGAACATCGCGCTGCTCAACCTGGGCAGCTCCGACCCCAGTCTGCGGTACAGACCGTTCCAATTGATGCTAGCTTTGGTCAAAAGTGTGAATTCTTTCCAAGGTTTTTGTAGTGTTAGAAAATCCCTCTTGAACAAAACAATCTTTCTTTCACCACAGCTCCATAAAATGTACTTTTTAATATAAAGAAAGTTTTCTGTAGGTGAAGACAGACTGTCAGGGTAATGGCAGGCATATGGGAAGCTTAATTTGTCTTTACAAGGAGAAATGCTTGTGAGGTACATTTGATTTTCACTCGTTGAGTTTACTGTTGGTCCCCTGGGAGCCCAACCTCTCGGAGCTGCTCCTGGCAGGAAAGGTCTCCTCCTGGGTGCTGGCTCTCCCAGCACCCAGAAATACTTAGAATTTCCTGGAACTGAAAGATTTTTTGAGAGGTACAGTCCAGAGTCCTTGAAGCATACTCTTTAACCTCACCAGAAATTTTTTAAAGCAAGTAGAGGAGTGATTTCCATGTCTCTAAGGCAAACGTTGTCTCTGAATCTTAACTGGTGCAGGGAAAAAAGTTGAGGATTCAGATGGAATCTCTTATGTAGCAGGATTGGTTTGGTTTTTAAAATGTCAGTACTACTACTGTGATGCCTTGCTGTGATGTGTGTATGTTAAAATGTACAAGAAAACTCTTACAAGTCCCATTGCTTGCTCTGTTACAGGTCTGCTGCCTATAACCTTCTCTGTGCCTTAACCTGTACCTTTAATTTAAAGATTGAGGGCCAGTTACTGGAAACTTCAGGTCTGTGTATTCCTGCCAACAACACGCTATTTATTGTATCTATCAGTAAGACTCTCGCAGCTAACGAACCGCACCTCACCCTGGAGTTCTTGGAGGAGTGTATTTCGGGATTTAGCAAATCTAGTAAGTAACGCTGGTGCTCCTTAGCGCTAACCGGGAATTTGACGGGATTTCAGCTGGCAGCTGTCTGGCTTAGGCAATTAAGCTTCCTCATGTTACTGACTCACAATCAGTTTAATTTGCAAGTGCTGCTTTAGAGCCCTTTTAGCTCTTTTCAAGATTATCCATGTATACCTGTTTCTTAATAATCGGGTTGTGTAATCCTGCGACACCAGGCAGTTCCACAAACTGGAACGGCATCTGTTGCCAACCCGTTGCTTTCCCCGTTCGAATGTGGCTCTTTCCTTTCTCATGAAGTAAATTTAAAAAAACAAAAAACAAGAAAAACACCAAAGGCAACGGCCTTTTAAACTTGGAAATTAATGTTAAAACAAGGTTTTTTTACTAGACATCTCATTTGTTCAGAGGATTAAGTTCATTCCGAGAGGTGTCAATACAGATTTGTTTCCTGTCACTCTTGCTGGTTTTGTGCAGCGAGTCCTTTGGGTAGATCTCCCTCAGGCTGTTCCTGGTTCAGCAGAAATAGAGAATATTGCAGAACAGAAATCAAAATTTGGGGTCCATCATTGCAAAGCTTTGAACTCCAGCAGATACACACACAGAGGAGTTACAGGGTTCTTCAGTCGTATCAAAATTCATCTTTTCGGGTTCATTGTATCTCAATTGTAGATCTGGTTCTGTTGCACTGCTTTTGTCATCCTTTTCTTCTAGACATAACACAGTTCTGGCTTCACTGTTGGAAGCTGTTTAGAATATATTCTCCAGATTAAAAAGCCATTATCTTCAGTAGTCCCGCCTCATACTGAACATACATCTGTATGTCACATCTGATAAGATACTAAAATGCCATCATCTCCTTGCCAGGTTCCTCCAGACATTTCTGGGATGTCACTATTAGAGTATGTTTCTTTCCGAAGCTTATCTGTTTGCCCAGTGTTATTTGCTCTGCTCTGGTAGTAATTATTTTAGGCAATGAAACTGAAAAGCACTCACAAATAGTTATTTACTTACCAATAGAGGCCGGTGCTGATTCTGTGTTACAAAGTGAATTTTTATTTCAGGTATTGAACTGAAACACCTTTGTCTGGAGTACATGACTCCCTGGCTCTCCAATCTGGTCCGATTCTGTAAACACAACGATGATGCCAAGCGCCAGCGAGTCACTGCTATTCTCGATAAGCTTATAACCATGACAATAAATGAAAAACAGATGTATCCTTCCATTCAAGCCAAGATATGGGGAAGTCTTGGACAGGTACAAATTCTGCATAATTTATTGCAGTTTGTTTATATGCAGATTATAGTTTCTTCAGAGTTCTGAAGCACTTTGATTTGGAGTAAAACCTGATGGAGTTAATCTATTAATCTTTATACTTCTAATTTTTACATTAGATTTTTTTCCAAAAGCATAACAGATCACTAAAACTGGCACTTCAATTTATTCTAGTTATGCATCTTCAATTGAAAAATGAAGGATTGCTTATTTAAAAGTTGGTTTACTGTGGAAGAATAAAGTTAATCTGACTGATAAAAGAGGATGTTTTTTTCTCTGACAGATAACAGATCTCCTTGATGTCGTGCTGGACAGTTTCATCAAAACCAGTGCCACAGGGGGCTTGGGCTCCATAAAGGCTGAGGTTATGGCAGACACAGCGGTAGCACTGGCTTCTGGAAATGTCAAATTGGTTTCGAGCAAAGTGAGTTCCTTCTTTGCCTTAATTTCCTTTTATGTAATGATTTCAACGTGACACTGAGATGCTTTCTGATAACTCAGTACAGGCAATAATGTGAAAACCATGATAAAACAGGTTCTAAGCAGTAGAATAATTCCAGTGTTAAATTGTTCTTACTGAAGTTTTGAGCCGTGCCCTTTGAGTGAAACGAGACGATTGTTCTCTTTCCAGGTGATTGGAAGGATGTGCAAGATCATTGACAAGACTTGTCTGTCCCCGACCCCTACGCTGGAGCAGCACCTGATGTGGGATGATATTGCCATCCTGGCCCGTTACATGCTGATGCTCTCCTTCAACAACTCCCTGGATGTGGCCGCCCATCTCCCCTACCTCTTCCACGTGGTTACTTTACTGGTGGCCACTGGTCCCCTTTCTCTCAGAGCTTCCACTCATGGACTCGTCATCAACATCATCCATTCTCTTTGCACTTGTTCGCAGCTTCACTTCAGCGGTAAGAGGGTTTCTTCAGATTTTCAATTAAGCTGATTGCTCCTTAGATCATTTAAGAAATATCGGAGTTGTCTTCCTCTCTTTAGACTCTTCTGAGAGTTTGAAAACACCATGTTGTAATTCAGCTTGCATACAAATGCGAATGGGGATGTGATCTGCAGCAAATGAGTATGGAGTTAAAAAATGACTGTCTGGTTTAGAGCAGGTGCATAATGTAAATTGTTTGTGTGACGGCTTTTAGAAAAAGAGAAGAAAGTAAGTGCCAGGAAGCTCCTGTAATGCAGAGAAAGGAAAAAATACGTCTGTGCTAAAACTGGCTGATGTGCATCTTTTAGATGGTTGTGTAATCTGGTAGCAAAAATATCCATTACATAAGGGAATTGTGAAGCCATACTGTTAAAACAGGTATTTTTGCATACTGCTGTATTTTAGCAGCCCTAAAATAATTGGCATTAGCAAATATGGAGCTGTTGCCTCTTACCACGGAAGTGCAGTATAAAACCAGGCTAGATTTTGTGCAGAAATAAATTAAAAGTTTATGTAATCTTGTCTTTTTTTAAAGTATGTGAAAGCTCATTTGATATCTATATATATCAACAGAGTGAGTGTGTGAATACACATACACACACACATATACATGTATAGAGAAAAGCTTTGCTTTGGCACACAGAGAGAAAGGCAAACCTTCCTGTTCAAACACTGAATTTGAAGTACACTGAAATGAACGGAAAGTTCAGAATTGTAAAAATATGCAGTGCTTGTGGCAGGGCCGTCGTTTTCTTCTCATTTAAGTGGCTTTTTTCATTTTGGTGCCAGAGCCAAAAGCAGAATTTGATTGTGGTTTGAACTTCCAGTGCCACTGGCGTTTCACAGCAGGAGCCCTCCAGGTTTCTGTTTTCTGAACGGGGTGAGGAGCAGTCTCACAGAATCACACCTTTCCACAAGTTTCTTTCTACCTGTTTTTAGAACGGATCTTCCGGGGGCAGCCCCCAGTGCTCTGTGCAACACCTGCCCCTGGGGCATCCTTGGGGAAATAGCAGAGGAAGGAGTGTTGGAATGTGCAGAGTGACTTAGGGGAGAATTATACTTTTGTATTCATGGGAGGGTGAGCCTCAGAGTGTCAAAAATGTGGATTGAATTTCAGTGGTTTCAACCTAATATGTAAAAATTTCTTCAACAGAGGAGACCAAGCAAGTTTTAAGGCTGAGTTTGACCGAGTTCTCTCTGCCCAAATTTTATCTGCTGTTTGGAATCAGCAAAGTGAAATCGGCCGCTGTCATCGCCTTCCGATCCAGCTACCGAGACAGGTCCTTCTCGCCTGGGTCCTACGAGAGGGAGACGTTTGCGCTGACTTCCCTGGAGACCGTCACCGAGGCTTTGCTGGAGATCATGGAGGTACGTGGTTCCAGGCAAAGGAAACGGTCCCTAGGGGAGAACGGCTCTGCTCGTGCTTCCCGTGGGCAGGGGTACACTGAGAGGTACCTCCCGTGACAGGGTAATCAATAATTAATTAACTGACTTCTGAGAACTAAAATAACGGCACATTCTGAATTTTAAAAAGGCTTTTTCTTAACGTTACATGTGTTCAACAATATAATCCTTTTTAGGCCTGTATGAGAGATATTCCAACGTGCAAGTGGCTGGACCAGTGGACAGAACTAGCTCAAAAGTATGTTGTGGATCTCAAAACACAACCCCTGCCCCCCGTGTGCTCTATTTAGAGTCCTCACTTGCTGTACAGCCCATTAGTGGTACATTTGTTCAATATAGTGTTCTCTGTTTCTTCACAGGTTTGCATTCCAGTATAACCCATCCCTGCAGCCACGAGCACTTGTTGTCTTTGGCTGTATAAGTAAACGTGTGTCTCATGGACAAATAAAACAAATAATCCGGATACTTAGCAAGGTAATAGACCCGTGTGCCTTCGGTTGATTTGGTGGCAATAAGTTTCATCAGGGCTGTGACTTCTGGAGTTACAGTAGTTTTTGATACTGCATTTAAAATTGGAGACACTGAGATTGATCCAGAAGTCAGTATTTGAAAACTGTGAAATTTTCTTGTTAAGGCATTTATCTGCATGCGCATGATTCACAAGTTCCTTTTTTAAAAGGAAGTTAATAACTAAATGTGTTATAAATAAATACAGTAAAGAGCAGGGCATTCCTGTAAGAAAACTTCGAAACAGACTTGCCTCGCTTGGAAATGCCATCACGTATTTTCTAAAGAGAGTTGTGTTCCATAGCAAGTCAACAGTGTGCCAAAACCACTTTTCCTTTAAGCATTTTATGTCCATAAACTTTAATTGAAGAGCATCTGAAGATGCTGTTCTGTAATTCCTGCACCATAACTTTTTTAACACTCCTTGTGCAAGTGCTTTCAGCAGTACATGTATCCCTTCTGTCTAAATCTCCATTTGGAAAAGTCCTTAAGAATTGGTTTAAAATGAGCTCAAGCTTTGTAAACTAATTGAGAGCAACAATTATTGTTTAGAGCTTTGATCTTCATTTTACAAAGCAAAATCTAATTATGGTTGTATTTTTAATTACTCTTTTTTTCCTGCTAAAAGGGACTTGAGAGCTGTTTAAAAGGCCCTGATAATTACAATAGCCAAGTTCTAATAGAAGCTACAGTCATAGCCCTCACCAAGCTGCAGCCCCTTCTCAATAAGGTAAACAACTGGATTTTTAGAGTAAACAGAGAACATATTTTGTAAATGAAAATTATAATTATGGGGATAATCGCAAAAATGTGAGTGTTGTGGTATCTGAAGTTCATGCTTCACTGCTCTGAGTCACGCTCGAAAGCGCTCCATATGGGGAACATCAGATGTTTGTACGTGGGATGACGGCGTCAGAAACGCTTTAGAACGTTCTGCTTCCTCAAACTGGGCCAGAGCGAGGTGGGCAAAGGCCGTGCCACGGCCCCTCCTCGCTCTTCCCAAAGGACTTTCAGTCTCGGCTTTCAGATGTTTGAAGGTCAACCTGTGCCTTTGAGATCACGGCTTGTAACAACTGTTCCTCTCACCTGATTCGGGATTAGTTGGCCATCGGTGTGGTACTTTCATGTCCGTTACGTGATCGGCACACCAATGGATACACCATTAGTGAAGAGCCTCATCAATTTACTGTTAGTAAATAAAACTTGTTCCTAGAAAAATCAGCTGCTTAAGAGCTCCAGAATCTGTTGAATGCCAGTTCTCCCTGCATAATGCTTCTTGAGTTTGGAGAAGGAATTGCCTGGCCAGTTGCACGTGCAGAATTGTGATCCGTTTTCAGCAGCTCAGCTCTCCATTTGATACCAAGACAGGTTTCTGCTCAGCCTGGTGTAGGGCGATACGCGTCTGACGGTTTTGTGAGCACGGGAGGGAGTATGAGAGACAACAAACGGCTTTGGGGCAGGTGAAAGGCTTGAAATTAATTTGCTTTCTGCTGTTGAGCTGTGAAGTGCATTGAGACCACAGGTTTGTGTGTCCATCTGTCCTGGTGGAACCGGGGCAGCTGAGGACAGAACCTGCTGCAGGAAGGACAGGGACGCATCGGTCTTGCTTGTTTTTGAGCCACAAGAACTGCCTTGAAAGTGAAGTTGTGGCTTCTCCTTTCCCTTCCAGGACTCCCCTATGCACAAGGCCCTCTTCTGGGTGGCCATGGCGGTGCTGCAGCTTGACGAAGTCAACCTCTACTCGGCCGGTACGGCCCTGCTGGAGCAGAACCTGCACACCCTGGACAGCCTGCGCGTCTTCAACGACAAGGTAACTGCTGGCCACTGGCAGTGACTGACCCGTGGTTTGTGTAAGCAGTTAGAGATGGTAAAAAAGAAGAAAATTTCCTTGTCCTCACGGGCAGTGGTTAACCAACTGCAGCTGAAATTTGCATTAGAAATTGTTTCACTTGCGTAATATCAACGGTAAATTGAAGCTGTAGAGATGGAGCTCTTGTTACTCTGTTCTAAACTGGAACAGAAGTGTGTCGATGCCTTCCAACCAGGGGAAGGTTGGTATTGTCATGGAAACTCATAAAATGACTTTTTTGTCACTATTTTTTTGAAAAAATACCCAACAAACCAACTTGAGATTTGATGAGTAACTTTCAATGAGGTGCTCCTGTGTTTTATTTTGCCGGGTCAGAGCCCAGAAGAGGTGTTTATGGAGATCAGGAGGCCGCTGGAGTGGCACTGCAAGCAGATGGATCATTTTGTTGGGCTAAATTTCAACTCCAACTTTAACTTCGCGCTGGTGGGACACCTGCTGAAAGGTAAGGGTACGTCTGGCTGCTCACGTCAGGTGAACACTCCTAATTCAGAAACAAAAACAAACCCAAGGCTAAAAGGGAAAGATTGGGTGGTGGATTTTAACTATCTTGGATCATGGAGGAGATGGAGAATTAAACATTCTTTGACTAAAGGACTTTGCCAGGTTTCCCACAGACACATTCTTTACCTCTTCCTCCTGTCCTGCTGTCTTTCTGGTTTGCCCTCTGTTCAGGCTCATGGTTACTTTTAGAAGATTGATTTGTGAGATAATAGATATAATAGATGCACAGACACGTGAAATGATGGGACTTTTGGAGGGAGGGACAGAAAAAAAAGTAATCTTGAATGTGCAATTTCTGTGAGTGTTGTGCTTCCTTACCATTTACATGGAGTTTCCTGAGAACGTGCTGAAAAACATTTATCAATATTTTCAAAATATTAATGCTTTATAAATATGCATTAAAATTAAATACGGGATTTTTGTTTCTTAACCTCATTTCTTAGGGTACAGGCATCCTTCTCCCACCACTGTAGCAAGGACAGTGAGGATTTTGCACACACTACTCGCTCTGGTCAACAAGCACAGGAACTGTGACAAGTTTGAGGTGAACACGCAGAGCGTGGCTTACCTTGCAGGTAAAACCAACCACCCAAACCTTCTTTTAGATCTGTGCTAACTGAAAAGGAGTGAATTATTGTGGGGATTCTTATGGGTTTGGGTCGATAAAATTGTACCAATGTAAAGGAAACTTGTAACTGGAGATGGAGAAGGGTCTGGGCAAAGCTTTTTGCGGGCTGAACGGTGCCAGCGCGGGGACCGACTCTGCAACGTGGAAACCACTGCAGGGAGGCTGAAGGGTTTTTGGTTAAAGTGCGTGTCCTGGAACCTTGACATTTCTAGTGGTCTAGAAATAGAAACTGTGCCCATGTGAGGGCAAACGTCTAAATCATGTAACTGTAACTGGATGGGGAATAGAATTGTTTTAAATGAGCTGCTTTTTAATCAGTACATTTCAATGAGATGCAATTACATCTCCATGGTTTGCTTTATACTAAGTAAAAAAAATAAAATTGCTAGAATATTGCTTGTGTTCTTCAATGTATTTATTCCTACTGTGGAAGACTTACCTCAGCTTTCTTTGAATTTTTAGCTTTGCTGACAGTGTCTGAGGAAGTTCGAAGTCGCTGCAGCCTAAAGCATAGGAAGTCTCTCTTGTTGACAGATGTTTCGATGGAAAATGTTCCTATGGATACATATCCCATACATCACAGTGACACTAGCTATAGGTTGGTTGTCTGACTTTAGCTAAGTTACCCAAATTTCAATGTCTGTTTACTTTAGTAAGTCATTTAAAGGTAACCTGTGGCGGATTGAATACAAACCCACATCCGTAAAGTTAAATTAATGTTCTGTCAGCACTTCCAGAGCAAGGAGGTACTGAGCCTGTGATCAGGAGTCAGAGAAATTTGAGTATTGAATTCCCATAGATTTAGTTTTGAGATCCGTAAAGCTGTTTCAGAGCTTAACTGCTCTGGAGGTTCTTAAACTCTTTGCTGACCTCTTTCTATGAGACCTAATTTCACCTCACTTTTCATTTATATTTTAGAAGAAAGTTTTGTTTGTCCTTTAAAGAGCTTTAAGACATGTTTTAAGTAATCACTTGGTCTGTGTCATTGGAAGATGGTGACACCTTGTAGCCTGTCTCTGAGCAGGCACAGGGATAAGCCAAGGAATCACCCAAGAAGGGACCTGGAGCTGGTTTCTCTCAACAGGGAGCACTTTACTCAGTAGCTGTCTTCTTAGCATCCAGTGTGGAGCAGCTGGTTGTTAAATACCTTTCACCTCGCCTCGTAGGCTGATTTGCTTGTGTTCTTTTCATTGCTTTATTTTTTCTCTCTTGATCATTACGTGCATATCAGATTGTTAGTTTTCACTAGCTCAGACGTTTTTGCAAGCAATTACTATTTCTTAATACATATTTTTGGGAGATTAACCTGTTAGGAAAGATGGGTTTAATAAAGGGTAGTTTGGCTAGTTGAAAAATTTATGCCTAAATGTGCACCGTTATAAAGATTTTCATAATTTAATTTCTCTGCACTTTCAGGACACTAAAGGAGAATCAACCCTGGTCATCACCAAAAGGGTCAGACAGACACCTGGCTGCCAGTTACCCGACAGTGGGACAGATAAGCCCTCGAACACGAAAATCCATGAGTTTGGATATGGGGCAGCCTTCACAAGCCAACACTAAAAAGCTTCTAGGTTATTAAGTTAACTAATTTACTGATTTGTCTACAGAATACCTCAGGAAGTGTTACTGGAGAAAAAATTATATTTGTATTTGTTATGACTTTAAGTGCTTATTCCTGATTCAGAGGAATAACTGCAGCTTGTACAAAGTATAAACTCGAGAACGCTCTACAGCTGCCTCGGGGACAAACTCGGTTCTTTTGGTCACGAAGCAAGAGCGATGCTCAGAACGTGCGTGGTGAAAGGAAGAAAAGATATTGCAGAGCCCAAAGGTTCCTAGTGCCAGTTTTCTGCCGCCAGCCCTCCTCCGACAGGATGAAGCAGCTGAATGCTTCAGCTCAGCTACTGTGTTGAACGCTCTCTCTTATGCCAGAAAAGATGGTCCCAAAACATTCTAGATGTTTTGGAAGCAATCTGATTTCATTCATGGCGTCTCAGTACATCGGGGTTACAGGCAAAGTCCTAATGTCAGAGAAACAAGCTGAGTTGCCTTGTGTAACTTGTGGTTCCCCTTTTACATTCCATGGAGTAGATGGAAGAGGAGGGGCACGTCTTTCATTACAGTCCTATTACTGCTTCCTTTTCAGTAATCACGTTTTGGCATGTTTATTTGGTGTGATGTGATACCAGGAGACCATAGCATGCCCACGGCTTAGATACTTGAGTAAATCGCATGCTTTCCTCATACGTATCGTGAAGCATTTTGGAAACTGTGATGGAGAGCGGCATGGTGTGATCCTATTTTCTTTACCATCCCTGAAAATGCTGAAAACGGCCCCAGATTCCTACCCATACGATGTAGACAGGAGAGTAGCTTGGCCAGAAAATCAGAAATACTTAGAATATGGATTTAGGTTCAATGTTTTTTAATTTCCTGATAAATTGTTTTTAGGTACAAGGAAAAGTTTTGACCATTTGATATCGGACACAAAGGCTCCTAAAAGGCAAGACATGGAATCTGGAATCACAACGCCTCCCAAAATGAGGAGAGTAGCCGAAAATGATTATGAAATGGGTGAGAAACAGGACTAACATTTTAAGAATAATACTAGTTATAAATGCTTTGTATGTATATACAAAGGATTCTTTCTAAATTCAGTGTTTATTTGCCTAGGTTGCTACAAGGTAAGGGAGAAATATCTTTCTTAACGGTGGCTTCTGGAGAGCAGAGTCTTCCCTATCGCTGGACCTGAGGCCTGAGTTAGAGTTGCTCAGTTTGCAGGCGCAGAATAAGCGGCAGCCGTAAAGAACCGCATAGAGAAGCGAAATGAAATAAATAAAATTTGGCTTTTTATAAGTTAATAAGCCCTAGCTGCAAAATCCTGCAGGAGATGGAATGTGACCTTAATGCCTAGAATGCCTCTCTTCATCTTCTCCCACATCTGCTTCCTGTGCCCCCACCCCAATTGCAATGCAAGACCAGGGTCCTTCTCTCGTGTCCACCGTTGGTCGGCTCCTGACCCTCTAATGGTACTTGCCACCCCTGGGCCTGTATTTCACCACAGAGAAATTGGGGTTATTTTTGACCATCTGATAATACATCCCATGTAACTGCTGCTGGTATTACGGCGTAGTTGTTGCTTTCCTACTTTATGGAAAGGCTGGTGAGCTCTGCAGTGTGACTGCATTTGTTGTGCAGGAGCTGATTCTATTTTGGTTTGGGTTTATTTCGCTTTGGATGAATTGCTCTTTTTCTCTCTGGCAGAAACCCAGCGAATATCACCACAGCAACACCCACACCTTCGAAAAGTTTCTGTTTCTGAGTCAAATGTCCTCCTCGATGAAGAAGTTCTGACTGACCCAAAAATCCAAGCGCTGCTGCTTACGGTTCTTGTAAGTGCCTTTACGTGTATTGTCACTGTCTGATGCTCTTTTATCTTCCAAAGAAGCATCCGTGTTCCTCGTGGTGTTTCTAAATTCTCATGGATCAGAATCACTGTGATGAGGAACTCTATTCTTCTGTTGCCATCCTTCAAACTTTCTAGAAATCACTTTTTGAAATGGATTTAAATGCTCTTTGAGATCAAATACTGAATTTTCATTATTTTGGTTGTCCCTTTTTCTGGCAGATTTTTATCACAAACTAGTTTTATATAATAAAATTATATTCTATATTATTCTTTAAAAGTTTAGTAGTGAAAACTGTTGGAATCACAGCACAGTTCAGTTTAGAAGTTGACTAAGGCGTAATAGAGGCACAGTATGACAGTGCTTTCTTCAGATGTACCAATACAGTTTCCTTCCTGATATAATTCAAAAAGACTCAGTTTTGCCAAAAAATCGACTGGCTAAATTTTTTTGCCAAAATAGAAGCTATTTATTACCAACTGTTTTTTACTTTTTTCCTAAATACACTTAAAATAACTTTATTCCATTTCCGAAGAGGACATAAGTTAATCTTTTGTGATGCTGCTTTCTGCTATTCGGGAGTCGTAAAACTTTAAACTACCCCAACAAATAGAGCCTGTAGCCACTCCAGTCCAATTAAAGCATGCTAATTTAATGCTTTGCCTTATGACAGGCGACATTAGTGAAGTACACTACTGATGAGTTTGACCAGCGGATCCTGTATGAGTATTTAGCAGAAGCCAGTGTTGTCTTCCCAAAGGTCTTTCCTGTTGTGTGAGTATCTAAAACCCTGGGTTTGGTGCCTTTTCCTGGCCCCTCCTCTAAGAGGTCTCCAGGCCGGCACAAGCTCATTTTGGGGTGCCAGCTGCAGCCTGCCCACGGCTTGTCCAGGCAGATGTCCACAGCACTGTGAGTCGTCCCTTTTCCCCTACGTTAAATGAATATAATGTTCTTGCTGGAACGGGGGTCGGCAGACAGCGCTGCCGCAGATGGTCCTCGAGCGCTCTCGGCGTCGCGTTTTGGGGCAGGTTGGCAGAGTTTTGGAGACGCCGTCAGAGGGAGCCCGGCTGCGTGGCCACCGGCTTCTCTCGATGGCTGGTGGTGTCATCGCTGCCGTCCCTCGGGCCGGGTGACCACACGGCTTCGTCGCGTGTTTGAGGCTGCGGAAATGCAAATTATATTTTAATAAGTTCACGGACCTTTCTGTGCAAGCCAGTATGGAACTGTCTCTTAAATATTATTTGCACCCCAGTCAGACCCGGGTTTTTCAATGAGCACAAATCAACAGTGACCTAAAGTGTAGTTGAGGATGCTCTTTGGATGCATTTCTTCAGCTGTCAGTTGAAAGTAGCGTTCACTGGAGCCACTGTATGAAAGGGAAACTATCAGAAATTACCATGAGTAGACTTTTAAAACTGACCTATGCATGATTTAGAAATAATGCTGCCTTTTTCTGGCTGTATAAAGTGGTGGTCGAAGCACAGACAAGCTCTGTGAGTTATTGAAACCCCAACTGTAAGTAACTGACATTTGTATTAAAACCCCCTACGTGTGAGTTCCGCGAGGGAGAGCTCAAATGAGACAGTGCCCCCCACAAATTTAAAAGCTCCTTTGAAATTCCAGCTCTGACATGTACAGAAATCCAGTGAAGCATTTTTTGGTTAAAAATAATTAAAATATTTGCAATTTAAAGTGCTGGGTAAATGCTTCGGTGGGTTATATTGTTAGTACAGTTTTTTGGAAGGTTACTCGTCATAAGAGTCCTTGCTGAAAATATGCAGGAATTGTTTTCTACTTCTAAAATTATGATGGGATTTTAAAAATCCCACCTTAACCTGCTGTTTGCTAAAGTCAGTTGGGAAACGCAGATTTATTTTATTTAATGAACGAAAAATAAGCCACTTCTGTTTTCCTCAGGCATAATTTATTGGATTCCAAGATCAATACCCTTCTGTCGCTGTGCCAGGATCCAAATCTGTTGAATCCAATTCACGGGATTGTTCAGAGCGTTGTCTACCATGAAGAATCTCCACCCCAATACCAAACTTCCTACCTACAGAGTAAATATTGCTCCATTTTTATTTTTTTTTTAAAATGCTGTATTCTAAGTTAGATGACTGCTGACGATGTTTCAGAATTATTGCAGCCCTAACAGAGTAGTCAGTCAGTCTGGTGCAATCTCTCCAGCTTCAGAAATCCTAGTGAAAATAAGAGTGCGCAGATTAAAAAGCCACCTACTGACATGAGTATTAAAGTCCTTGCTGCTTTGTGCCCCAAATACTAATAGTATTAAACCATCTACGTGAGTAAAAAGAATTGAAGCTCGGTATTGTGTTTCCACTAACCAGTTTAAAGAAACACAAAACATGAATGAACGGTGGGGATAAATGTTGAGTTTTAAGCTAACTTTGTAAGTTAGGGGCTGCTTTAATTATTGGTAAATTCCATGCAGTAATGTTTGGTTTTCAGTGCCTAAGTTCCACTTCCATGTGACACTTGAACACTTACAATGTAAATATTTTTTTAAGGTCCATAACGAAAAACTTCCATAAGAAACAGTTGAGAAAACCTAAAAGTTGACATCACTTTTAAACTGAGATGTGTGTTCACTTGCTGAATTTACCTTTTAAAATATCATCAAGATTTTCTTGTATGACAGTTCTGAGATTTTTGAGGTTTTTACAACTTATATATTTGATATACTTATTAAAATGCGTTAATTTTACACTATAGATGGTTTGGACAAAATTTAATGTTGCATTTCCAAATCAAAGTAGTTAATTTCCGTGCCTGAGTAATCCCAGGTGATGTCCTGTGTCTGCTTTCTGGTTGTTTCCTGTCGATGGAGAGCTGTTCTGTTGGGGTAACGTTCAATTTGTTGTTGTAGGTTTTGGCTTTAATGGGTTATGGAGGTTTGCTGGCCCCTTTTCTAAGGTAAGAACAGCACAATATATAACTTCATGAGGGTTTTGCCTTCATTTCTGTCCAAAGCACGTTGGTGCTGCGACGCGCAGATAAATGACAAGACATGGAATTTATATGAGCAAGTCAGAAACATAAGGCTCGCTTTTATAGCTAAACCAGTGTGGCATTAGAGTGGGTTCTGGAGTAAAACCTGCATTGACAGGGAAGTAGAAAGAAAAGAACCAACTTTTAAATGTTTTTTCCCCCCCACCGCTACCCCCAGCAAACACAAATCCCAGACTATGCTGAGCTCATAGTGAAGTTTCTCGATGCCTTGATTGACACGTATTTGCCTGGAATTGATGAGGAAACCAGTGAAGAATCTCTCCTGACGCCCACGTCTCCGTACCCTCCCGCCGTGCAGAGCCAGCTGAGCATCACTGCTAACCTCAACCTCTCCAATTCCATGACCTCCCTCGCGACTTCCCAGCACTCCCCAGGTCAGTACCTGCTCCGGGACCACACCGGGGAGCGAAATGCACTGATTTTACTGGTTCTGTAGCCAAATACTCAGTCTTGTTGTCTCTTTGGATGTGTTTATGCATCAGACATCCTTGCATTCTCGAGTCCAATGAATATTAAGCTGTTTACTGAGCTGTTACACCGGTGTTTGGGAGGTTGGATTTCGTCCAGCACCAAAAGCTGGCTCCCGAGTCATTATACACCGAGGAAATAGCACCGAGAGCCTCAGAACCAACAACGGCTGCACCTTCATGTGCCACAGTGCAGCCTTGAAAAGTAATAAATGTGTAATCGTGGTATTTTGTAAGGAGAATAATGCCTGTCTGGGCACTACAAGGGAGCACATTTTAGGAAAAATAGTCCAGAACTGTGCTGTGGAAGAGCGTGTCTGGGCTGACGGTGTTTCTGTGGACTGTAGGATTTAATTTTATAGGAAAGGCAGCGTCAGCCAGAGCTCTGCCTCGAAGAGGAAACGTGTTCCCGTAGGTACATACGGAAGAGCGGGTCAGCCCAGAGCTCTGCCGTGCCAGGAATCTGCTGGTGAGAAAAGGGAGGCCTTCAAGAGAAGAATGGTTGTGGATAAACCAGTTAATTCTGTCTGGCTCAGGGGGAGGAGAATTGCAGGGAGATGCACAGGTTAAATTTAACAGCGTCGGTTTTCAGGGCGAAAAATGAAAAAAGACAGTGAAACTTATTCGGTATCGCAGACGAAGCATAAGCTAGAGGAAATTAAATATTGGAAGGAAATGGAATTTATGTCAGAAAAATCTGCATGAAGACTCTTCCTGAAGTGATTTTGGATTAGTGTCTCATCTATTGAGGAAATTCTTCACTCCTCTTTGTCATAAAAATTATGATGGGTGATATTTCTTAAATGATGATTTAACTATTGCAGTTCTGAACACTTGAAGTCAATTGACCTTCTATTTCTGCTTTGTTTCTAACCTTGATGGGAGGCCAGAAACCACTAGTATTTAGGTGTAATATTTACAGAAGTGTTTTGGTTTTTTCCGCTCTCTTGTTTAGTGGTTAAGTTTGGTACATTATGGGCAGCATCTTTCCATTTAGAATGTGGCATCGGTGGCAACTCCAGCAGTTCTTTTTGCAAGGATGAAGTGACGATGCCGGATTAGGCCCTCTACTAGCAAAAATAGCATTTTGCAATAGAAATGTCTTCCTTCCTTCTGCCTCACTCTCTGTTCCTTCTGCCTTTGTTAGCGAAGAGGAAGGAATTCATCCAGCTCCTCAAAAATCTCTTTCAAGTGTTCTGCAAACAGATGGCTTTTGTCAATCGCTGGTTACGAACCCGTCTCCACAAAGGGAGCTGGGAGCTCGCTCAGGGGACCAGTGAGTCTGTAATCGTGTGTTTATGATGCTCTGTGCATGGTTTGCTTGGAAATTAAATTTTAAGAGACCGATACGAAGGCCAGGAGATTACTAATGGTTCCATTTCTGTGTAACCAGACTGGAGGCATCTTTACAAAGAATCAGCCTCAGTGTTTCAGCTGGTGTGAAACGGCCTGAAGTGACTGCTGCTTTCTGAAAGCCTCGTGCTTAACGTATAATCGAGATGGTATTTTCCCATCATCTCCTACAATTTATTAATGTGTTGCCTATTTCCTTGAGCATTCTCCCTTCATTCTAGCAATTTGAATACAGAGATTGGGGTTTGATGGGGGGATCTCCAGCTTTCTTGAACTGTGGACCAAGTCACAACATGGAGCGTTTCATTTGGCTCCTTCATCCCATGTTTATTACACTGCTCCACTTTAATCAACATACAATTTCACTAGTTCAAACTGGCAGGTTAACCAGTGCAGCTTTGCATAAAACATGCTTGGCTTTTTAAGCTGGTTAATTGTATTAAAAATGTAATTGGTCTTCTGGCACTTTCTACAGCTCCGTAGCTGCATACATGAATTTTGTGTGCTCATTAGCTGTGTGTGGTGCTGTCACTGCTCTGCACACTTACACCGTAGAGACAAGAGCAAGGGAGAAAGCAGTGAAAGACCTAATATCTGCCAAGATAAAAATCATTGGGGAAAGAATTACAGAATATAAGGGTGGGCCACAGGATTTATTGAAGGAGCAAGGCAGCTATGAGACCAATAAGGGATGCAGGTCTGTCATGCACTTACTCTCTTTGAGAGCTACTGAAAAGAAAATCAAATATTTAGCAGTGCTGAGTTACTTCTTCACACTGAGTTAAAGAAACAGTTTCAGCCAAGGGAGTTGTTTATTATGGTTAATATATTAAGTTGCAGGTACATGAAAAATTCTTTCCTTGCATCTGCAAACAGCCAGGCAAGATCATTGTTTGTAAATGTTTTCTCTGTTATCATTTCTTCTCCTTTCCCTCCCCTTCCCCTTGTCATGGACATTATTCACTTACGTTTTTTCTTTCATTCTGTGTTGGTGAAGCTTCTCTGCCTTGCTCTAAATCTGCAGTTTTCATGCAGCTTCCTCATCAAGGTACACTCTACTTTCATCATATTTGCACGAATTATGCTTGGTCTGCTTTAGGGTTGGGCTTGTGGCATGAAGAGCGGTTTCCTGATCCTTTGACACGGGAATGGCTTCAGTGTAAGTGCTAAAGCTGTTGCTTTTCTGGTGTGATGCTCCTAATACCTGGTGACAGAGCAGGAAAGAGTCAGTCACATCCCTAAGAATAAGACAAATGTGGTACCAGAGAAGCGAACGGTACGTGAAATTACTCTGCTGCAGGTGTTAAGCTAAAATGAAGAACTACTTCATGCGAGCGCCGTAGATTGACAGGAATTCAGTGTTAACTCCAGTTACGTGCCACTGGAAACCAGGCGCGAGTTGTTTGGGGTGAATTGCTGCAGTTTGGTGAAACGGGTGCTCAGCACCCTCCGATTTCTGCTTCTATATGGAGGAGTGAGAAAAAGCTGCAGAAGTTTTTTTGCTCGCAGCCGGGGGTGGTTCCCTATTCTGGTGGGAGGCTGTGGGTCTGTCAGCTCAGCCCACGGGAGCAGGGGGGGGATGACGGACCCTGCAGCCACCCTCTGGCTGGAGTTTTGAAGTTGCCCCTGTGCGTGTGCGAAACGGGGAGTGTATTCTGCTAATGCCAGTGAGAACCAGTTACAGGAATGGGACATAACCACAGGAGATGTCATTTATGATAGTAGGATTTTGTTCTAACCTTTTTATTCACTGTCAGACATCCTAATTTTTCCTGCTGATTGTACTTTTTAGCCTCCTGCATAAAAACACCTTCCTGCTCTTCATTGCAATGCTGCACGTGTACCACAAGTGTTGAGTGTTGCTAAACACACGTCGCACTCATTTCAGTGCAGAGATAATGTGACAGCTACACCGAGATATTGCTGCAGGAGTGATTAACTCACAGTAGTGTCAGCATAGAAGTAATAATTGATTGGAAGCATGTCTGCATTAAAGAGAAGTCTCTGCTTTTATATCTTCAAGTTACTGTGTCCAAAGCTGTGAGAGTCACAGCTCATAACCCAAGGCTTTCATGGGCTGTCAGCGTGTCAGCAGGCAGTTTACACTAAAACAGCTCCCTTTTGAGGTTTGTTTGATGTTATTCTTTTAGCAAAATGTAATGGAGTTACCTCGTCCTGCAGAGAACATCCAAAGCTTCTCAGAAAAGCACGTGCACTCGGCTGTAAGGCCTGTCTGGTTTCATCCTCATCTGCGCTGTCAGGGGCCACCTGCCTCCTGGTGGAACTGAACTTCTGCCCGAGCTGCTCTTGGAAAGATTTCCAGACTCACCTGCTCTGGGCTTCCTGTTAATGCCCTGCTTAGAAAACTTTCTATAGTTATCCTCATTAAAAGTTAATGGTTGATTTTAAATTTTTTTTTATTTTTCCTTTGAATTTTCCAGGGTTTCGATGATTATAATTGGTGTCTGCACTTCGACACTTGACTCTTCAAGCAGGTCCCTGCGTCGGTTCAGTCTCTGCCGCAGGCAGAGGGGGCCAGCGCAGCCGTCCCTTCCCCCCGGCGGTGACAAAGTCCTGCAAACGCTGATTTTTACTGATCTTTATTTGTGAGCCAAGATTCAGCGTTGAGGGGAGTTTTAGGTACTTGAATACGCACTAAGCTTCTGTGGTAGCAAGAACCAGCCTCTGCTGCCGCAGCAGGATTCTGCAGGTTCAGACACTCCTCACTCTGCCGTTCCCTGGCTAATGGCAGCTGTTGATTTTTGGCTGGAGGAAGCCCATGGATTTGACAATCTGTCAGTTCTGCCTTTTAGAGAACACAAAAACCAGAAGAGACTTGGGTCAAAGTCTCTCGTTTGCTCGGTCTTCTCAAAACTAGAGTCAGGAAGGGCTTTGTGACCTGGAGGACTTTTATTTTGTGTTTTCAGTGTGTCCGGATACTGGTCCAAATGCTTTTTGTGTGGAGGGGATCCCTTCATCTGCCATGTGAACGTTTATGTACGCTGTTCCCCAGATTAAATACAATTCCTGCTCTGTTTTAAGAGCTGATGAGGTGAACTTGGTGCACAGGTCATACCCTGTCTATTTTCATACAGTGGTAGGAAAGCAGCACAGATGGAGACGGATCAGCCAGTGCCCATAGACCAAAGTATTTTGGTTTTTATGGTTGGAGACAGATATCTAACATCAAATTCAATCTGCAACTTTAAGGGGGAGGGGGAAGATTATTTGAGCAAGTGGTGTTCGTGGAGACGTGATGCGCTGTGTGTAGGTGAGTGTGTAGATCTGTGCGAGCAGGAACCACACTTCAGCATTTGGAGGTGTTTTAGCTGGGCAAAGTCCGGGCTTTTGCTGACCGTGGGGTCACACATCTGGTCCTGAAAACGTTCTTTTTCGTACCACAGTGCTGCAATGGAATAGTGGTCTCAGATTTGTCATTTGTGTGACGTCATCGACAGTGAGATTGAATGGTGTTGGGCTAAAATAGCGTGCTGGGCCTGGCTGGGAAGAGTTAATTTCCTTCAGAGCAGCTGGGATGGGGCCGTGCTTCACATTTTTGACCCGAATGGTGCTGGGCAGGAACTGCTCAGCCCAGGGAACAGGCAGCTGGAGGGGCCCAGCTCACCAGTTGGTGAGCGATTGCCTTTGCATCACCCGTTTTGGTTTGCTTTTTTTCTTCTTCCACTGATCTCTCACTTACAAATTTTTTTTTAATCTCTACCCTCAAGTTTTCTTGCTTTTCACTCTTCCTCTCCTGCCCCACTGGGCGTGTGGCTGTGTGGTGCTCACCTGCCTACTGGGGCTAAGTTGCTACCGATAATATTTTGGGGGTTTGTAAATACATCATGACCAGGTTCTGCAGCGCTTTCCTGGGCAGGCAGCTGGTTTGTGTTGCCAAAGGCTGTTTTGAATGAACCGCCACTTGTCAGCATGGCAGAATTCAGCAGTAGTTGGACCATAATCTCCTTTCTTCCTCCAGACTGGTGACGTCAGCGCGGGCAGGTCCCCTCTCCGGCCCAAAAACAGTCGTTTCCTCCTGCGTTGTCTGGTGCAGGGGCCGGCACGCTCCCTGGTGTGTCTGCAGAGACAGCCCTCCTTGCAGTGCGGGGTGAGAGGATGTGCCCAGCGCCAAGGTTTAACCCCGGTCCTTGTGTCTCCCCAGGGATCGACAAGGAGAACGTGGAGCTCTCGCCCACCGCCGGACACTCCAACAGCGGGAGGATGCGCCACGGCTCCGCAAGCCAAGTGCAGAAGCAGCGAAGTGCTGGCAGTTTCAAACGTCACAGCATCAAAAAGATCGTGTGACGCTTTCTTTTTAACCTTTTTTGTTTGTTTGTTTTCTTTTCCTTGGAGACTGGCTGACACTCGTGGGCCTCTCGCAAAGGGCCCCCACCGGTTGTGATGCTGCACTTAATTTTTAAAGTTCCCATCCTGTCATCCGTGTTGCCAGATGATCAACTCTTGAAACATTGCCTGAATTTTAATGCCTTCATTTCTTTCCTTCTGTTTTTTGGTTTAAGCCAGTGTTTCAGAACTGCTCACGTAGATCCTGCGGGACTTTGTAGCCGAAGGAAGCGCAGAGTTCTGTAACGCTGCAGAACCGTATCTCGTCCAAACACGAAAGCCATTCCCCGTAGACAGCTCTCCCTTGCTTCCTTCTGTTACCTGCCTTGTTTGTGTCTTCTCTAAAGGAAAGTGTTAATCCTTAATCCCGTTTGCACACTTTTCAAGGTAGTGGCTTTCCGAGCTGGGGGAAGTTACTCTAATCCTGGTTTTAATTCAAACCTGTAAGATTTTTAGCTGTGGACTTTTTTTTACCATACTTAAAAGAAACTTAAGATAGCTGCAGTACAATGAGATTAACCAGAAGTGGTGGGTTAGATTAAATTTCTAGTAATTAGCAATAAATTTGAGAGGACAAGGAGGCTGCACGAGTCTGTCTCATTCCCCAGACCATAGCTTCACACACTCAGATGGTATATGGACCAGACTGGACAAACTGGCTTTTTTTTCCAAAGCAAATTTTTTTTTTTTGCTCTACTTTAACTGCACTAAAAAGGTTGTGTAGTGGAAAGGAAATCATCAAGAACTGACTATTATGCTGTCGTTGTAGCAGCGTTGAAAATTTTTGCTTCTTTCTTCCATTTAGCATATACTTTAGTTTTACTCTCCCCAACAATATGCACCTTTGAGAAATTCCTGGCAGAACAACCATTGGGGTGTGGAGGGGAAAATGAATGAATTAACACCCAGCACTGGGAGCTGGTGTTTGGCAAAGCTGCTTTTGTGCTGCCCAAGCAGTGATATAAAAACAGTAATGTTTGCTTAAGGTACATGAATTTAAAAATAACTGACACTGTGTCAAATCCAGGTTACGTTTGAATGTTTGCAGTGCAATTCCTGGTATCAGCACAGACATCTGCCCTCAGAGCTGTCCTGCAGAACTTCCAGGCGGGGGTTTAGTTTGTGAGGGTTCGTATGGGGGGAGGGTTACACAAACCTGAAATTGCTGTCACTGTGAAAGACTTGTGGCTACAGTCGTGTGTCAGCGACGGGCGACTGTGAGGACGTGCTGCTGTGCTGGTGGCGCTGGGTGCTGCGGGTGCTCTGGGGGCTCTGGGGGCTGCGAGCAGCAAGGCTGAGAACAGGGCCCATCACCCGGAGGCTCGTTTGAGGGCTGAGCAGATCTCCTGCTGCAGAACAGCTAAACTTCCCAGTTTCAGATCCCTGATGTATGTTAGAAATAAACAATCTGTAAGGGGGTTTAAAGGAAAAATGAAGTATATCCACTCTATAAAATAAAACCCTGTAGTGCAATTTTGTTAGTGGCTTTCAGTAAATCAAACTCCACAGCTAAATTATTAGAGAATGGTACAATTAAGTGTTCAGATTTTATTGATATAGCACATAATCCACATGTATACACACAGTAACAATGTAACATTTATGTAAATAAAAATACCTTTATTGTATTGATTCATAAAATAACAATTTAATTTCTTTTAATTTGTTTACAGTCCTGGAAAAGCTATGAACACAAACTTAATATGGAAATAGATTGCCAAAACAAGAGGAAAACTTAGAATTAGCAGTTTTGAACTAGATGCATTGGAAAATACAAAAAGACTCGTGCAATTAACCAAACTTCTTTACTCTTGGTGGCGTAGGAGCTGCAGTGTAAGTGTGGTTACTGACCTGGCAGTGAGGGTGGGACTGACGGTAGGAACAGAGCAGTGTCCCACGCTGCTGCGCTTGTAACACTTGGGAGCCGCTGATTTAAACCCCTTCTCATCTCATACATCAAACTGCAAAGAGCCACCTTCAGCGTCGCTGCCACTTTGCACTTGGTTGTACTGAATGAAGCTCATTCCAGCCCTTCCCGTTTTTGCTGAAGACAATGAATTGTAGAAGCTCTGTACAGAAGTACAGAAGATCTGTAGGTAGGAGGAAAAAAGAATCTCTTGTTAAAGATAACTTGCTGTTAGAAAAATACAGCTTTCAGTTGTTTCTCCTATGAGCAGATTTTCTTTGAACAGAAATAGTAATTCCAGATGAACTACCAAATCAGTTTGGTTTGGACTTGGGTCCATTTGAGAGCAAGTCTTTCAATATTTTACATTACCTAGATATAAAAAGTGTCCCTAAATTAATATTAATGTAGTCTTTGAAATACACATAATGTGAAATTAAAATGGACAGTGATTAAAATTACTTGTCATGTGAGAACTGGAACTACTCCAGGCTCTCAGTCCCAGCTGAGAAAAGCTGATCTCTTAATAAAGTAAGTCAACAAAATTTAATTTATTCTATTTGCTGGAAGGAGGGGGAGTCGTTTAATGTTTTCACTGCGTGGTTCGGTGAAAAGGACCCAGACTTTTTTAGAGCAGGGGTGTCAAACACGTTAGGTCATGGGGGCTGGATTTGGGTGTAATTACAGTCCATGGCCAAGGTTTAATTCAGGATCACGTGCGCCCCGATACGCAGGAACGTTATCTCCCAGTAGTGGGGAAGCTTGCGCTTAGATCAAGGGGAAAAACACGGCCTTTCTTTAATGATTAAACTTCTATTAGTAATTAGTTGCTCAGTGCCTTACTGTCACGTTCATCACTTGGCCTGCTCCCTGTAACAGCCAGTGCTGTTACTTTGCCTTTTTATTTTCTTTCTCACATTCTCTATACCCGTTCCCTTCTCCCGCTTTGAGTATTTTGATATTCTCCACCTGCAGCGTTTGGTTCCCCTGAGCCCCGCTCTCAGCCCAGCCGCTTCCCTCCCCTCCTCGTCCCACGTAGCGATCGGCTGGTGACGATGTGGGATCGAAACCTGATTTAACGAGCGGGAGACAGATCTCAGAGCTCCGACCTTGGCTCGCTGTTGAGGCAGCCTGCAGACTGCCGGCCGTGGCTGCTGCGCGGGCTACTGCAGCCGTGGCGTCTGCCTGCTTTGAAACAGAAACTTAAAGAGTCAGAAAAATCTGATTTTTAACATGTGGACCATACAACTACATCTTGGGGACTGTACGTTTGACACCCCTGTTTTAGAACACGTTCTCCATTACGCACTAACTACAGTTAAGTACTGTAAAGATGATTAACATTTTGTTTGTGTTTGTATTTTCCCTGACTTAAAAATAATTCAGTAGTATTTGAATAGTGCATAACCTACCTGTTAATTATGCCAATGTTTCTGCTTTAATGTGCATGAGGTTTCCAAGAACAGGAAACATTTCAAATAACTATTGTGGACTGAGCACCTGGGAGCGTTCCAGGGCTCTATTCCTAACTGGGTTGTAGGTTTTAGGGCTTTTTCTGTTTCATTCTAAGGTTAATTTTATTTTTTTTTTCAAATGTAATGAAGCACGTCTTATTGTTATGCAACAAACTTACCACAGAAAGTCACTTTTAGTGTTGGTCCCACAATTTTTTTTTTAATGCAGTATATTCACCTGTAAATAGTTTTTGTGTAAAATTTGACAGAAAAGTATATTTACTACACTGTAAATACATGTGACAATATATTGTATTATTTTGCTTTTTTTGTAAAGCAGTTAGTTGCTGTATATGTATAACATACAAATTTGATTATTCTAGTGTTAGTAACTGTTAACTACTACTACTCCTTCCTGCTGTTGCGTTATGTCATTTAAAAAAAAAACAACAAACCAATGCTGTGTACTATAAACTTACACTGTGTATGATATCTTACTATTTCCACTTGGGCCTCAACTTTGAAAATCTTTCCTTGGTCCACGATCCTGTTCATATTGTAAGCAAGTGTGCGACAGCCGGCAAGAGCCTGGCTGACTCCAACGCAGTTGGTAACTGTACGTAAAAATGGTAGAAACCTGGTTTCAGATAATTGTTGTTCACCCCATTCTCCCCTCATGTATGTACTTGCCCTTTTTTTTTTTTGAAGTAAAATGTAAATTCAACCTGCCTCAAGTTGTTTGAAGGTCATTCACTTGTGCTGCGGGACAAAGTCGGTGAATTTTGAAATCCTTTTTGTGTTTCTTGCGATGTTGAGATTTAGAGGGTTCCTTCGGGTCTGAACCAAGGGCCTCATCGTGCCGGGCGCTGGATCCAGCCCTAGTCCCAGGCCTGAAAACCCACTTTCTCTGGGGAGAAAATCAGAGTCAAGTTGAAATCCAGTGTCTGGGATTTGTCTTTCCAGAATGGTGCTTCTCTGTGTGTGTGTGAGACCTTGCACAGTTCTAAATAATGGCAAAACTGATTGCCCGTGGATAACTGAGGACAGAATTTGGACAGAATAAAGCCCTTTGTCATGAATTTCATGTCACTTCAATAAGATTATCATAATTGAATAATAAATCAGAATATTTCTTTTTAAAATGTAAATTTAATATTTTAATAAAACAGCTGCTTGGTCTTTAAAGAACATTTCAGTATAATTTGTCTATTTGAGCTTTTCTAGCTTAGAAGCTTGAAGTTTCAGCTGTCAGGCAACTTTTATGACAAATGATTAATTAAATCTATTTTTCTTTTAGGGGAATATATTACTTTCCTATTAAAAATGTATAAGTACTTATATTCTGGCTTTGTGAATCGTAAAAGGATGTAAAAAACACATTAAAGTGTGACTGCATTGACCTCTTCTGAGACATCTTATTGTTCCTGCACACTACCCATACCATCGGGCCTGCTCAGCGGAGAACAGCCAGACCTGGGCGTGTGGGCCAGGTGACTCAGGGCACGCTCCTGCACCAGCAACGATTGCATGAACAGAAAAGCAGCAGAATAGTTAAAATTTCAGGAGCACATTTTCTTTAGAGGAAATGTTTGTTAATCCTAAATCAGAACTAGCGCAGAGAGCCACAGAGGAGATGTCTCCTGAACAACACAAACGAAATCACTGCTGCTAAAAACATTTTCAGTTTTTGTTTTTTTTTTTAAGCTCTTCTTTTGGACAGTTGAGCTTCCACAAAATAGACTGTGGCCACAGTGAGGGAATGAAAGGAGAAATAATTTTATTTTAGTTATGTCTTTGTGCAGTTGGAAAAACTATGTTTAGGGAAAAAATTGCACCCTTGGAGAAATTGGTTCTGTCTTAGGAAGTAGCTTCAAAATCCCTGCCCAGTTGATGCTGCTAAAATATTTTACAAAGGGAAAAAAAAATAAGCAAAGTAAAAATTCAGAAATTTCTTGATGTCGGGGTGTAAGTTCTGAAGGTGACCACACACTGTCACACGTTAACTGCTGCTCCAGTGAAACACCCAGCTTAGGTCAGCTGTCTAGGAAAGTTGGACAGAGAAGATATGAACCTAAATAGATATAGTGTGATTAAGTTATTTGGTGTCACAGAACTGAAAACTAAAGCCAACCTCTTGTACCTATGAAGGGTGCTACTGGCCAGTCCATTTCAAAGCGACGCTGGTCCTTTCCCACCTCTGAAGTTCACGATTTACAGGTGTGAATCCTTTGTGTCTTGGAACATTGGTTTCTTCAGTTGACTGCTGCTATGTTTAAAAGATCTGAAATGAAAATAAATCCCAGCGTTATGTGGGTGGAGAGTGTAGAATAACATCTCCCGTGATGTGACTTGTTAAAACAAGTATGGATTTGTTCTTCAAAGCAGGATGTAAAAAAAAAAAAGTCTGATGGCTGCATCTTTAGGGATATTCAAATGATAGTGCTATAAATAGCGATGAGTAACTAACTATATGTTCAAGAAAAATCCCACTGAACTATTAAATTGTATTTTAATTTTTTTTTTTTCTCATAGCATACTGTCCTTCTGAAAATAACTAGAAATATCTGTTCTGCTGCTTCTACCCAGTTAGAGTTAATTAGAGAGCGAAGTCTGCCCAGGAGAGCCGGGTGCTGAGTAGAACACAGTACAAACCAGAACTGGCCATCCAGCCCTGCACGGCCTGCGACGACACAGGTAAATGAAGAAGGGTCCAGAAGAGCTGGATCGGGGACAGGCCTGACTGGGAGTGAGTTTTCCAAGTTCTCATTTATAAACTCTGATTCCTGAGGCTATTTACGTTTAAGATAGATGGTGCCAGGCTGGGGGTGGGCAGTGGGTGCCTCTGCCTCACCTGTTTTGGGCTCCACTCCCTTTGCCCTTATTTGCTTTCTCTGAAGTTCCTCCACTTGCTGTTTCCCCAGTTCCTCGCAGTATCAGCCATGGGGTTTTTTTTTTCTCCCCTTTCTTGGCAATTCCCTTTCCTAACTGTCCCTGACCCCTCCTGGAGCTCACCGCGAGACAGCCCTTCTCATCTCTGACAGGCCTGGAGCAGAGGTAGTGTGGCATCAGGCAAGTAAAAAAGGAGCTTGCAGCTCTCCAAGAGGTGGGAGCACACACAAAGAGGCTGCAATGAAAAGTTCTGCAAAGTGAGAGAGACCCACCCAACTGTCCACAGAGGCATGACTGAACACGGGCCAGAGACAGCGCAGGAACGGTGGCCCTGAGCCAACAAGGAGGCTGGTTCTGAGCAATGCAAAACATACAAAGGCTTAAAGGCCCCACAATACAAACACAAGCGAGGCCTCTGGGGTGGTGGAGGCAGCACCAAAACAAGGGAAGGAATTTCTGCACTTGCCCAAAACACTTAGCGTCTACGTCTCTGCGCAGCAGGGATCAAAGAGCAAAGGCTGCCTCTGTGCTGCTGAACCCTGCTGAACGGTGCGTTACTCACGTGAGGAGATGCTCAGAGAGGGGAGATGAAGCCATGGCCGACTCTGTACACACCGTCCTTCCAAAGGCTGCACTGGACCCTCTGACTCTCCTCTGCTCTCCTTCCTGCCAGGCCCAGCCTTGTTTTTAACTCCTGGTCTCGGGCAGCTCCTGAAAGAGGGAAAAATTACTGCTACTCCCTGCATCAGTGCAAACGCAGCTGCGCTGCTCAGAGAAAGCCCGGCACAGAGGCGGGCAGGGCTCTCAGAAGCCACCCGGCCCCTGGCCCGGCACAGCTCTGCCCTGGCCACGGCGCAGGATGCTGGCAGCGCCCCAGCGCTTGGCACCACGGCGCAGCCCTCGCCGCTGACAAGAGCGACAGCAGAGCTGAAACCAGAGCGCGAGGAACCTGCTGCAGCACTCTGAGGACTGGATCAAACACCCCACAAAGCCATTCAGCAAGTTGGCCTTCATTTTCTTGTTCTGTTTGAGATGTTAATGGGCGTACCTGTAATTTACAACAAAGGCACAGATAAAAAAAAAGGCGAGAATAAATTGGCCTCGAGAATGCTGACATACCTTAGCTTTCTTTTCTCGTTTTCAGTAATTCTTTTACTTAGTATGGTGCAAATTTTTTCTTGCCGGGAACATTTGTTTGCTTTTTAAATCCTCATGAAAATTGAACTAGGAGGCTATAAAGCTGGTCCCCGCTCATGAAAAATTCAGACATGAACTGATTCTGTAAGAACGTGACTTGTCAGACACAGAAACAATTCATCATTGAATTGATTAAGAGTTAGCAGTGTTAGCAGTGTTTTGTTTTATTTGACATCAGTGTAATTTTATTATTACTTGACAGAATATATTTTCTTGGTAAAGCTTATGGACTTTGACTGCTGTAAGAGCTCAGCTACGCACTGCACGCAGAGCAAGATACCGGTTTTGGCCCATGAGCTTAAAATGTTTATAGTCACCATGTGTGTCTGACACAGGATGCCTTTGTGACCTTCGATAAATCTCTTACCCTGTTACAATCAGGCATCATAAATGCCTCAATTGCCCAACTGTAACAATCAAGGATGGCTGTCAGTTGGTGGAATTCTTAACAAACTTCTGAGATCTTCAGATTAAAGACATTAAAAGGGCAAAGTCTTAACGTTGTTGTATTTTTTCCGCTTCATGCGTGGCACAATTTGAAGTCTTTAAGCAGCTATTTATTAATAATTTCTAAACGGATATTTCTTATTAACTTCTGACTGCTCTAAACAAAAAGACTGAGGCAAATCAGGAACTTTTCACAGAAAAATACTTACACAAATTAGTAATTGAGGAAGGGCAATCCTGCTCAAACATGATTCTGTGATTTTTTTCCAAGTTACTCATTTACACCCTCCAATGTACTAACTGCTTGCTGCGTACATGTGTAAATGAACAACTGAGCCAGTTTAACTCCAGCCAGCCTGGTTAGTTAGGCCAATAAAACAACCCTGCTGTCCCGCTCTTAAGGTGTTTACAACAGAAGATTTCCTGCATCATTACATAGTGTAGAGCACGCTGTTTACAGCCAGGCAAGCTCACAGAAACAGAAAAGGCTCTGCAGAATGAAAGATGTGGTTCCTGGGAAAAAGAAGGAGGCTAATTTTGAAGTAATCTATTACTTCTAGATGTAAAGATCAGGCTTACAGGTATGCAGGCTGTAAGCAGACGGAGGCTTTCCTACACTGCTGCAGCTCCTGCTGGTTACCACCAGGAGTTACTCTGGTTTGTAGTCACTGCTCCTTGCTCTGCTCTGCTACCTTTTCTTTCCCCAAAGCACCCTTGCAAAAGCCATCTCTCCCTGGCCTATTTCTTCCCTCTGGCTTTGCCTCTCAGTTTCCAAAAGATAAAAAAGCAGCCTCAGCTGTTCCGTTGGGAAATCCAGAGCCATCTCTGCTACCACAACGACAGATCCAGTGGCAAACCAAGAACAGTTTCCTCTTTGTTGCACACAACGCAGAACCCAATCCTGAAAAAGCGCCGGCACAGCAGTGTCCCGGGGGCCACCCCAGTGCCCCGATGCCTGCCCTCTGATTTGTGGCAGAAGCTACTACAGCGCCCGGCTGCACAGGAAGGAGAAGCACCCAGAAAAAGCTGGCTCCTGTGCCTCCATGCCTTTCCATGCAACTGGGCTGGATTATGTGGCGAGAGGACACACCACTCCCAAACTGCTCTTCCCACACAGACCCAGCATGAAGGCCAAACTCCTCCCCTCCTGCGTGTTGCTGTGATATCAACACAGAAATTAACAATGATCCCCATAAAGGTCAGCACAGAATTTTTCCCAAGGCATGGCTGTGTCTCAGATTGCTCCAGCCACACCCCATATCCTTTTCCTCTTTCAGACCAGTCTGCTCTGCAAACTCCCAAGCTCCTTAGAATAACTACGACTATTTCCCACAGTCTCCTCCAAGTGACTTGCCCAGAGCTGTCCTGAAAGCTACTGTAAAACAGGCCTCAATGCCCCAAAGGGCACTCCAGCGCCTGCAACAAGCCACGCTTTTCTACTGTGCACCCTCTCCCCAAGCACTCAGAGATTCCTTGGGACACAGAAATCATTTACACACCGTGCTTTCTTTAAGGACACAAAAACCTCTGGGGGGAAATGTCGTAAGTGTTTCACAATAAAATGAAAACAAAAGCCTCCATTAATTCTAACTTTGTGCTACTGCCAATGCAGATTTTCTCATTCTGGTTCAGGCTTGGCAGACAGCAGCTCCAATCCCACATTGCTATAGCTGCTAGCTAATGTGTTTGCTTACTGTCTAATGTTTCGTCATCAGCTAGGCACTTGCAGCATTTGTCTAAAACTTCATATAAAGTGCAGGTTCACCTCTGTTGACTCGTTTGAAGCTGGCAGCGTCTGGCTGTGTTAGGAGACAATCAAGAGCTTTGGCTCCGGGGCTGAGATGGGCCCAATGATCCCAGCAGAGAACAGGGTTGAGCAGTTGAAGCGGATGAGGGTGCTCAGGTGCAGCCTTTAAGCACTATGAGAGGGAACAGGAGCAAAGAGCCATTCTTATGCCCTTTGAAGAGATGAATCAGATACCAAAGGCCCGGCTGAAGCAGAAGACACAGCAGGTCCTGCCGGTAAGAGGAGAAGCAGCTCGCCACCTCGCCGGAGCCCCGGGGCAAAGCGCCACGACCAGGCGGCGGCGGCAGGGCAGGAAGGCCTGGTCCAGGCCGCGGGGCTAGGGGGGACCCGGCGGGGCCGCTCCAGGACGGGAGAAACCCTCCATTACAGCAGCTCCCGTCTGCTGGCGGAGGCCCAGTGTGTGCCCGGCCAGACGCCGGGCCGCTCCCCGCCTGGGGATGAGGGACACCGCAGGAGCCGGCCCAGCCACTACCGCGACCGCGGCCGCGGCCGACTAGGCCTCGGCGGCACCTCTCCTCTCCGCTCGCCTCACACGGAGCACGGGCCCCCGCTGCGCCGAATCCCCGCGAGTACCGGGCGAGGAAGGGAAGGCGGAGGCGGCGCGGCGGCGAGCCGAGCTCCCTCCCCGAGCCGCGGCAACAAAACGGGCGGCGCAGGCCTCGGGCGGCCGGGCCGCTCCCCTCAGGTGGCGGCGGGGC
>JAOXJM010000006.1:4322697-4346793 GCA_026413425.1 Tringa solitaria
GGGACCGGCACCGGGACCTGCTCCGGGCACCGGCGCGGGGAGGGCGGCGCCGGCCGCACCTTCCGTAAGTACCGCGGCGAGCCGTCGGCCGGCTCCTCGGGCGGCGGTGGGGCCCGCCACCCCCCCCCCCCCCCGGGCTGTCAGGCGGCCAGCTCCCCTCAGCGCGGGGCCGGGCGGGGGGGGTGCCGGCGGGCCCGTCTTCGCTGTGGGCCGCCCCTCCTGAGGCCCCGGGCGCAGCGGGAGGGGTCCCGCACAACCCGGCTGCGGCCAAGGTCAGCGCTCGGCCCCCGGCCCGCCCCGGAGGTCACCCCGGCCCGCGGTGGGGCCGTACCGCGCTGCCGGCGCCGTGCGGGGCTCCCCGCGGGTACGACGGGGGTTGCGGGCCGTGCCGGTGTCCGGTGAGGGCTGCGGCCCCGGTGGGCCGGGGAGGGCGGGGGTGCCGTAGGCCGGCGGCGGGGCGGGAGGGCTGCGGGGTCCGGGCCGAGTCCGCGGCGGCGCTGAGACTCTGCAGCGCTTCTACCCGTCTCTGGCTGTTCCCGGCCGCAGCGAAGCGCGTCCGCGGGAGGGACGGCCGGGCTCGGTGCTACTAAAGGTGACTCGTTCCCGCTGCGAACCCGGCTGTAGCCGCTCGGAAGCCAAGGCCAGGGGTGGACAAGTGCTGCAGGCTGGGCGGCGAGGGTTTTGTCTCTTGTAGCCCGGCGTGGCTTGTGTTACAGTAATAGCTGATAGAAACTGTCATTAGCAAACTTTTCATGTGACTGCCACTTGTTTGCAAGCCAGCGTGGAATATAATCAGGAGCAAAGCAGTTAAATTATATTGCCACTGAGGGAGTAATGTTTTGGTAGCCTTGCTCTCCTGGAAGAATCCTTGTTGTTTGATTATTTCTTTTTTTTTTCTTCCTCCCCCTCATTAAAGCATATAAGATCTAAGTTACTCGTGTTCCAGAACTGGGCAACTCGATCTGTGTCTGGCCAAGTTCTTTATCGCAGTCAGTAAGCTATCCTGTGGAGCAGGGAACACACAATGAGTCAGCCGTCACCAGTAAGGGCATCCTTCGCGTGCAGGGTGTCTGTGTTAGTAGGAAACAGCAACAAAAGCTGCATTTGAGCTCAGTCTGTCTGTTATGGAGGAGTAATTGGCTTTGGTAATTGTGCTTTTCTGTGTTTGCAGGGTCATGAGCTGCGGTGGCCGGGCCGGCGGTTGCACTAGCACCTGCTGAGCGTTATCGGAGCCTCTGTGGACTTTGTCTCAGGTGAAAGGAAATTGCTTGTTGCCGGGGGAAGTAGTAGCAGGAGATGGTAACTTTACTTTTCTCCTGTTTGCTCTGTGCCTGTGAATGATCTACTGAGCTCCTGCCCTGGGTGCGTGCGGTGTAGCCAAGGAGGAGCATGTGGCACGCTGGAGCGCGGCACGGCTCCTGAGGGAGGTATGGCTTTTGCTTGGTAGCACATGGACCAGAGCTGTCGGAGGAGCTGAGGTTGCTCCTCTGCCGGGGGTTGCTGTGTGACCCAGTTCAAGTCACTTAACCTCCTCACTCTTTAATGAGCTCCCTGCACAAAGGGTGGAATACTGTGCAGGCATCCGCTGAGCTGCTGTACCTGTCATCTGGTAATCTCAACCTTCCTGTGCTTCTGCAAAAGGATAGTGCAGCTTTACTACATGTATCTTGATGGCACAGTTTAGTTCTTGACTGCTTGGTTTGTTTGCCTGTGCTGCCTAGTGCACTGAAGGAAATCACAACCTTTTAGTAAGTAAAAGGAGCAAGAAGCCTGTAGAACTTGAGCTGTGCTGGAAGCTTCCTAAAATCCACCTTATTGAATCTCTTGCTGTCCTGGGACCACTGCTCTGACAGTCCCTCAGCTTCTGGTTTGGTGTTTCCTTGAGCTCTAGAAGGACTTTTAAAAGCTCTAATGGGACACCGGTGCTGGCATATTTAGGCAGGTGACTCTCAGTCTCTTGTACAACAGGGTTGCAGGTCGTTTGCTCTCGGAAATGCAGCAAATGGTATTAGTTTGGAGGGACTGCAGGGATGGTGCTGCAGGACCCCCATTGTTGTGTGTTCTGGGAGCTGCTTCTTACTTAGGTATCCTCTTCTTAGTCGCACTGAGGCAAGATACCTGTCCTAGGAACCAGGTTCCTTCTCAAAGGTCTCTGGAGATGCTTTGAGTTACTAATACTGAAAATCACCAAATGCCTAGAAAGCCTTGGCTTTAATCTAGACATTCCATAGTGCCTGAAATTAGACAGCAGGAATTCCCCTTGCCACCCAGGGTGTGAGAGGAAGGTTCCTGCAGCTCAAATCCACCACGGTACTCGCGTTCCTGGTTCCTGCAAATTCTCTTGGGAGTTAACAGTGACAGGAGTTTGAGAATTGCAGCCAGAGCTGTTCAGAGCCCGAAGCAGTTCATTGCTACACTGAGACTCCTGTGTTCATTTTGAAAACATTGCAGCTGGCTTTGGGGGTGTTTGGGAGCAAGTACACTTTTGCTGTAGTAGAGTTATCTGAAGAGCATAATGCTTTAAAAGCAACATACCCCACTTATCTATGGCTCTTGTCTTTCATGTGCACTTAACTGATGTGAAAAAATTATTTAAGGTATTTCTAGTGTCTGGGGAGACTGTAATAAGATCAGGGCTGGTATCCCAGGTGCCCTTAGCAACACCTAGAAGTAATAAAAAACATTAATTAAACCATTAATCACTCTTGATTATTTTTTTTAATGTTTCAGATCTAATGACTAGCCTTTTTTACATCCTGATTTCTAACTATAGTGCTTCTGTGGAACTCTTGATGCAAATGGCTGGTTAAACTTCATGAAGTGATGATTAACTTCAGGCAGCCATTTTCAGGTGCTTGGAAGAAGCTGCTTTATTCAGCAGGCGCTTCATATTTCCTGGAAATTAAGGCTGTTGAGTTTGCTTCTCATGGGGATTGCTGAAGGTGGTATGTTTGCATGTCACTTGCTGCTTTTGCAAATTATCTGTCTTCAGCTGTTTTACTGTTGAGGTGGGTTTTTTTTATTGTCCACTACTAGATTCTGTTTAACTTTGCTGCTCCTGCATTTTGTACCTTGGCTGGAAGCTGATGCTGAATTTATGGGCCCTGTACATTACTACTAGCAGAGCTGAATATTTCATGAAAGATCATGTAAAATCATTCTTCAGCAAACAAATCACTGCAGACCTGAAGAGGTCCTGATTGCCTTTGACCTCTGCTGCCACCTGGCAATGAGGATGAGAAACTTGCCATGTGCTCCAGCTGATTTTTGACTCCCTGTGTATAAATAGCAGCAGTTCCTGGCAAAAGCTCATGATCTGCATGTGTCTTTTGTACTGGGGGCATTTGCTTTGCATAGGGATAAATCTGTGAATTGGAAACTTGAAGTATCTGAGCAAGAATTGGAGCGTGTATCCCCATAAATCTTAGGGCTGTGACCCTGCAGTTTCCCTTTCCTTAAAGAGGGGCCTCTTTTGTTATGAGCTGGGACTTGTATTGCGTTTCTTCTTGAAATGCAGAGTAGGGAAGATTTTTTTTTGGTGTTCAGGGGTGCAAGAAAGAAATCTGCACAACACTTTCCTAAAATATTTCAAGTTGAATGGAGTGTAGCGTTCTGTTTGCTGCCTGGTGAAGAGAACAGGCTCTTGTCTCTTAAGTTGGGGTACCAATTTTCTGTTCCTTGTGTTTCCTCCAACTTAGTGTGACTGTAGGAAAGTCACTTAACCTGTGTCTTGGCTTTGCTTTTTTTAAAAGAGGAGAGGAGGCAGCCTGCAATCTTTGGGAGAAGGCTTTCTGTGTAGGAGAACTAGTGTAGTTTGGGCGAGGGCTTGCAGGTGCAGCTGTAATTCGGATCAAAGTGAAACATGTCTCCCTCTGATTAGGTCTCAAGTATGTTGTGTAACTTCTTGTAGCAAGCTCATAAATGCCTACAAGTTATCTTCCTGCTTGTTCGGACTAAGTGACTCTCAATGAAACCTTTGCTGTTCCTTCCTGGTGCAGATAAATGCAGAGTGCCTTCTTCACAAATGTTCGGTGCCCTCTGTGGCTTGTTCTCAGCCAGCCCAAGCTCTGGCCACAAGGCTTCCAGCTGAACAACTCGGCTTTTTGCTCTTCTGTTTAAGTCTAGTCCAGCTTTTGTTTTGAGAAGCTGATTATCAAGGTCTAAACCTCCTAGGGAGCAGTTCTCCAGATACCTGTTTTGTCTCAGCGTTGCCTCCCTTCTCGCTGTCTCTTACAGCGGTATCAGTGTGTTGTGATGAAAACCTCACCGTTCTGTCTCCTTGAAAATTCAAGTCTGTATCTTTTTTTGCCTTGTGTGTGCAGAGTATATTGGAAGCCTTTGGTTAGTTTAGTCTCTGCTCCTGGGTGTTGTGCATGCCTCTTTTGTGGAAACTGATAGAGATGCCAGGCATTTGACTTATCTGGTTGCTTCTAAATTTTAATTTATAAGCTGCACCTGTAGCAGACGCTGCACTATGTTGCCCACAGCAAGGGCTGCATTAACATTTTGTGTTTGCTTCTACACCAATTAAGCCAAGTATTGGATGTATTTTTTCTGAAATTCTGGAAAATAATTTGTTCTGTTCTCCAGCCTGAGTGAAAATGCAGAGAGAAAGAAAGATGATAAAATCTGGATTTAGGGAGATTCTTTGTAATGTGTTGGTAGATCTTAAAGGTAACAAAAGCTCATTGCCTGTACCATGGAGAACTGTTTGTCTTTAGTCTTCTATGAAAAATGCTTTTAAAAGAATTGAATCTGGACTGGTAGGTGTGTTGAGGAGGTAGCTGTTCAGAAAGGATCCCAGTGCCTGATGTCTTGCCCTCTTGGCTGTGAGAGGTGGTGTTCATTCCCAGGTCAGGGATACCTGTGTGCGGGGGCGTTCGCCTGCATCAGAGCACTTTCTCTGCAGTTTAAAGCCGGGTGATAATAGAAGGGTCGTGTGGCCTCTGGCTTATGTGCTAAACTCTTTTGGCTGAAGAGCCCAGAACATTTGGCCTGGCTCTCTTTCTAGAGTGGACTCCAAAACTGGCAAAAAAAACCCAACCCCCTGCCAAATTTCATGGAATAGAAAAGAAAGACAAAGGGGGTATCAGTAAAGTGGTGCAAAAGTGGTTTCTCAAGCATGTTTCTGAGATCACTGCTTTGCCCAGAAGGTAAAAATTGATCTTGCCTTCCTCTGTAACAGAGGATCCACAGGGAGACACTGGCTTGGTTGAGGAAACTATAAATAATGGAACAATTGGAACAGGAAGGTAATAAGATATAAAGTGCAGTGAAGAGCTTGATAATCTGATAGGGTTAATGTTAATTACAAAGTGTAACCTGTGAGTTGCTGCTTAGCAGGAGGGATCAGCTCAGGGCCTTGCAGTAATCCATTGGGCTGTGCAGGTGGGGAGGGTTAGTGGTGGGTGTTTGCATATGGATGAGCTGCTTGGTGACTTCCAAAACATCTGTAGAAAAAAGAATATAAACAAAAACAACCAACCCAACAACAATCAAACCTACAGTTTGGCCAGATTGATACTTTTATTGTAAACCTCTGCTTTCGAGTATGTAAATAGAAACTGTAAGTGATTCTGCTGGGCCACTGCTTGCCTCCTGAGTGGGAGAAAGTACACAGAAGAAGCAACTGTAAAACGAAGTACTTTTAATAAAGCCTTGGGCCATCATGTAGCAGCTTCAGCTGCAGGGGAGGGGAGTGAGCTGCTGTAGGAACATCAGTGAAGCTGATTACACTGGAAGCAGTTTTTATCTTAGAGATAAGACAGTTGGTGGTGTTTCTTGCTCCAGAGCTCTAGGTTAGCTCTACAACAACCAGCTTTTTTGGCCTGTCATAATTTGTCCCCCTGCAAACAGGACTGTTGGTTCTTAAGTATTTGAAGGTTGTGGAGTGGCTTCGTTAGTTTTCGTTCACAGGGGAGCCTGTTTCTTAGGCTCTGTAGCCTGTATTAACTGGACCAGATATATTATTATAATCATATTAAAAGGTGATATTGCTTAAGGGGTATCTCTTGCTGGTCTTCTCTTTCAGTACTGGTGTCTGAAGCAGAAATTGCTGCAGAACCTTACCTGCTTACCTTTAATTATTTAACTATGGAGAAAGGTACCTGTTCACTTATTTTTAAAAGAAGTGCCATCCAGTTTGAGAACTTGCTTGCCTGGCTCCTGCCTGTCTTTGGATGTCTGTAGCTCCCGAGTCCTGTTTTCTGAGCTCTCACCACTGGGTTATACTGGGTTTGATGGTGGAACACCAGGCTGGCCTGGGAGAAGAGTGTAGGAAAGGCTGCAGAGTGGTGTGGTTGATGGACAGCCTGGTGATCAGGAGTGTGCTGTATTTAATGGCAGGTCAAGTCAGTCTTTCTGTGTCTGTTTCTGTGCAGCAATTCCTCTTATTTTTCATTATAGAATCATAGAATGGTTTGGGTTGGAAGGGACCTTAAAGATCATCAAGTTCCAACCCCCTTGCCATGGGCAGAGATACCTCCCACCAGACCAGGTTGCTCAAAGCTGGCCTTGGACACCTCCAGTAAAGGGAATTTGAGCACATTTTTACAGTCTCACCAGAGTGGAGTAGAGGGGGAGAGTCACCTTCCTTGCCCTGCTGGCTGCGCTTCTTTCTCTAGATTTATCTTCAAGGTATGGTCTCCAGTTCTTTAGGTTTTTGTCAACTCCCAGTCTTATGCCTCCTATAAGGCAGAGCATGTGCTGCTGGTTATTTTTAGCATGGAAAATTTTAAGAGCCCACGTGGTCCCATTTAGCTTTAACTGTGCCAGCCTTGTCCAGTTCTCTTTCACCCAGATAGTATTTATTTCCCAAGTGCTGTACTGCTAACTATAGGGTTTGTAGGGAGGCATCCTGGCCTCAGTGTGGAAGCTGCATTTTCATCTTAAGCTGCTTGCTTGTTTGATCTGCGGTCCTTCAGGATGGTCTTTAATTCCAGCCTCGATTTCCAGTGCTTTTGGAGTCTGGAAGTGTGACCTCAAGTGCTGGGGCAGGAGGGAGGCAGAGGAGGCAGGGACCGGTGGCACTGAAGGGTCTGTCCCTGCAGAGCCTCGGCGCTGGGTCACTCGGGAGTTGTCGTTGTCTCTCTTCTCATAGAGACTTGGAGCAGCTTGCCCCCAGAATAGACCTTCTTGTGCGTAGAAAGCCCTGAAAACTGGAGTGAGTGCTTGCTGAACTCTCCTCTCGGACCTTGAGAATGAATTATCTGGCTTCTCTGCGGACCTCGTGCTGCAAACATTTCTAACCTTATAAGGATGTGTATACTGAGGGGTTGTTTGTCCTGGCTGGAGAAACAAGGTGGCTTAAAACTGCTCTCGGGGCCTAATGCGAACTAGTAGAATAAATTGACTGTCCTTGGCTCTTTTTTTTTTTTTTTTTTTAAGGTAGGCGAGTGTGTGCATTCATTCTTGTCCTCGTCTCCCTGATCTTTACCAGGAGTTTTCCATAAATCAAGTCGGAATACAGATTTGGAGAAGCTGACTGACCCCTACTCTCCCCTTGGTGTCTTAATCCCATCCTGACCTACCGCGGGGATTATTTAGCGAGTTGGAAAAGTCTCGTGTCCTCGCTGCAGCTCTCTGGCCCTGCCTTGAGAGAAGGTGTGACATTTAGACTGGGATTCCCGACGTGCCAGAGGGAAGTGGAAGTGGCCGGTTGGCGGGGGGAGTAGCGTGTACAGTCTGTGAGCTCTGCACCAGCTTGGCTCTATTTTTGGTGGGGGGCTGCACGGGGGCCTTGCGTGTTGGGAACCGGCAGCGGGGCATCCAGCGTGTCTCACCTGTCCTGGCTTTTGCAGGCCCATCGTCTCCGGTCCAAAGCCCCTGGAGCTGGGCTTTTGCAGGCCCATCGTCTCCGGTCCAAAGCCCCTGGAGCTGCCGTGTGTCCCCAGCTGGCTCCTCCTGCAGGGGCTGCCGGGCCGGGCTCCCTCCGCTTTGGCAGTGTTTAAAGCCATGTGATTTGACAACGTGCCATCTTTTTTTATTTTATTTATTTTTTTCTGCTGCTGGCAGGAAAATCCCAGGCTTTCTTCCCCCACCACGTGTTTAAATGATCCCATTGCCCCTGCAGTCCTGAGCCGGCTGTCAAACTGGCAGTGGAGAGAGGCCTTTGTCGCTCTTAAACGTGTTGGAAAGTGAAGGTGGGCTTCAGGAGCCCTCCTGGGGAGGAAATGAAGTACGTGTTGTGTCTTACAACTGTTTGGTTGAGGAGCTTAGTAATCAGCTGACTTCTAGGCATCGCATAAAAGGTGACATTGTGACCAGCGTATCAAAATCAGGCCACCAAAGCCTTCCTGTCGCCATTAGGAGATGTTGATGTTAGCTGTCCCCAAGCCAACCCGGTGCTTTAGGGTGTCTGCTGGCATCTTGTGCAGAGTCGCTGCCTTTTATCCCTTTCTAGTTGATGGAAGGATGTGGAATTCCCGTTTAACAGAATCACTGATAGCATCATGCAGCTCTTACTAAAACTACTCAAATGAAAAACATGAAATTAAAAGAGCTTCACAAGGATCAGTCAGCTAATCAACCAGTCCCCACTGATCTAAATATCACAGAGGGGTGAAGAGCTTTATCTTAAATTATATTAGTGTTTAAAATGACTTAGAACTGTTTTGTCTGCCAGACTTGGGGACAGGCCTGTCCCTCTGTGGAGCATCCTGCTCCTGTCCTCCTGCACTGCAGAATTGTGTGGGACCATTGTTTGTGCAGTTGGGGCAGCTTAATAGGGAATGGGATAATAATAGGGCTGTCTGTTTAATCAGGGAAGCTTGCTGGGAATGGGCTATGTGAGCCACTTTAATTTGAGTTTGTGGTAGGCCTGTGAGACAGCTTGTAGGGTGGTTCTGAATTAATTGTAACAACTTAAGCAGAGGGCAGATGAGCGCTCACAGTGGCTCACAATGTGCCATTGTGCTGGAGAGCATAAATGTGAACCTTTTGTCTTAGGAATCTACAGGCTTCCCCCTTTCCATTTACCAAGTTCCAAAAACCAAACGTCCAAATTATTGCATAGGACTTGGTTTTTTTTAATTCCAAATCTCAGGTGTTGCTGTTAACCGACAGTTCCTCCTCAGCAGTGAGCCCGGCTGTCTGTCTGTGCAGAGCCAGCTGGAAGTAACTCGGATTTAGAAGATATCACATATGGATGTCCAGTGAAGACAGACACAAGTTTCCTGTGTAGAACAACATTGACACCTTATTTGTGATCTATTGGAGATGTTACTGGATTTCTTAAATCGTGTCTGCAGCTAACCTTTGGTTTGGGATCGAGCAAGGAACTTCCTCATCCCTATTTTTGCCACTCATTTATTTCCTTGCCCAGTCTTACGGCTGTGCGGGGCTGGCGCCCGAGCTGCCTTGGGTAAAGTTGTGTGTTTGCTCCTGTGGGAAGGTGTGGCTGGAGGAGGTGCGAAATCTGGAGTGAATATTAAATTATCTGAGGTTTGGGTGCTTGGTTGGAGCCCGAGGGAGGCATGTTTTTGTCCATCGGCTAGAATGTAATCAGCTCCTCCTGGAAATCGAGGCCCCGAAGGAGAGTTGTGTTTGGGAACCGTGGTCAGGACATTTGCTCTGATAACAAAAGGTTTTTTCCGGTTGGGACAGACTAAGCGCAGTGGAGAGACTGGCTTAATTGTCTTCTCTTGTCTAAGAAATATTACGCTTCTAAAGAGCAACTAGATAATGCTCTCTTCCAGTGGGTGGTTCCCATTTCTAGGACTTCGCTATCTCCTGAAAACAATCTTAAGACTTTTGCTAGTGAGCAACAAAAATAGAGGTCTGTTTGGAGAAAAGTCTGTCCTGTGTAAGCATTGTCAGACACGTGGTGCTTTGCTTTAATTCCTGCTCAGTGAAAACATAAACTGTAAGTGCTTTGCAGCCAGGCTGTTTTGGGGATGTGGGTAACTCTTTAGCTTTGTGTTCCAGCTGCGCTTTCCTGAAGGGAAAAGGGAAGGCATGTCAGCCCTGCCTCGCATAACACGGGTGAGGTTTGTAGATGGAGGAGCATGACTGGGACATGGGTTCTAGCGATGTCCAGGCAGGGAAGGGTAAGTAGAGTAAGAGATATGGCTTTCAGCTCTAGAGAGTCAGAGGAGTAGCGACTGTCAACGTAATAAATTTAAATGTAGAACAAACTTTGGAGCTCCTGAGTGGTAGTGTCTCTACCAAGACTGCTTTCGCTAGACAAATACCACTATTATAAGGGTGTTATAGTACATTTCCCATCTTCGCTACTGCGACACATCTTAGAGGGACTTCTGGTCATTGGGAGACCCTTGCTCCCTCAGGCTGTAGTTGGTCTTTGTTCAGGAATTCCTGCACTGCAGACCTCTGCGGGTGCCCACACGCCAGCCACTGCAGGACTCTGGATGAGAACATTTGCCAAGCACTTCACCTTCTGTGGGCTTTTATATTTTAGGGAGGTGTGTGTTGTCAACCTGTGAAGCTCTCAGGAATGTGAGATTTCAAGCGGAGAATTGCAGCGTATCGAGTCTGTGTCTTGGAAGGGTTTGTGGTACAGCTGGGTTGTGAACCCAGCCTGGTGCCGGGGAGACTCGGGGTGCTGGGTGCTGCCTCTGTGTGTAGCACCAACAGGCAAAGGCAAGGCTGGAGAAAGGAGGTGGAATTGGTTTAAGTGTAGAGGTGAGGTGAGGTTGGTGAGTAGAACAGTGAGATTAGGTAAGGATCTTGTTCTGTGGTAAAGCAGATATGTGAATTTAAAGAGCGGCTGAAAGACAAGCCTGGGATGGATGTTAAAATCCTTTATAGGATCCTCTCTGTTCAAGACAAAGAACGTGATTTCTATTCTGTTCGTGCTAACAGAAAGACCTCAAGGCATTTATGAAACTTTAGCCTTCTTGGTACCTTTCCTGTGACTATTTTAACATGGTTTCTGTTTCTCTCTCTCTAGGTACAACTGCTGAGGTTCTGCAAAATGGCTTTATGCTTCCGCAGTTTCACCCTATATGCCATACCTGGAGTGCTGGCGCTGGTCGGCTGCTGGTGGATCTATTCCCACAGAAAAAAGCATGCAGGCTGCCACGACAAACAAGCACCAGCCACTGAAGAAGAGCAGCAGGAAGAAGTGCCAGAGAATGATTCAGTACCCGAAAGAGAAGCATGCGTTCCTCGAGGATTGCCTCTCTCGTCGGAAGAGGAATGCCCAGAGAATGAAACCTCGACCTCCCTGCCGCCAGCAGGGCCCACGACGCCCTCTCTTCTGTGTCAGGCTCAGGAGAGGCCAGATCTGTCACAGGACCTTCCAGACCTGTCAGTCGCGACAGCTCAGCCCAGCACCCTTGAGGACGACAGTGAAAAACTAGAAACGATAGGATCTCAAGATGAAAGCGGTGTCCCTGCTTGTGTTCCTCTCCCCCTGATCTCAAGGAGCCCTACACAGGGCTCGAGCTCTAGCGCAAACCAAGATCAGCAGCGACCAGCGGCGACAACACAGGAGCCTTTGGGAATCGCGGAGGAGACCAGCCATGCAGAGCAGTCAGATGATTCTTCATTTAAGCCCCCTAAGGAAAGCCAGATGCCAGAAACCGTGCCATCGGATGCTGGCCCTGTGACAGCCCTTTGCTTGGGATTGGAGAAGGAAGCCAATACCCCACAAGCCTCTCGCAATAATGGAGTCGAAGTTGTATCAAGTCACAAGGATTCTGCAGCGAGCGTGTTACCGGATAGTTTGGAGTCAGCCTGTGTGGAGCGGTCCAGGGAAGAAGAGATGCCTGAGTCAAGTGCCAGTACTGTACCTGTGTGTCAGGAGGAGGACATACAGCTGAAAGGAGATGAATTGGAAAGAGAGAAGAGTGGAGGAATGAGTCTGGACAAGGAAGAAGTTGAGAAAATTGAGCAAGTAGCAATACAGATCATTTCCAAGGTCATTTTGGCAGCAACTGAAGAAGTGCTGTCTGGTTCTGCGAGTGATGTGTCCAGTTGGATCTGCCAGACTGCTGCCAGCCGAGCTGAGAGACCTCTGGAGACAGCAAGCGTTGTTTCCTCTGATGGGATGCCTGCGGAGGAAGCTACAGGAGTGGATGAGAATGTGGCTGCGGAGAGCGATGCTGCAGCACTGACATCCCTGCAGACAGAGGAACAGCATCAGTGTGTGACGGGTTCCAGCTGTTTAACACACAACTGTTTGTCTGCCCCTGTTCAGGGAGACACTAAAAACTGTCAGATGAAGAACCGGGTGTGCAGTCGGTCCCGAGGAGCTGATAGGACTCCCGTGGAAAACCATGGAGGGTCACTGGAAAAGTCATCTTTGGTTATGGAGGACTCTGGGTGCAGCACATACGTATCGGAAGGTGGGACAAGTGTGGAGGACCCATTGCAGAACACGATGCTGTCTGTCTCATCAGGTCAGCATTCGGACTCACTGAGCATATCTGCAACCCAGGACACGTCTGCTGAGCAGAGCTCAGTACCAAGTGAAAAACTGCCTACTCCAAAGCTGCCTGAAGCCAGCGTAGTGCCATACAGCAATGGGATACTGAAAGAGGATAGTCCAGATCTGCCTCACGAGTGTAGCAGGGCAGCAGGGGTGGATGGAGAACACTCAGGAGGTAAGGGATTTGAAAATCCTCCTACAAAAGCCTGAACAAGCATTTTATGTGCTATAACCAGTCTGCTTCAGAACACATTTGGATAAATCCTCTTCATGTTTAACTTCCCCAGTAGATGAATATTTAGGCCTCGTGTGCAGGTGGTAAGTGTTAGCTCTCAGAGTTCCCATCTCTGTAGGACCCAGTGGTAGCTGGGGGATCTTCAAGGGTATACAGCAAAGGAGTGAACGGGCTGGTCCCCTTCCAGCACAAAGCTTATTGTCTAAAGCTAAGCATGTACTTGAGCAGCACAGTGAAATGGGCCGCGTCTGGATGTTGAACACCTTGCTGGTTTGAGACCTGCTAATACAAATGGTTTCTGCTGCAGTGCAGGCAGCCTCTGAGCTCTTCTCTGTGTTTATGGGCTGCTGCCGAAAGGAAGTTGTAAGGCAAGTTTCTGAGGTGCTGCTGGATGAACCAGGGAAGTGCTCTGATGAATTGTGATAAAATCAGTTGGTCACAGACCAATTATCCTGAAGCCTTTTTGCTGGGAAGGGTAGGTGTGTGCCAAGGAATCCCAACAGGGAGCAGTGTTCATGGAGTTCCCCCATCTGTCTCTGTGATGCTTTTGCCTTCTAGATGCTGGATGACGTGTGCCTGGCAGAATACAGCGCTGGCTGAGCAAATGTTAACCCATATGACCTTGGGCATGGATGTTAAGATCCCTTATGGGACCCTGTGGTGCCAACAGCCCTTAATGATGGGTTGTCTTGTAATTGCTACAAAGTAGTTGGAATGCTGCTCATTGCAAGACACAGGGATTGAGTTTGCCAGCAATTAAGGATAAACCCACAAAACATTTTCACTAGTGGGAATAACCATGGGAAGAAAATGGTTTTGCCTTGTTGTGAATGCTGGTGTGACAAGAAGGTACAGGAGCGCCGTGGAGCCTGGTGGTGACAATGGCTGAGAGCTCTGCATGGAGACAGCTGAAGGGCAGGCAGGGGGGATAGAGCAGGTAAAGCTGGTAATGTGGCTGTGTTGGAGAAGAGGTCCTATAGCTGATCTTCACACCCAGGCGGTGAGACCTAGACAACGATGAGGATCTAAGAGCTCTCTGGCAAACAGTGCAGCCTTTGACTTTCTGGGCATCTCTGCTGTGTTTCTAGTGAAGATGTGGCAAATGTGAAGCAGCTGTTGGGTTTATTTTTCTCTTTGGTCTTGGGCTGGATGGTCTGAATACTTGTAGACAAGTGAGGCTTTTCATGCTTCTGCCTGTTATTCTGGATCAGCCTTGTGTTACACTGACTGTATCTGGGGTCTGACCAGGAGAAAGCTATTTGAGTTTGTCCACTCCCCAAGCAGAAATGTTTCTGGTATTGGCTGATGGTTTGGGAACAAAACATAGCTTGGTTCTGGCACCTTGTTTCTTCAAGCATGTGACAAGTTTGGGCAAGAGATGATCCCCTATGAGAACTGGTAGGGGACACCCCTAGCACTGGAACTGTCCCTGAGGCAGGGATGTAATGTCAGTGGAAAGAGCAGGTGAATGGGTATCCCTCCCTGCATGATGAACTGCCTGTGAAAAACCCTTTTTGAACCATGGGGAAAAATGTAAAATGCCTTGGTACAGCAGCAGCTCGGTGTTGATGTTAGCATAGCTCTCCTGTTGCATTCCCAAAGGTGGGCGTGCAGGTTTTTCTCCAGGAATAAAGGGAGACTTTTGGTAGGCTATATGTGACAGGACTTTACCCTTTCCAAAATACTGGAGAACCTGATACAGGACTATCCCAACTGAATGCATGGGAAGAGCTTGGTGAGCTTGGCTTGGCTCTATGAAATGATGTATTTTCATGGTGTTGTGCCTGGTGGCTGGATCGTGTATATTGTCTGAGTGCTGACATGTCTGATGTCTTGTAGGTTCGGATGTAAATAACATGGATTTTGTGGACAGTGGCTGTGCCCTGAGGAAGACGGTGACTCGCCAGAACTCTAAGCTGGGAGGAGAATCCAGCAAGTCCGACTTCGTTATCTGGGAAATAGAGGTCCCAAAGGTAACCGGCCACCGGCCTGCTCACGCATCTTGCCCTGCCCTACATATAGCCATCTTCTAGTTCTTCCAGTCAGGTACTGGCCCAGTGCCACCCCAGGGAGATCAGCAACAAATCAAGGAGGATTTAAGCATTTAGCTCCCGTTAGGACTCAGCAGGAGCGAAGAGCCAGTACACGACTGTAAACAAGGGGCATCTCAGGGCTGTCCAGGGTAACATTGGTTGGTGGACTCATTATTCCCCTTTATCTTCTCCCCCAGTCTGTTACTCTGATGCTTTGAAAGCACTCAGAGGCTTTGAGGGTACACAGTTAAGAGCAGAAGATGAGTTATTTTTTTTCTTTTCGCTGTGTAGGTGGGTTACGTTTCAGCTGCGGGTCCAAATCCTTCCTCGCAAGCTGGGTGCTCATCTGAGCAGTTCTGTGGAGCGGCTGTGTCTCGGTCTTTATAGTGAGCTTTCTTTTGCATTGAGAGAGAAATTGTGGTTTTTAGGACTATGTTCATACTTTCTTCCCTGCGTCATATATGCAAAATCACCTGTGGCTGTCCTGCATAGCACTGCTCTTGCAGTTCTGCTGCTCAGTAGACCCGAATGCTGACAGCAGGATGAGCATCCTGCTTCGAGCGCTTGGGTGCTGCGAGCCCAGTGAAGACATGTAACGTGCATTTTAATGGATTTGTAAAACACAGGCTGAGGAAGCAGTTCTACAGCAGAAAAATATGTTTCAGTGGTTAGTGAAGACAGGCTGTTGCTTTTCTTCAAGTAGTTAACTTCATGTTGTATAGGATTATCCACACTGACTTGGGGCCAGCACTTCTGTTCTGGTGCCTGGTCTCTGACAGTAAGTGGTGGCAGATCCTGGTGGAAGAGTAGAAGTGCCAGGGCTTGCACAGGTATCTCTTCGTCACCCTGCACAGCTCTCCAGGGCCTCTGTAGTCTAATGGGTGTGATAGCCTGCTTTACTCTCCTGTGAAATTGTCTACTCCCTTTCTAATCTAATTAGCATGTTTAAAAATTGCTAGAATTTGTTTCATATTTGAATGAAAAAATGCATGTAATATGCTTTTTAAGAAAAAGTGGTGAGAGACTGGGAGAGGATGTGACTTTACTTGACTGTAGGAAGGCAGTAGCATTTATCAGGCCTGGTCTTGTCCCATCATGTCTTTGTGTCATTCTGCAAGATATGGAGATGGATCTATCAACGTGAGCTGTGCTTGTCAATCTCCATCTACCTTGGCTTGTCACAGACCAGCTGAGCTCTGCACTAGTCCAGCATGGCCTTATATTTATCCTGCCTGGCCCTGTGCTACAGGAACTAGGAACGCGGATGAAATAAGCCACAGGGAACATTGTTGTTTGATCTATATTTCTCTTCCTGACGCTTGCTTTCTTGTCCCTTTCTTAAAGGAATTAGTTGGCCGCTTGATCGGCAAGCAGGGGAGATTTATGAGCTTCTTGAGGCAAGCATCTGGTGCCAAAATTTATGTCTCAACACTACCTTATTTCCATGACTCCCAAGTCTGTCACATCGAGGGTAAGTGGAATGTCTCTTTATTCATGGTCTAACATGTAGCTTGGGGGCCTTAATTAGATGGGCAAGGAATTTGAATGGATTTAGTGGCTTTGCGAGTCCAGTGCTTGGCAAAACTTTTCTGCCAGTGAATTGGATTCATACTGGAGGCTAAAGCTGTTGAAACTGCTGGTCGAGTTGCTCATGTTGTTCTGAAACCAGGTTACCAGGCCAGTCTATTAAAACTTAAATTGTTTTTGTAGCAGCATCTGGTGGTTGCATTGTTTCATGTGGCAGGGGTGGAGGTGTCCCCAGCATATCTGTGCTACAGACTTTTTGTGGGGTTTTTGTCTCCCAGGCTCCTCGCATCAAGTAGAAAAAGTACTGAGCCTGATTGGCAAGAAGTTCAAAGAGCTGTGTCTCACCAACATCTACGCTCTACCTCCACCAACACCACTGACGCTTCATTCCCTCCTCATGACTGCCTGGGTAAGTCCCAGCTTGCTGGCGTCGGGTGGGAGGCTGTTGCTGGCTGCCCCCCATGGCAGTGTGGAACCATTTAGGCTGGAAAAGACCTTTAGGATCATAGAGTCCCACCATTAACACTGCCAAGTCCACTGCTAAACCATGTCCCTCAGTGCCACATCTATCTGTCTTCTAAATACCTCCAGGGATGGCAACTCCACCACTTCTCTGGGCAGCCTGTTCCGATGCTTGACAACCCTTTTGGTGAAGAAATTTTTCCTAATGCCCAATTGAAATGTCCCCTGGCACAACTTGAGGCCGTTTCCTCTCGTCCTATCACCTGTTACTTGGGAGAAGAGACCAACCCACATTTCTTTGCTTACTCTGGGCATCTTGAATCTATAAATTAACTGTGCACACAGCTGTCTCTGTGGATGTGAAAACAGGCTTTGTTCTGAAGAAGTGAATTTATGCTGGGAAATTAAAGGTGTTTTAGATGTATTCTGAGCAAGTAATGTTTGGACGCTGCTCAACACAGTGGCTCTCTGGCAGCTGGGGCAAATTACTTTGAGGCCTCTGTGACAAATCTTGGATGATCCTTGCAAAGATTACCTTGATGTTTAAAAATCCTGGTGGGCAGAGAATCCGTGCGAGTTGCACTGTGTTGACAGTGCAGCATGACTTGACCCGTATCATTTCTGACTCTGCTCACTCATCTCTTGGGTAAATAAGTCTTAACAGGTGCTCAGTGCCCATTTTTTGTGTACAAGGTGGGTCCCGCCCCAAGTCTGATTTCCATTAGAACAGAGTAGAGTAACAGTGAGTACCTTTTCTGCTCCTAATCCAAAGCAGCCTTTGGAAGGGAAATACCAGAGTGCCAGGGCTTTTCCACCCCTGGCTGTAAGCCTCAGGAGTTGCTGGTGGAATGTGGAGTTGCCGTGAGTGAAGCTTGTGTTGCGATGAGCGCTAATGGGAAGGTCTTTCCTCTGGGACAGCTCTTCCTCCCGGATGGAGTCACCGTGGAGGTGGTCGTGGCGAACCAGGTCGATGCAGGGCACATGTTTCTACAGCAGCACACGCACCCCACCTTCCACGTCCTGCGGAGCCTCGACCAGCAGATGTACGCCTGCTATTCTCAGCCTGAAATTCCAACCCTGCCAACTCCAGTAGAAGGCAAGTCACTTGGTTGCTCACAGATTGTTCAGTTGGGAAACTTCTAGGGTCGTTTAAAAGCCTGATGCCCCTGAGTTAGGCCTGGGAAGCTTCCCAGTGGATGAGAATGTAATAGTTCACTGGTCGTTTTTATCTTCTTTTAAGCTGCTGACAAAATACAGGTATCGCTCTACTCTTCCTCACCCTCCTCATCCCTGGAGAACCTCCCAAGCTGCTTAGTCACATGTCGAAATTCAGAATGAGATAAAGTCCATCTCGGGTTATTTCTAATCAACTTGGCATCTGGTGTATTTTTGCTGACAAAGTGAGGAACTACTCCCAGATCTTCATAATGCCGCTGTCTTCACGTGATGCAGAGTGGAGGGGGCATCACACAGAAGGGGGTTATTGGCACTTTTCTTTTTAGAGCCAGACCTCACTGTTAGTGACAGAAGGCTGGAAGAGAACTGGGCACCTGGGTAGAAGAGCAAGGTGGTGTCAGACAGACTTGGGAGTAAAACTCACCTCTCCTGTGTCCCAGTATCAGGCCTGGAATGATCTGGGTATGGGTGGTGTTGAAAGAAGGTGGAAGCAACATAAGAAATGCTGTTAATTCTCCATAGATAACTGTGCAACGCTACTAGTGCCTGAAGCACTGATTTTGGGAAATCCACTTATACTGAGCCTTTCTCCTCTGTACTCTTATGTCCTGCAGTTGGTATTATCTGCGCAGCTCCAGGCCTGGATGGGGCATGGTTACGGGCTCAAGTTGTCAGCTACTTCGAAGAGACCAATGAAGTGGAGCTCAGATACGTGGACTATGGAGGATACGACAAAGTGAAGGTCGACACGCTCAGACAAATCAGGTCTCTAGCTCCTCTTCTGTGACTTGAGGCCATATCTGGCTTGAATCTTCATCACAGGCATCCATATCATTTGAATGGCTTACAGGTTTTTCCACAGCTGATGTGGGAAATAGTAGAAAAGTTTGTCTCGGCAGCAGGTGTGGATTCCTTGGGAGCACAGTAAACTCTTGCAAGGCTTTTTTTGAAGGGCAGGACAGAGGAAATTGCAACTTCTGCCACTTCAGTGTGGAAGCTGAGCAAAAAGGTGCCTTCAGGAGGCCTCAAAGTGTAGTGAATTGATGAGCTAGCAATAAGATTCAGATGCTCTATGCCCCAGCAGCTGGGCGAGCTGTATTGGATGGGAGTTTTCTTACACAAGCCCATTAAATACTTGACTGTGCTCCAGAAGTGGGAGAAAAGCAGTGCAGCCTCTGTTATGGAGGTGGTTTTTGCTTGTAGCCCAGTCCGACTTACCATGCTACTCAGCCAGTTTATTGCTGGTGCTTAGATTGCTGGGAAAACAGGCTGGTTTGTTGTGTTGTTTTTTTTTTTTTTCTGACTGTCATCAATTTCAAACTGAATTCCTGTTAGAGCAATTGATTAATCAATGTCGCCTTAAAGAATACAGGAGTAACTTAAAGCCCTGCTCTTATTCCAATTGATTCTCTTTTCTTTAAGGTCTGATTTTTTATCACTACCTTTCCAAGGAGCAGAAGTTTTACTAGACAACGTGGTGCCACTTCCAGGTAATGGAGCTCTCGAGAGGTGCCGCTGGCGCTCCTCCTGCAGGTTTAAATGGATGCCAGCTGTGTACAAGCAATGATTCTGGCTAAACCTTCTCCCTCCTGTTGCAAGTGCAGTCTCTGATGTGACTGGAGCAAGGATTGGAAAAATTGTATTTATTTTTTTTTTCTATAATGTGCTAGTATGGCATAATCTGTCAGGCTCCAGGGGGAAGATGATAAATGTCCAGGCTTTTTCCTGCATGGAGGAGAGAATGAATTACTCTCCTAAGCAGCAGGCTGGCAGGGTATAGGTGAAGTAGCTGTAACTGCTCTGCTGCCTTCTGTCACAGAGTAGCTGTAAATGCAAACTTAGATATTTGTCTAGCAGATAAAAAGCTGATATTTTCTTACTGAATTGACTCGTGTATAGTTCTGTGTTCAAAAGACTACCTTCCAAGCACTGGAAGAACGTCAGTCACTGCCTAGAAGTACTTTCCGGTTTGGTTTTTTTTTCTTTTTTCTCTTTTCCAGCCATCTTTTAGAGATGCCTGCTGTGTTGGTGTCTAAGAAGGGGTGGCAGTAGGAGGTGGTGGCCAAGCCGGGTCTCCCCATGGGGGTTTGTGGCTGGCAGGGCTCTGGGAGGCACGGGCCCTGCTGAGGCTGTAGAAAGGTTTACGCTGCTCCTCACAGAAGTCAGTGTTTTGCATATTCCCAGGGATAATTGACCTCCTCTGGTACTTGTGGGGTTGTAAGGGGGCCATTTGCTGCTGGAGATGGTCTCGGGATGGGGAACTGCAGGGGTTGAGTTGTTGGTCCTTGCAAAGAGCATGTTTGGCCCCGCTGAGGTGCCACCCAACCCGTGCTAAATGCTTTTGAGTTCCCCTTTACAGTGCCATGTGGGGTCAGTAACGTCCTGAGGCCTCTGAGCTTAGTTTATTAAGGATCAAAATACTAATGGCTACTCAAAGCTACTGCAGAAGTATACTTTTCTGTCTTTAAAGCCTCCTAATTCATCAGCCACTTATGTTCACGTTAATTTAGCCTAGTGGCTTTAGAAAGCACTTCATCCTTTCCCCTCGGCAGCACAGCAGGCGTTAATACTTGTGTGATCTCCAGCTTAATAGACTGGTTTCAGCCAATGCCTACAGCACTGGTAGGTGAGGATTCCCTGGCCTAACTTATGTGGAGGTCAGACAAGATTAGCTTAATAGTCCCTTCTGGCCTTTAAAGCCTGTGAATCTCTCATTTGTTTTCTCCTGCTCTTTTCTTCCCAAAGATGAGGATCACTTTTCATCCGAAGCGGACGCCGCTGTCAGTGAGATGACCAGAGGCGCAGTCCTAGTGGCGCAGGTACGTGAAGGAGAGCTGTCTGGAGAAGCCTGGTTGCTGGTCTGAGCGCTGCTGTTAGCCCCTCTGCCCCAAAGCACTCTGTGTGTGTTAAAGCCAAAGGCAGAGCCTGTAAGCCCGGCTGCTGGGCAAGGCTCTTGTTGGGAAATCTTGGGGCCGAGAACTTCTTCGTGTAGCATCAGCACTGCTCAGGGCTCTGTGGCTGGGAAGGGTTGAGGATTCCCTCTTGTTACTGATGTGGGCAGGGAGGAAGGGCACCCAGATGGGTTTACAGAGCACATAGTGGCCTCTTGTCCAGCACATCCTGGCTGGCCAGGGAGAGCAGTAAGGCTTCTGGCAGCGTCCCAAAGGCCTCTGCATGTGCCTGACCTCCATGAAGAGTCACTTCCCTCTTTTTGCTAATAGTGGCTGTAGCCATCCATGTAAGTTAATTGGGACGTGGGGAAAGCTGATAGTGTTTGTGGTGCTCGATCTCACGGCTTCCTTTGGCTTACCGCGGTGCTCAAGTGCATCACGAATTCTAGCAAGGGCATGGGTTTGAGAGACTGGAGCAAACTTGCCTGCAGGGTGTCCCAGCTGCCCGCTGGCAGTAGGGACATTTCCTCCAGCCTACACAGAAGTAGGGAGCTTCTGGTATGCCGTGGGTGATGCCAGCCTCGCGTCCTCCATGCTCAGGCCAGAATTGCTGAACATCTATGGTTTTTTCCATCTTTCCAGGTCACAAATTACGATAGCGCGACAGGTCTGCCTCTGATACAGCTGTGGAACTTGATGGGAGATGAGGTGTGTATGTTGACATGCCTGGTTTTTGAACACTGTTAGAGTTTATGCAGACTTTTTACTGTTGATTAGGAACTTGCTAATGTTTCTTGCTAGTGGTTTTTTCACCTTCCTACTGTTTTTTTTTTCACCTCCCCTCCTAGGTCCTGTCAATAAACAGAACTCTGGTTGAAAGAGGATTTGCTCAGTGGCTTGACTACTAGCAGTGTCCTAGATGCCTCGACAACTCTTTCTGCAGAGAAAAGCAAAAGAATAACCCTTGTTTTGCACTGTTACAATTCGGTTTGGCAACCTCTTGTGAGAAGACCTGTTTACACCAGTGTGCGGAGTTTTGTGGTCCATTGAAACTCATTTTGCTCAACTGTTACCATTTCACTAGAAACACATACCTCATCTCAGCGAAAGGCGGGGTGTTAAAAGCCATAATGACAGATACTGTAGCTTTAAAGCGCAAAAAAAAAATTAAATTCCTCCCTGGCCTCTGCTCAAAAGTTGAATGGGAAAAAACTTAAAACCTTGGGGCTGGCTTGAAGCTGGCAAATGCCCCTGAAACGTTAACTGTGGTTGCATTTTCGTTCGAGATGTACGATGCCCTACGAACTTAGCGTCTGCTTTTCCTAAAAGTTATATCGGTTTTCCTTTTTTAACAGGCTCTGCCTATGAAATTAATGAATGTTATTAAGGAATTTAATGTTCAGTTATGGATTTTTTCTACATTGTGCCACTAACCTGCACAAACAACATTCATCTTGTGTCTTCCTTACGCCAGGAGGTAGATGAATTGCATTCGTTGCACTTACTGTGGCACATGTCTCACTGCAGTCATGGGTTTTAGGCTCGATATGCTTAAGAAAGCAAGCTTCTCCGTGCAGGTGCTTGAAGTGCAGGATGTGTTACCACTACAACTTTTTCTCTGAAATGTCATGTATTTAAAGAAAAGAACTGATTGCCAAGCCCAATTGTAGTTTATATTTTTCTAGCTGTGCAAGTCTGTAAATATATATAAAAAAAAGTATTGTAATATTTTGTACAAGAAAATCACTGGAAACAAAGGGAACTTTACAGAATTTTTTTCACACCAAAATGTCCTATGTAGGTAGAACCGGTTTGGAGTGCATTAGGGTAGCTGACACATTTGGAGCATCTGAATGTTGGGAGTGTTTCAGCTCTGCTGTACACAGGATCGGCATTCCCATAGATCGCTGTCTGGTTTGAGTTGTGATCACTGCATTCTTTGCTATGTTGCTGTACAGATCTGTTTAAAAGAAAAAAAAATAACAACTTGGCATTAATATTGCAGTGGTGTTCTCTCTCGCAGTTTTTTTTTTGCTCCTTTTTAGATTTCTATCACATATTTAAAATTTTTCTCAAGTAATTTAAGATGACTTAATACTCTTAAACAGATGCCCCCTAATGTATATCATTTTAGATACGTATTGAGCTGGGATTTATTGCTGGCAGAGAAGAGATTTGCCAGAAGAATGTTGATGTTGTCAGTCCCCAGAATTTTTTTCAGGTGTATTCAAGGATGCCTTTGCATCCTGTGAGCTAACACGTCAGTGCATCACACGTTTGGATAGTTGCCTACAAAAGCATTTGGTCCAATCCCTTCTGATATGGTATGGTTATAGCCTTTTTTTTTTTTTGAGTTCTCTCCTATTCGGCGCTTATGATTTAATGTTTATGTTTGCAATAACATCCAATGGAAACTAAATTTGGTAACTCAGTTAAATCTATAAAACATATATCCTCTTGGAATGTTTCTTTCCATTTCAATTAAAGCTCGAATTTTAAGCCGTCTTAAACCGTGCTGACTGAGAGCCTTCATTTCCTGACCTCGTGCCACGTGGGGCTGGGAAGGGACCTCGGTGGGATCCACAGGTGAGAGAGGACCCTGATGGCAGAAGGGGCAAGCTTCCGATCTCCCGGGGGTTCCTTTTACTTCCTACTGAAAACTGGGTTTCTTTTTATGATGGATTGCTTATTAGAAAGCCTTAGTCTGAGCACTGGTGCTCAAGGCTGTTCGAACTGTTGGGTGTTTGTGGAATTAATTTACTCAGGATGCCCCTTTGGTCGCACGAGTTGGATATGGGCTGCTTGGAAAGGAGCAGGGGAAAAGGCACAGGGCAAAAGGGGAAGAGGGGAGGCTGAAAGGAGTGAGTTGTGTTTGAGGCTTCCTTTCCAAGATGCAGCAGCAGCGTTTTATGCCCCCCCGGACCTCGGGAATGTGGCCGGGGTGGGATCCGAAGGGGTGGCACCGCTCCTAACGCCCGCAGCTCCCTCATCCTTGGCTGTGAGGCCGGGGCTGAGCATACGTGTGTCTGAGCTGAGCCGTCCCGCGGGGTTAGTTCGTCTGAAGCCGTTCAAAGGGGCTTTCCCCTTTGAAAAGTGGTAATTTTATTACGGGGAAAATGAATGAGGTCTCTGGAGATGCTTAATTTATAACTTCCGCCTGGAGAGCGTCGTGCCGGCTGCGCTCCGGCGTTCCCCCGGAGCAGCCCCGGGAAGCCCAGAGCTCTGGCTCTGCCCTGGGACGAGGGGGGCTTCCTCTGCCCCCCATCCTGCCCAGAGCTGGTCCCCGGGGTGAGCAGCACCTCCCTGCCAGGGCCAGTCCTTGGGGAAAGCCCCAGGCAGATTTTCCCGGGGCGCAGGGACTGAAAGGCTCCTCAGTGTGGG
>JAOXJM010000006.1:4346893-4366865 GCA_026413425.1 Tringa solitaria
CCTTGCAGCCACCTACGTGGCAGGGAACCTGCCTCTGCCCTCCCAGGGTGGAAACCTCATTGCCAGTGAGTTTTTTCCTGAAAAGGGGGAAAAAAAAAAAAAATCAGATACAACCTTTATTTTTATTTTCATTCTGCCATGTCACGCAAATCTGTCAGGTCCTGGCCCGGTGCTGCCTGTCGGAGGCTGCGGAGCTGGAAGTCAAGAACACGTGTCTTGCATTTAGGTTATTGCCTCAGGGACTCTGTGTTGGCTTCAGCCCCCTCTGCTTCCTCTCCCCCCCTCCTTCCCCACCCCCTTCAAAAGAAAAACCAGCCACTCTGCAAAGCAAGAGGGGAAAATTCTGGCTGCCTCAAGCGGTGGTGGTGGGGGATGGTGGCCCCTGGGGGGGACTCTCAGGGCTCGGGCTCTTTGCCAGGGGAAATGTGAATGGTTCTCGTAAGGCAGAAGTGCTGGGGCTCTGCCCTGTGAGACCAGATTGAAGCTCCCAGCGCCAGGACTGAAGGTCCTCCTGGCCCATACCCGCTCTGGCCGTGCAGGTGACTCGGGGAAAAGGTACAACAGAGGGATCCCCAACAGCGGTTCTGCCCCGACACTCCCAGGTTCCAGCTATGAGCAGCGCAGGGACTTCTGAGCCAAACGCCGCACGTGGTGCTGCACTTAATAGACACATATAAACTACCTCTGGAGAACGTGTGTAATGGTGTTTGGAGTCCGTTTGTCCTTCTGACCTTCACGACATCCTGTGGCAATATGTCCCACAGCTTAATTATGCGTGGGTGAAAAAAGTGCTTCCTGTTTGTTTTCTAAATTGCCTGAAAGCATCCCTGGCTAATCCATCATCCTGATACTGCGGAAAGGTGAGTAATGGCCCTTGCTCCGGCTTGTCCGTACTGCCTGGGAGTTTATAGACTTCTCTCCTCTCACCTGTCTCTGTTCCAGGCTGAAGCATCCGAGGTCTGTTCAGCTCCTCTCTTGGAGCCGGTGGGTACCACACCTCCTCCCTGACACCCAGCCCTGGACCTTCTCTAGCCCTACGGTGCCTTTTCTGCATTGAACATCTGCCAGAAGCTTTCCTCTTTTTGCTGAATCCAGAGCATGGAAGAGCTGCTGCCGCTCCCCAGGTGTGTGTTTTGGTGCCTAAAAAAGGGGGTGGGATGTTTATGAAGGAATTCTCCATCCTTACAGAGGGCGGGAGGAGATGACAGGGGTTGTGCTGTTGCCGTGATTGCACTGAGGTTCCAACCTTCCCATGGGAGAGGGGAAAACGGATCAAAAGGACTCACTGGTTTGTGCAGTTCGTGTCCCAGCTTCATAACTCAGTGTGTGGTGTGTGTGTGTGTGATGTTCTTTTTTTGTACCTGAGCCCCTCAGCTGGGATTCAAGGATGCTGACGAGACGTTTCATATTGTTTCAAGCAAGGTGCCCTCATTTCTGGAAAACAGCACTTGCAAAGTAATTTGTGGATCTGGGTTTCTGTGCTCTCTGGGTCCAGGGTGTCTGTGTCTCTCTCCGAACACACCTAAACCGCTTTCCTGCCCCTCTCGAGATGCTCTTTGGTTTGTAGCTGGGAGAGAGCAACAAAAGCACCCCTTGGTTCTACCACGTCCCCCTGCTGAGCTCTGCGGGAGCAGCTGGCCCTAAGGTTTGCCACAGATGTCTTCTTGCTGGAAGCCAGTGCCCAGAGGAGGTGACAAAATCCCGTTAGGAAACATGTCAGGTCTTTCCCCCACTTCCCGGGCGCTCACAGGTCCCCATGGGCTTGCAGAGGGCGAGGAGCTGGGCTGGGCTGAGCTGCCTCGTCAAGTCCATGGCTCTAATGCTTCTGACTTAAAATACCACCTCTCTGCTGCCGGGGCAGGCCACGTGGCATAAACTGGTGTGTCGTACGCAGGTACAGGGCAAGGAACAGCAGCATGAGGGGCTGCAGGGGTCTGGTCCGGTCCAGTCCTGCCCCCAGACGCTTGCAGAGGCCAGAAAAACAACCACAAATGAGTGAGGAAAGAGTCATAGTGGAGAAAAGTTGTTTTGGGGTTGATTTCCTTTGTACCTGCCCTGTCCCCTTCACGCCCCCAGCTCCCACTCCTCCCCCAGGAGACCACCAGCGTTTGGTGCCAATATCAAGCGTGAAAATAGGGACCCTCGGCTCCAGGGGAAGCTGGAGTGAGCGAAACGTGTCGCTCCGGTGCCCATCCCAACTTTGAGCTGCGATGGGAGAGCAGCAGATGGCACTCGAGCATCAGCTGAGCATCGCGCCGCCAGCAGCACGTCAGGCTGAGTTATTTTTGCTTGAATAGTGGGAGAGAAGCGTAGCCATTGGGCTCTCAGTCCTTGAAGGAAGATGTATAATCTTGAGCCATAAGATGCGTCTATAGGACCTTGATTTACATGCTTTGGATGTTCCTCTCTGCTCACAGGTCGAGATTGTATCTCTGCTTGTGCTGATTTGTCCTTACACAGTGTCTGGGCTTGAGATGATAAAGAAAAAGTGTTACTTTTCACTTGCAGAGCCTGACCCCTAATTTGCTTGGGTTTTTTTCCTGTGACTGTGGCTTGCCTTCCCGCACAGAGCTACCCCCCTACACAGAAGCAAGATGGGTTTTCTTCAACTCAGATATAAGTTTTGTTGTTTGTTTTTTTTTTCCCCCCTCCCCAGCCAAAAATGAAGCGAGCTCATTGTGCTTACACTGAAAAATGGACTTGTAGGTGTGGTTACTGAAAAGCACAGTTCAGTGGGCTTTTTAAAAAGAGGCAACAGCCTGACAAGTATGAATGAGCCAGGAAAGAATGTTCCCGTTGAGATGCTGCAAAAATAGTGCACGGAGGTGTTTTTATTTTGCTTAATTAGCAATACATTCAAGCCTGATTTTCATATTTCCAAGCCCATTTGTATTTCAGAAACAGATCACAACCTGAATGAATATCATTACTCCGGCACAGGCAAAACCAGGAGCCTTTTGGTAGGCGCAGGGTGTCGTAGATCACGACTGTAATCTTGCTTTGTGTTTTAAGACCCGACCAAAATAATTCAAACCTGTTCTCGCCAAGGAGGGAGAAGGAAGCGAGGATTCGGGGGGGGGTAAGTTCTGCCTCTCCCGGTTTTCCGGAGGAGCCCCGTGCTCGGGGAGCAGCACCGTGAGCCAGGCAGGACCCCCCCCGCCAGTGGCAATGCTGCCTGCGGGTCGAGCGGTGGGTGCTGCCCCAGGGAAATCCTTAGAGCCCCCTCGTACAACCCAAGGCTCAGCCATTGCCAGCATAAAGTCATCTGGAGCAAAAGCACCTGGCGGAGCTGTGCTGCCGCCTCCACCCAGGGCTTTAAATGCCTGTCGCCTATTTACTGTGACAGTGGTCACTTTAGTATTTGGAAGTCTGTCGTGGCACCTGCTAAAAATAGTGCCCTCACAGGGCCCTCTCCGTTTCCTTTGCTTCCTCCTCCCGGAGGCAGCGGGAGCCGCGTACGCTGCTCGGACAGAGCGGGTGAGCTTGGTGGTAACCGGCACGGAGCGTGGCCAAACTGGAGGATGAACTATCCTACAAAATAAGAAGCCTGGCCCTGGTGTGGATCTGAGTCAGAAGCTGGGAACCGGTGGTGATGCTTGTGCAGACACACGTATGTGAGGGCTCTCTCTGCCTCCCGCAGAGCTCTGCGCCGCTCCGTTCCCCAGCACTTTCTCATTTTCCTCCCTCAGTTGCCTTTGCTTAATGTAAACTCGGCCGTCGTGTTCCTGGTGATGCTTTTGAAGCCTCTGGGATGGAGGCTGATGGTCTGTGCTGGCCGTGCCCAGAGGGCCCCCAGCTGAAGAGCTCCTCTCGGTCTCCTGGGGGACAGTCCCCTCACTGTCCCAGTGCTGTTGCTGCCACTTGCGGGGCTGGCAGCGTGCAAGGACAGCTAAGCTTTCACGCACACAAGCTCCAACCCCACACTCAGACCACGCTCGTCCTCCCCTGGACCCCCAGGACACTTGCGAGCGGTGGCTGAGATGGGACGGGACCCCCCCTGAGGTGCCTGGGACCCGGCAGCCACGGCCGGTGCCCGACTCCACTGCTGGCTCGGGGTTTGCCCTTGAGCCCAGGATGGGTTTGCCCAGGGACGGTGAGGAATCGCGTGCCCTGTTGTCTACTGAACATCTCAGCCCCAGGCCTTGTGTGCCTGGACCCACTCCTTATCAAAAACGGGGAGAAAACCCTACTTCTGAGCCCCCAGCTCTGTCGCACGTGAGACCCATATAAAACCATGGATTTTTGTTCGCAGCTTGACCTCCCGGGCAGTGTTCCTGCTCTGCACTGGAGAGGTGCCCTCTCCCTGCCACTTGTCTGACTCCTGTGTAATAGAAGGGCTAAATGCTTATTACTTTTTCGTAGCCTTTTCCAGTTGCCAATCAAACGTGTCTGGTTTGGGGTTTTGTTTTGTGTCTTTGTTGCTCTGACTATGCAGGATGCTCTATCTCGCTGTAATTACGGTTCCATCATTGTCTTGGCATGAAAACATCTGCTGTCTCCCTGCGATCTCCACTTCTCCTATTTCTTTGGAGAATTTCATGGATCGTGATGACCTTCTATTTTCCATAACATCTCATGCATCTCAGTGTACACAGCTGTTTCTCTTGTGTTCCCCTGTCTCTCCATCTACCTCTTTTTTTTTTTTTTTTCTTCCTATCAGCATCTCCAATGCATTCAGAATTTCAGCTCATCTGCTTAGCAAATCAATATCTCACTTGCCATCTCCTCTGCGTCCGCAACCGCTGTAAACACAGCACCTTTGTACCTAAAGGACGGGCTATTTTCTCCTCTGAGCGCAGTTCATCTTCCAGCTCCCTCCAAAGCCTTTGTTCTTCCCGTTTAACATTTTAAAGTTAATTTTCTCAGCCTTTTTGTGTTTTGATGCCGTTGTGCTCTCTGGGTGTGAGGCCTGTCCGTGCCGCGGCTCCTCCCGATGCCACAGGATGGATGGATGGAGGGATGGATGGAGGGAGGGAGGATGTGGCCGTTCGAGGTGAAGTCGCTGCTGGGGCCAAACTCTGGCAGAGAGAGGGGTCGGGAGGAGAGGAGACATGTGGGGACAGAGGGACGGGAACGGTTCGACTCCTGGCTTTGTGTGACCTTGTTTAAAGAGCACAAGGGTCCATGAGCATGCTGAACAGAGATACTTCAGTTTTTATTCCATTCTGACACCTTTTATTACTAGGACTTAACCGGTATGCCTGTTCTCTTAAAAAATATTCATAAAAAAAAATAATCAGTTCTATATCTGCTGCAGACGGACTAATAAAACCCCCGTGTATGACAGGACCTTAAATCTCTTTGCTTCATTCCCTGTCTGTAAAACGTTCATCCTGGTTCTCCATCTCCCACTCCCGTCCCTCGTCCTCCTGGGTGCTCCCGAGGGCAGGACCCCGTCCCGCTGCTCCCCCCCCCCAGCTCCCACCCGGCCCATGTGAGACAATCCTCTGGCAAAACTAGTCCCGAGAATATTAAAGCACATGGGGTTTTTTTTTATATTATTTACTCTCAACCCGTGGTCTTCGTACACCTCCCTACAGGGAGGAAAGCCCCTGTTCTTGCAAAGCTTTGCAGAAGTTTGGCACCTGGGAGGTGAGACTGAGAAACGGCTCTTCATCTGTTAACAAAAAAGGGGGGTTGTTGGGAGAGAGCAGAAGGCAGGCTGGAGGTTAACGAATCATGCAATAACTTCTTAGATGGACAGGAATAACACTGTGAGTACCTCACAGCTTCTTCCTCTTCCAGGAGATGCAGAGACGGCTTGTGTACATTTTTTATACAGATACGCATTGTATGTGGGTACTTTTATATAAGTAAGGCTGTAAAATCGCAGATTAAGCAATTTATTCAGCCAAAAAGAGTTATGTGGCTGTCAGAGCACATAACGACTACCTGATTCGGGAGGAGGAACGCTCCTAGGAAGATGGGGAGCAGCGTGTTTGGGAAGGATCCAGCACTCCGTGTCCTTGCCCAGGCAAAGCTGCCGGAGCGTTACCCACCGTCTCGGAAAGTCCCGGCAAAACTGACCGGCCGCTGGTGGGAAGGTGCGTAATGGGAACAGTTTTATGATTTGAGGGTGGGATTTGGGTGGTCCCCCCCATACCAAGAGGGGTTTTGCTCCTTTCTCTGACGCTGGGGCAGCCACGCTGCTGTCAGCACAGGCAGGACAAGTCCTACAACCCCCAAATTCAGTTGGGAGCCGGGTTACCTGGGCAGGATCCAATGCCTCATCCTACCTTTGGTTTTGCTCTTGATCCGGCGAACGAGCTCCTGTGGGGGGAAGGCTGAGCTCACCCGGACCCGGCTGGAATGACAGACGGAGCTGCCACAGCCTCTGCATGGCGGGATGCTGCGGGGTGGGTGGCATCTCCAGTCCTTCAGAGCCTTCTCGGGAGGTTAACGCCAGCCAGCGCGTAACACGGGACGCTGGCAAACCCAGGTATTTTCCCCAAAGAAAGTTCTGGAGCTGTTTTCTGTCCTCTCCTCCTTGTTGTGCTCCCTGTCTCCTGGGTAAATCACTCGGACGCTCCCTGCCCCTGTTGAACGGGTGCCACGGGAGCAGGCACCTTCGCTGGGGCTCCTGTCCCTGGAAAGGGAAAACTGCTGCAGCGGAGCCTGGGAGCAGCCTGGCTCCAGAGCAGGGGTCAGGTCTTGGGCCAAGCGTTGGTCTGGAATGAGCCAAACCAGAGCAAAACACATGGAAACTGAACAGGGAATAAACGATACAGGAAACAGTCTCTGTCAGTTAATGTACTCCGATGACTTTGAAATAATTGGCTATTTCCTGGGCACATCCAGATGAGCTGAACAGCATCGTCCCTGGTTCCTTTTGTATCTCGTGATCTCCCAGAGACCTGATCACCCACTTCGCCCTCCCCCTTTGCCTCTTGGGTCCCCGCTCCCCCAAATTTCCACGGGAGTTTGTATTTTTCCCCCGACAATGTCTCTGAAGAATCACAAATGTGTAATATGTGTCCCGACGCTTGTATTTTAATAGCGTGAAGCAAACCACATCAGCACAGGCAATTTCACATTCAACACATTATTGCTATTTAAAGCGCAGAGGTATAAAAATGATTGGCAATCCAGCTCGCCCAGAAATCGCAGGCTGCTGCTGGCTGCCAGATTGTGATTTTTTAATATTGGCTGCTCTGTGCAGTCGTTCCCTCACCTTTGACTTGCAGATTTCCCGGCGTCGAAATAGCAAAATCATTTTTGGTTGTAACGGGCGCATTGCTTGCTGCTGAAAAGAAGTAATTATCATTAGATACATACGTGTGTGTATGTGCACGGACACATCCATAGGTACCGTGCCCAGCGGCCGGTCAGTTTTTCCAGCTGAGCAACCTTTTGCGTCTCCCCCAGCTTTGCAAATAGGTTTTACCTGAGCTGCTGGGTTTGGGAGGGGAGCGGGGTGGATGGGCAGGTGAGAGATTGTTTTGTCTCTCTGTTATCATTAGGGAAGAGGGAGGGCAAGCGGGCTCCATCCCGGGGACGGTGATGTAGGAGGGCTCGTGATTTTCTTTTTCTCAGGGCTGTAATAGAGATCCCTCGCTGAGCCGAAAGGTGTTAGTTGTGTCAGTGCTGTTTACATAAACATGTTGCTCTGGGTTAATGTACAGTGTGATTAAAGATTAGACCTTTATGAATTTCTGTTTAAGGCAACCTTACCCTGGTTACGTTTGATATGAAGCAACAAAAAAATAGCCATTCTTCCATGGAAATAAGACTTTGTCTTTGCTGGAAATGATGGCCCTGGAGTTTTTTTAAATATGCCATTTAAAATCTAGTGAGTACAGTGTAGGTTTTTTCTCCAGTGTTGCTTTCCGAGGTCTCTCCTCCATGCCCTGCCATGTGTCTTGTAGCTGGTTGGATGGAGGAAGGCAGGGACATCTTCATCCTCATCTCTGCTCGATGAGGAGATGGAGCCGCTGCAGTCTGCTGGGGCCGATGGCTGAGCTCATGGGGCAAACCTCGTCCTTCCTCCCTGCCGGCTTCCTCGCCTGGACCCACGGCACCGCTGGGGACAAGCCGGTCGCGGTGCGTGGTCCAGGCTGGGGCTCTCCTGTTCCCCACAAGCAGAGAGCAGGCAGCGTGCCCAATCTGCTGGCCCTGGGGGGATTTACTCGCCCGCTGCCAAAGCGCCAGGGCTCCCAGTCCCCAAACACCTCGCCGTCCCTCCCCGCGCTGGCCCACGCTCGCTGAAACCACTCGTGCTGTGGTTATCGGTGGTGGGACACGCGAGGGGTCCCCACTCTGCACCCCCTTGCCCCGAGGTACCTTTTTGGGGCTGGGTGAGCTCTTCCTCGCCTGCTGCCGGCCCCAGCCCCTCTCCACGTGTCAGTGCCTGTTGCGGTCTTAATGCTTCTTATACTGGTCTTGTTAAACTGGTGACCTGCTGGTGTGACCAGAGCTGTGTGCTCTGCTGGCCGTGCTCGGGGCTTGTCTCCCCGTGGGGTGCGTGGCCGGGGCTCACCATCGAGGGCTGTGCCAGGGAGGCAGGGAAAGGGGAAATCTTTTGAGTGATCTTGGAGAAATCTTGGTATTTTTCAAGGATGCGGACGGTGCAAAGCCCTGGCAAAAAGTTGCCTTTGGAGAGCAGGGCAGGGGCAGCCAGGGAGCCGGTGGCAGCGCTTTGTCACCATATTTACACTTCCACTGGCCCAATGTGGAGCATTTGGCTCTCCTCCACTTGCGGAAGGGATTAGCTACTTCATAACATCCAGACAAGATAATCTCTCCAATTTTGCCAGGAAGGAGTCCCTGACAAAGAGCAGCAAAGCTACGATAATGCCAGATGAAACAGTAATTGAGTTTGCCTTCTTATTACTTTCTCGGCTTAGTTTGTGTTGGTTTTAATTTTGGTTTTTTTGTTGTTGTTGATACAGAGCAGCTAAATGTTGTCCCCGTATTGATTCAAACCAGCTGTGTTCTATCTATGGCAAACTGCAGCGGGACGGGGAGGTGAGCAGAAAGGGGAGGAAGAAGGAGCTGTAAAAGGTTATTAAAACTTCCATGTGTTTTTTAAAAAAGAAAAGACTTTAAAAGAGATAAAACTTTGTTACTGCCCATCCCTGCTCCTTCGAGTGGCTTGTATTAATGGTGGGATTGTAATCACACTTGTGTCAAAGTGATGCACGGGGCTGTCACTCGGGGATGCCAAACAGGGCAGGGACACGCTGTGGTCCTCGTGGTGGAGCAGAAGCCCTTTGCTGCCCAGAGCTGAGGGGCAGCCCCGCTGCAGGAAACGGGAGGAAAAGGGCAGGAAGGGAGTCAGCAAGGTGAAACGTGGCTTCCCTGATCTCTTTCGACATTTAAAAGGCAGCTCCTGACACAGAATTGAGGTCTTCAGCCTCTAGGCCACAGCATCACAGCATGGTAAACCCCGTGGGGTGTTCTCCAGAGACCTGAAAGTGGCCCCTCTGGCCCCAGCTGGGTACCCAAAAGGAAATAAACCTGAGTTTCAAAATAAACCATGCAAGTTTCCAAAAGTTTTTGAAAATAATAAATTAAAATGTCCTGGCTGTCCTGAACATGTTCTTGCTGGTGGATGCTTGGGTGGGGAGAGGCTCACATTATGTGAGGAGTAATGCATCACTGGAGCAATGCTGCTCTGCTGATGCATTACACCGCTACATCACAGGAGCGATGGAGCTTTAATGATGTATTACTCCAAAATGGCCTCGCTCAGGAAGAACAAGTCTAGGAGACTCTATCCACCCCAGGTAGGTTTTGCCCGAATTTTCCTTGGAAGAGCGTCCCAATGAGAAATAGCGTAAAGAGTAGCTGCTGAGAGTTCTGGTGGGTCTCCAGGTGTGGTTCCCAAATGATGCAGAGATCTTGGTTGGGAAAGATGTGGCTGAAATGCTCTCAAGCTCCAGCTAAGCAAAGGTCACCTTCTGGAGTGCCACCACGCGTTTGGCCTCAGCCTCCTCAAGTAACTTTGCACCAGCTCCGCTGGAAACGCGGTCGCTTTGGGTCTGTGCGTGGCTGGTGGCCCAGCGAGCCCAGTGGCCCAGTGCAGCGAGCCCCAAGCCAGCCCACACCTGCTCCTGCAGCATGGGCAGGCAATGTCCCATAGAGCTGGTGTTTGCCAGTACCATGTTATCCCAGCAATATTTTAAGGATAACAGGAGAGGCTGCTGTCAGTCTCAGTCTCCAAACAAAACACATCATGTTTATTTCCTTTCTCTGCTTGCTAAGTAATAGCCACCTATATTTTTAAAGGGATTGTCCTTTGGAGTCTTTTATTTGTCATCTAGTATCAAAGCTCTAAAGGTCACATTTTTCAAGTTCTTCCCTTGGAGCTTCAAAGACTATACATTTACTTTAAACAAAAAGAAAAGAAAAAAACCCAGCAATTTTAGAAAATCACTCCGCACCCAGGGAAAGCTCTAAATATCACCGCCAAAGCTCCATGTGCCCAACTCAGCTTAAGAGCAGCTTGATTTTGCTTAGCTATAACCAATTCATAAGTGTATTTACACTTAGAGCTTGCACATTTGTAGTTGTCCCTGTTCAAAAGCGAGTTACCAAACCCCAATGTTAAATACCCAGTTCTTGTTCCAGTCAGTTAAATGCAACTGGTTCTGTGCCAGCCAGGTTCAAACTAATTCAGAAAAGCTTGCACAGAAAACCCCAGGGCTGACCTGGGTTTGAGTCACTTCTGCTTCAGCGAGTGCCCCGGCCTGAAGCGGATTCTCCAGCTCCTGGCGCGGGGTCCACGTGGTGCTGGGGCAGGAGGGACGGGATCTGCACTGCGGGTGCGTACACAGCCCCGTTTCGGTGGAATTAGGGGGTGTGTTAATCGTGCCCAGGCTGTGGAAGGAAAAGGTTGCACCCAACCTGGCTCAGCACCTGCGGAGACACAGCCAGGCGTACACAGCTTTGAGCTAACCTCAACTGGGCAGCGTGGATTTTGCACTGGTTTGGGTTTTTTTAAGGAATGGGGCTGTAGCGTTTCTCATCCAACACTGGGAGCTCTCCACTGTAGCTGGAGTGATTTAAGATAGATTTTTAAAGTCTCCCTCTCCTGGGGTCCCCGCTGGCCCCGGCTCCGGGCTCTGCCCCCCATCCCGCAATAAGGCACGTGGCTCCAGGTGGGACTGCTCTGGGTGGGATGGAGGGACGTCATCTGGACACCAACCTGTTGCACTCAGCCAGAACATGTGGCAGAGCATCTATGCCAGTCGAGCCTGGCTGTGGCCACCTCAGGAGGATGCTCCATACATCATCTGGCATGAAGTTAGAGGGGAGAGAGACGATGCCCGACCAGCCGAGAGCCTTCCGCATGAAATTAGCCCATCAAAGTAATTGGAATAAGTATGAAGGGGCAGAGGGACTTTGTCACAGGGTGTGACACTCCATGTGTGTTGGCAGCATTTCTTGATCTGGTATCTGGAATCTGAAAACCAGGTTTGCTATGGCTTGCATGGGCGTTTTATACATGTTTAAGTGTGAATATTATGCCGCCATGCGGCAGGCGGGTGATGCAGGAAGAGAGATGAAGGACCCAAAGATCTGGATCTGGCTCAGAAGGACAGAGAAGAGCATTGCTATATATCTTGTCACCCAAAATCTCTTTTGGATCTTCCTCTCCTGACGAAGTCTGTTTAAATTGTTTGTGTGGCTTGATCTTAGCAGCGATGAAAATTCCAGTTGAACTTTTGCCAAGAAGGGTCAAGTATGTCAGGACCAGTTGCTTAATTATGTTTACATCTAAATTGCTGCAGTAGATCTTCACTTCCTCGAAAGTGATTTTCCTCTGCCCTTTAATTTCATAGAACAATATGAAAGACATGAATCTTCATGAAACTACTCTCCTAATGCAGCAGAGACTCCAGAGTGTTTGCAGCCTTCGTGTTTTATCACAAGGAGTCCCAGAGGAGGTTCAAGGTAGGATCCTTGCCATCTCGGCTCAGCAATCACAGAAAGCCAAATAAATAAAGCAGGGAGTCGGCAAAGCCCTGATTCAGCAAAGGCACAGGTTCAGCATTAACCTCTGCTTAAGATGATTTGGAAGAAAAGAGTTAATCTCACGGCTGCCCAAAAGTCAGACCGGGAACCCAGGACCTTGACAGTCGGCGCATCAGTGTTTTAAGTCTAAGGGGAGAGGATGCCTGAAGATGAAGAATTTCTTAAATATGAGAAAGGGATGCTCCCTGGAATGAGGAGATTTCTCAGTAATAGCTCAAAGGTTGTTTCTTGGTCCGTGGCCAGACGTGGTGATGTGGTGTGATTTTGGCCGAGGCGCTGATGCCCTGAGGGAGGATGATGAGATGGAGGAGTGCAGGGGAGGCTGACATGGGACTCCTCCTCCCTCACCTCCCCTGGCCGGGCTCGGGCTGGGACGCTGGAGATCCCTGGGATGCAGTGAGGGGCTGGAGAGCGTGGTGGGGTGACGGGGCAGCAGCTCAGCGATGGGCTGCGAGCTCTGTCCCGGCTCAACAACCACGGCCACCACCCACCCTCGGCACGAATGCGCTGAGGAAGCCCCTCGGGTGCGAGCAGGGCTGTGTGTGACTGGGCAAGGTCAACGTGGCCCAAAAATCCCTCCCAGGAGAGGGATGCGGGGTCTGTCCGGCTTGGGTGCTGTGATTTCAGCGGGCAGCAGGTTGGAGCAGAGGGAGGTGGGGGGAGGATGCCCTCTGTAGAGGGGGGGTTTGCAGTTCAAATGCATGTGACGTCCCGCCAGGAGGAAGCGTGACTCTCTCCGAGCCCCAAATCTGCCGGATCTGAGGGGTGCAGGGTTGGGCCGGGTGCCGGTGGGGCTCGGCTCCCACGAGCCCAGCGCAGCCGTGGCTTCATCTCTCCTGAGCTCTGCCTGCTTATCTGATCTGCGCCTCCGTAATGATGTGGTTAGAATTAAATTACGGTGTTTTAATGTAGTTACAGCTACATTCACCAGGCACGTTTCTTCCTGACGTACAACGCTGGAATTTAAGATATGGCCAGAGGCTGCGTATGACTTCTTGTCTCCCAGACTCGTTGCAGCCTTCCCACGTGCTGCGCCGGGGCCTGGCCAGAAGGGCAGACTTGGGAGTCCAACTCGCATCTGCTGCTGGAATGCCAGAGAATTGCATTAAAGGGAAATCCAAGATGGGGGGACACCAAGGAGCCTGGGGATAGCCCCTACGTTCAGTGAGCGTGGCTCCTGCCCCCACCTTCAGAGGTGGGTGTGTGAGTCCACCACTGGTCTAACTTTGAGAATTTCACACCCACTGAAGAGCTGTGCTCAGAAAGTCTGAAGCTTCGTGGAAGCTTTCTTGCTTGTGCCTCCTTTGATGTGAACTTAGTGGTTATGGAATTTGCCATATCAACAATAATAATTATTTGATTAACCACAGAGAAGTAAATAAGCTGGTTAACTCTCGAAAGTGAGTGGGGAAACATCAGAAATTGGTGCTTTTGCCATTTCCTGTAGGCCAGAGGGGCAAAAGTCAAAATGGGACCGTGGGCCAGAGGAGCATTTGGCTCAGATGGCTGAAGGGAAAAGATACTCCACGGTGGGGCCTCTCCTCTGGGCGAGGGGACATGGTGGGACGGGTCCTCCCCACGCTCCCAACAGCCAGGCAAAGCTGAACTATTCTTTGTTCCCACCACTAGATCAGCCACTGAATGCAGATGCTTTGGGATATAACCACGCAACGGAGGTGATCCGCAGAGCCCTGCAGGGTGAATGGGTCCCTTACCCTCTCCTCAGGCCTCATCACTTATGGTCTCCCACCCTTGAGCCTCACCAGGTTGCGTGGTGCGTCCAGACCTTGTCACGGCGTCCCTCGGATCATCCCTGTTAGTGGGGGTGAACTCGCATAATTGTGAGGATCCCCATCACCTGCAGAGAGTCGCTTTGTTTATCAACCTTTCAGGGTGTTTTCATCAATTTTGATCTGCCTGTTGGAAATTTATAGCGACGATGCCCTCTAGGGAGTGACTTGTTTTTCCTGCCCCTGATTCAGCTTCAGACTCGTGAATTTTAAGTGCATATGCATATATAACTGTGTGTCTGTATTTATACAGATACTGGCAGTGCACGTTTTGCAGTAATTCTCCTTGGGTGCTCTTGCTTTCTCCTGCAGTCAATTTTTTTGAATGACACAGAACTGGTAATGAATGTGGTTTCAGCACCAAATGATCGGGCTGGCTCGTCTCATTCCACCTCTCCTGGTTTTGAGCAAGAATGTGAGGACTTGCTGTGTCTATTTTAGATTCCATCATGAAAGGAATAATTGAGATTGAGATTCTTAGTCACTCAATGCAGAAGGTCAGGGAATTAATGCTGTGTTACATCCAGACCATTCATTTACTCTGCCTCCTTTTTTTTTTTTTTCCCTCCCTTAACTGTCTGTTGGGGAAAACAAATGTGCCACAGAGAAGGTAACGCATCTTCAATGCTGCGCACATCCCCAGCCTCCGATAATACACACTGTTTATCTTTATTTTGGGGGTGTTCCAGGGTGGTTTTATCATCGTAATTGATTAGTGGCGACAGGGAAAAAAAAATCCAGGAGTAACAGGAAGAAATGATTCCAGTGAATCCATAGAGCCAGTTGTAGCATTGATCTACTTCTGGGAATTACTTATAGGAGAAGATTCATAGTTAATAATATTAGTTTGGACTTCAGGAGCAGTTTATCAGAGGCTCCTAAAGGCCTTTGGTAACAATTAATCAGGTAGAAAAATAAGGTAGACGGCCTCATTTGGGGAGAGGGAAGGAAATGGCATTCCTGGCATGGCTCTAGCCACCAGTATTTGTGGCCCAAAAAGCGCGTTGTCCCACGGTGCAACCCCGGCAGGCGGCGGTGGCACTTCCCAGGCTCTTCGGAGCCTTCTTCGACCGGGGCCGTAGATGCAGCACGGGGATGTCCTCCGGCACGGCCTCACAGCGGGGCAAGGCTGCTGGGAACCGCTGCCCCACTGTCCCATCGGGAGCGACAGCGCAAGGGGCAACTCGGGCTGCTTGGATATTTCTCAGCTCAGAAATGCGTGGCTGGATTTCCAGCCGCTCTCAACTGGCACAGTTAAGGAAAAGTCCTTGAAAAAAAAAAATCCGCAGTAAAACCCTCCGTAAGATGAAGTAAAGGAGCCCGCGAGACGGTCACCTGCGCCACATCGAGCAGAGGGAGCTGTGCAGGGACCAAACCAACCCCTTTTCTTCCCCGGCCTCTCCTCCCCGCTTTGTTTTTGTCTTTTAACTTAATTGATCCGTATCCTGCAATCCTACCCGCAGGAGAAATGACACATCTGAAAAAAGCAGGAGGATTTGTTTAGAGTGGTCTGGTTGGGGTTTTCGGTGTATATATATAGAATTGCCTGGAAGTAGTAAATAGAATTAAACACTGTAGTTCTGAAAAACAAAATTCTCAGGGCTGTCTGTTGATTTCAAAGCTGCTGAAAACAAAGCAAGCTTTGAAATCTTTCCTCACAGAGCTTCCCCCACCCTTATCATCTAAAAGATGCGCCTGATAATATTTGGGTTTTATTCTTCTTTTGAAACAGTTGAAAAATGCTGTTTTCTCAATTAAGATGAAAATCCCAATGTTTTTAATAAGGTCAGTGTAATGTCTTCATTAGCAAGATGCTGAAATAACTCGATGCAGATCAGGAACTTCCACTGGGAAAAACTTCAGTGTCTGCCCCAAAAGAACCACCTTTGCACTCGGTGTGAACTGGTATTGCTCCCTTAAAATTACTGGTTCTGGGATAACCTCCTGCAGTTTAGGGACTGGCCAGGGTGGTTTAAAATAACTCCTGTGTGCACAGCCAAAGCCAAGCGGCTTTTTCGGGTTTGTCCCTGGCAAGGTGCCGGAGAAGGGGCTGCTCTCGGGTCCCTGCAGACCCCACGGCCGGGCAGTGTGTGGAGCTCACCGCTGGGACCTGCAGGTGGATATTAAAGGATGGACAGGCTAAAATAAAACAAAAATTATCTAAGCTGTTAGGTCTGCACCCCGTGGAAATTTTTGCCGACAAATATCACAACGCAGCTGCTGGGGGCTGTGCGCTCAGGAGCCTGTCCTCCGTTACGAAGGCTGGGGACAGGTAGAAAACCTTCTCCCAGATCTTTGGAGATGTGGCCTGGATCTGGCCAACCCTCCCTGACCACCCCTTCCCCGGCCGGTCTGACACCACGGCCCCCGGGGACGTCGTTTCCTTCCTCCGAGCCCTATCTTCTCCGAGGCCGGGCCAGCAAAGCTTATCTCCCGGGGCCGTTCTGTAGCTCGCGGTGGGCACGGGGGGTAACGCCAAAGGCGGAGACGCATCCAAAAGACCAGTTGTTTGCAATGACATATTCTGCATTTTAAATGATCTTTGATTTCCTGGCAGCTCCCCCGTGCACATCTGGGCAGCCGGCGGGCCAGTCCGCGGAGCACGGTTAGTCATCGGGGACTTCCGAAGCCCACCGGCCGATCAACCTCGGGAACTTACTAAATGATAGATGGAATGTAATATAGGTCATTATTCCTTCCCTATGCACGAAAATGAATTATTCAGTAAAGATTTAGACCCTTTTTATTACGACAATGAATTTATAGAGCATACAAAGCATAAATGCAGATTTCTCCGGCCCCGGATAGATGGACTCCTTCTCCCGGCAGCGAGTCGGATGCAGCCACTCGGCATCGCCGCGTGGCACAGACAGATGTCCAAGGGGCTGGGGCACGCACTGCGACAGGGCCACCAGGACATCTCCTGGCCCAGCTTCCTTACCTGGCACAGGATTTGCAAAAGCCCCAGCTGGTTTAGGAGCCCAGGAGCTATTTATTTCAGAAACGGGGCTTTCTGGACCCACGCGTCTTCACCGAGGTTTGGAGTCCCGTGTCACTGAGGCCCTGTAAGTGTTTATCTTAACACAGCCAGCGCCTCAGTTCGGGGCTGTGGAGCGGGGTTGCCGTAGAGCGAAAGGAAATCGGCAGGACTGATTGTGTTACCTGTTAACGAGAGGTGGGTGGGAGCCACACGAGTGCATGGACAGATGTGGTCTTCCCGAATTCCGTCTACAGAGCTACGGTCTGGAGCCGGGGTTGGTTTGTATCAACAGCAGTAACTTTCCTTGTTATTGGAATAAACGCTCCAACTTTTAATTGTGCGGCTGGGGAGACGGGTACCACTGGCCGGCGGGTGCAGGTGTCAGCGCCGCAGTTCGTTAGCTGCTGCCCAAATTCTGCTGGGAGTTCCGATTTTTAGCACGAGCATTAGAGCTCGGAGAGGAGGAGAGCACGGGGCAGAGCTGCAAACCCGCCCCGGTTTGGGGAAAAAGCTGGGGATTGGGGCTGGAGCAGCACCTTTGGGGACGGGTGCTGTCTGCTGCCGGCTCCCAGGAGCGGGACAGCGGGTCCTGGTTTGTCACCCGTGGGGTGCAGGCACTGAGCACCCCCCCAGAGCACCCCTGGTGAAGTGGTTGTGGCTTTTCTTCACTGGAATATGGGTCCAGTCCCTTTTTTCGGGGGCGACGCTGACCTCGGAGGGTTTGGGGACAGGGACAGGGCAGCGCTGACCCTGGTTTAACGCAGGTACATCAGCCGCTCGGGTTTGTAAACCTCACCCCCAGCAAAAACAAACACGGTCACGGCAGGGTGGGGGAAAAGGAGCTGAATTTGTAAATCTCGGCAGAGCGTGCAGGAGAAATAGCAAAAATGCCTGAATAGATGGAAAGCGGTCACCTGCCTGAACCCGGCCGCGGCTCTGGGAAAGGCGGAAAAGAGAAAGTACTGATAAAGTCTTTCAAAAGCCATTTGACCTGTAATTTTCCCCGATGTAAGGGATAACAGCTGAGATTTGGTTTTTAATATATAGAAATCCAAATTTATTTTTTTTTTCCCTGAGCTGTAATCAGCTCCACTGAAGTACCCTCTCTCCATCAGCAAAATCTGTCTCCTGCTTGTTCTTTCTGGAACCCCTTTAAAATTCGGCACGGCGGTCAGAGAGATTAAAGGGGTAATATAACCCCAGGAACCGCTCTCCTGACGAGTAATTTCCCGGTGATTATTACAAGAAATAGCTAAGATCTGAAGGAGGCTCAGAGGGGGGAGAAAAGGACCGTTCTTTAATCCCCCCCCATCCGTTTACTTTGCGCACCGGCACCGCTCATCCCACTGGGCCAGGGCCAGCCCGGCTCCTGTCCCGGCCGGAGCAGCGGGGTCTTCCCTGCCAGCTGGGGGATCCCCTCTGATGGGGGGCACAGAGACCCCCCCGCCCCGCTGCTGAGCCTGAATTCAGACCTTCTCGACTAAACAAACTCAGTAAAATCATAAAACAGTTTAGGGACCTTAAATATCACCCGGTGTCACCCCCTGCCCTGGGCAGGGACACCTCCCACCAGACCAGGTTGGTCCCACCTGGCCTTGGACACCTCCAGAAGAGGGAGTGTCATCGCATTTTTAGGGTGAGAGCATGAAGAAGACTCTTTCTCCGGCAGGCCTGACCTACCAGACACCTGCACCACCTCTAATTTACTCCTTGGTCATTAGTGACTGCTGGAAATTACATTTACACGCTGCCCCCACCCCCAGTAAAAAGATTTATAATCCTTGAGCTTGAGATAATTGGTGACCCCCCCAAGTAGCTCTGCAGGCAGGGCCACCGAGCCGGGGGGGCTTCAGTCCGGGGGCACTCGCCCCGGGGCCAGCTCAGGTGCTCAAAGTCAGTGGATGTTCCCGAAAATGTTGGACGAGGCGGCTCGGGGCCGTTGGGCGTGCGGCCCGCGCTCCCGCTCGGCGCTTCTTCGTTTGGGTGACACTGATTGCCTTCCCCTTGTATAATTAGAGTAAGGCTTGGCAGCCCCATCGCCGCTTCCGCCCGGCGCTGCAAAGCGTAAGGTGTAGGAACAGAGGGGGAACACCGGCACCGGCTCCGGGCAGAGCCCTCCTGGGGCTGAGGGGCACAGCGGTGCTGCTGGAGCCCTGGGAAAAGGGACACCGGGATGTGGGAACCTCAGGATGCTGGGGTACTGGGATGTGGGAACCGGAGGATGCTGGGGCACTGGGATGTGGGAACCCCAGGATGCTGGGGCACTGGGATGTGGGAACCCTGGGATGCCGGGGTACTGGAATGTGGGAACCTCAGGATGCTTGGGTACTGGGATGTGGGAACCTTGGGATGCTGGGGTACTGGGATGTGGGAACCCCAGGATGCTGGGGCACTGGGATGCTGGAGCCCCGGGATGGGGGGTGCAGGGATGTGGGAGCGCTAGGATGAGGCAGCACTGGGATGCAGGGGCACCAGGATGAGAGGGCACTGGGATGCAGGGGCACCGGGATGTGGGAGCCCCAGGACACCGGGGCACCGGGATGGAGGAGCCCTGGGATGCAGGGGCACTGGGATGAGAGGGCACTGGGATGCAGGAGCCCTAGGATGCAGGTGTACTGGGATGCAGGAGCCCCAGGATGTGGGGGCACTGGGATGTGGGAGCCCCAGGACACAGAATCACCGGGATGGAGGAACCCCAGGATGCAGGGATGCAGGTGTACTGGGATGCGGGAGCCCTGGGATGTGGGGGCACTGGGATGGAGGAGCCCCAGGATGCAGGGGCACCGGGATGCAGGTGTACTGGGATGCGGGAGCCCTGGGACGCAGGGGTACCGGGACGCGGGATCCCCGGCACGTGGCAGCACCGGGATGGGGGCGCCCGGGGGCCGCAGGCACCATCCTCTCTCCGTGAGCAGCCCCCCGGAGGCTGTCGGTGCCCCCCCCCCGCCCCCCCCCGCGGTGTTTGCGGGGAGCGGGCTGTGCGCGGCCAAGGGCAGGGCTGGGTGACGCCATGGATGACACCACACAGTAACGCCCCGATCTTTCACCGGTCCCTAAAACTTAGCGCTGGACACCACCCCCCCGCCGCACCCCCCCGCACTCTGACGAACCCCGACACCCTTGGTCGAACCCCCACGGAAACTGACGCACCCCCACGGACTTCGCCAAATAACACCGGACTCTGACGAACCCCGACGGACTTCGTCGAACCCCGACAGACTCTGTC
>JAOXJM010000006.1:4368164-4381159 GCA_026413425.1 Tringa solitaria
CCTTCCCTCTTCCCCGCTCCCCCGCCGCCGTGACCGGCGACCCGCCGGGGACCCTGCCCGCGCCGTGCCCGGGGTTTGCGGGGCGATGTCAGGCTGTCATTGCGCGGGGACTCGGTGTGCGTGGGGGTTTTCCTTTTTTCTTTTTTTTTTTTTTTTTCCCCCTTTCCTCCTGGAGTCCGCCTGTAACTTACAAAAAGCGGTAACTTTCCTTTTTTTTTTTTTTTTTTTTTAAATCCGGATTTAGCCATACCGACCGGTGGCTCCTCCCCCGGCCTTATATCTTATTGAGCGGTGACATTGAAAAAATTGTAGAGTGAAATCCAACTTCTTTTTTTTTTTTTTTTTTTTTTTTAGTGGGGGGGCTGTTCTGCTGCAGAATGCTTTCTGCGGGGAACTTTCTGCTTCTTATGATTGATTATTTATTTATCGGTGCGCGTGTTTCAAGGTGGGAGTGACTTAGTGTCAAATGGTAAAAGCTGCTTCCAAGTGTCATTTCCCAAAGTCGTTGTTTTTGAAGAGAGGTCCCCCCTCACCTGTGATGTCAGGGCCCTTACGAAACGTCGGTGTTAATTAACGGGGAGCTGTGCCAGAGCTGGAGAGCAGATGCGGGGGGGAAGCACAAGTCCCAGTTTGTGGTTGTTTCTCCAGAGCGTTTTGCTGCCCTCCTTCTCCGGTGGATAACAGAAGGAGAGTGCTGCTGAGATTCAGCTGGTTTGTTTATTTATTTTTAATAAATGTTACGTTGTTACATTCACTTTTTTTTTTTAAAAAAAAAAAAAAAAGAGCAAAACATCCCCATGGCTGGGTTTGGCTCTTTGGGGGTGTGTTTGTAAGTTTCCCCCCTGACCTGATGCTGTGTTTTCAGTATTGGGCCAAACAAAAGGTGTCAGGCGTGTGTACCTTCAGGCCCTGTTTTTCTTCTTCTGTGACCAAGGCCGAGCAAAAAGATGAAGTTTTGGTGCCTCTCTACTTTCTGGCAATTTTTCAGCCTCAGGGAAGGTGGAAGGGGCGGGGGGGAAGGACACTGGTAGAGGTCACTGTGGCTGTGGTGCTGGAGGGGGTCGTGTTTTGGGAAGGGAAGGAGGGTGCTGGTGTGAGAGAGCCCCCCCTGAACCTCCCCAGTGTGCTCCTTGCTGCGACTGTCTTTTATAGCCTGTCTTCTGGGTTGAAAAGGTTTTATTTTAACACCAGCGTGGTGTTAGGAGGAATCCTGTCTCGGTGCTGGAACATCTTGCGTGTGGCTGCGTGTGTGAGATTATAGTTAAATGAGGAATAGAAGAAGCAGGGAGCGGACACGAGTGTATGATTATTTTTAAAAATGCAATTTCTGTGAAAACAAAAAAAGCGCAAAGCCCTTGGAGGAGCAGGTGGAATCTAGTGTTTTAATTCGACCTACAAATTCTGCTGGGCTTGTCTGAACACGTAGCCCATGCTTTCACATGCCTTAATAATTTGATTTTAGGTTTAATCAGATATGGTAAGATAACTGATTCCACTGTGCTCCTCAGATTAAACTTACCAGACTTTTCATGTACAGCTATATTCTCTATGTGTTTTTTAAAGATAAATTTAGATAAGAAGAACAAAGGCAAACAGTATGTTGAACGAGGGTTTAAAAAAAAAAAAAAATCATGGGAGGACACCCTGTCATATTTCTGCCTATAATTAGGTCCTCCCCCAGCTTTTCTGCTGTATCGCAGTCTAGTCCCTGCAATGTATTAATTTGCTCTTCTCTGGGGGAGGGGTGAAAAGCTTGACCAGGACAAAATTGGCCTCGGTTTTGATTGTGTGATAATGATTGAATCAATCCGAATAAGAAATCGACCTTAGGATCAGTAGCACAGCTTAAAAGTAAAGCAGAAAACTAGTCAGGATCCCTTTCAGCCCTTTATTTGTAGACGTATTATAGTAACTGTTCTTTAGTATAACATAGCATTTGACTCTGTTTCAACGTTCAGCACAGGAGGCAGATCGGTTGGGTATTGGCATGGAAACGTCGCTCTTGTTTACAGTTACGTTAAAAGCTTTGTTTAGGTAATGGCCATTCATATCAGAAATAGTATTATAGTCATTTCCTAGAGGATTTGTAGATACAGTAAGTAGAATTGTACCTAACTAACTAATTTTTTTATTTTGGTAGAAGTTTTTTTTTGTTTTTTTTAATTTATTTATTTTTTTGGTTGTTGTTTAAATAGTTGACAGGGTTATGCAAAAGGTATGGATTTGCCACGTTGATCGCTGGTGTTCCTCTTCCTGCGCTCATGGTGTTTATCCAAAAAGGTTTTGTGAAGGAAAATGCAGCTGTGGAGGAAGGGCTGTGGCTGTGATGCACACAACTCTCTGCTCTTTGAGCTGACCTTCAGAAATTAACCTGCTGCTTTGGAGCTTAAGGGCTCTTCCAACTTGTTACCAGAGGGACTTTGCGGGGGTGTCCTTCTGGTGGGACTGGTCTTCTTTGTTGGAAAAACTTTTAACTTTTGAAGCAAATGTAGAAAGGTGCATATTTGCCTCCACCTTTGGGTATTGCTGTGGAAAATCCGTACCTGTTGTATTTCCCTGGTAGACAAATGCCTAGTCAGTGCTGAATCTATTTGTAGATAATGTTAATCTTGATGAAAAGGTTAGTTTTCTAGATAAAGAATTTTACTTTTTATGCTTTTTGAACAATAAAGTGGCATGTAATCACTCATTTCTCAGGTGTGTCCTAAGAAAGATACTACATTTGTATCTGATGTAGACAAATCAGTTTATCAGTTGCACATCAAATGTTTGTGCTCTTTCCAATTTTGACAAATTAATTGAGTAATACTGCTTTTTAGGAGAGGCCCGTGGTTATTTATCAGGGACAGGAGTATTTATCATCATAGGAACACAAATACCACATGGAAACGTTTCCTTTTCCCGATCAAGGTTAGCTGGAGAGGGAAAAACCCCAAGCAAACCCAACCCCAAGCCATAAAAGAAAGCCTCTACTTCTAAATATGCCTTGACACCATCGGGGGTAGGTTCACCGGTTTGTTCCGTAGTCAGAGACGACACTGAAAGCAGTCACAAGTTGCACAGTTAAGGTAGGATTTAGTCCTTTAAAAAAAGCCTTTTTCAGACTCTCTCTTTAGAACCCGTCTGTGTGCAGGTGCTGCTGAAGACCAGAGGTGATACCAGCAGCACGTAGATGTTTTATTGCAATCATTTTTAAAGTTGACAGTTTAAGACGGGCAGTTGTTTAAAAGGTATGATTTTTGTTTACATCCAGACCCGCATCTGCATTGGTGTCTTTTTGCTTTTAAGTAATTTTTGAATGGTAGACGAGAGTCCCTTTTGAAAGATGACCCACATGGAAGTGGTTTCTTAAAATTGCAGAATTAGCATTTTGGAGCTGCAGAGTGGACATGCTTCCTAATTTATGCAGCACAATGGGAGTCAATGCTGCACCTTAAAACAAGGGAGCGTAGGGTAAAACACAGATTTTTTATTTATTTATTTATTTATTTATTTTCTTCCTTTTTGTCTCTGTGGTGGCCTGCTTCATTCAAGAATACTTTAGGTAGCTCCTTCACGGAAAATATTTTTTTAAGAACTTGGTTTCTTCTGGTTTAAAATGTTTGTACGTTTCATTTGTGTCTTGCTCTCCCCTCTTCCCACCCCCTCCCACAAATGCCTCTTTCATGGCTCCCATATATTCTTTGAGGGGGAGCAAACCAGATGGATTTGGCATATTGTTATGAAGGATAACCTTGTTGTCCTTCCAGTGTTTTTGTTTTAATAGCTGAAATGTGAATAATTGGACTTTGTGTTTTGCATTTCCTTTTTCGGGGTGGTGGTGCTAGTCAGTTGACAAAACAAAGCAGGAAAATAAAAGGAAAAACAAAGTAACCCCAAACCCAACTGAAGGAAGGTGCAGGTGTCAAAACCAACAGGTTAAGATCTTGATCGGGAACGCTGGCCGTCGTTCTGCACGCCCTCCAGAGTATGGAGATAGTGTTCAATGTGCAATTTTGGGAGTAGAGGCAGCACCCGGAGGCTGATGCAGAGCTCCCTGAGCACCAGCGGAGGCTGTTGCCCAGAAGGTGCTGTAGGAGATGTACAGAGGAGGTGTTTTCTTCTCTCTTCCCCTCTCCCTCCCCCTGCCAAGCCCCCTCAGACAAACCCAGACTGTGCTAACGTCAGTTCCAGAGTAGTTCTAGACGTCCCAGTGTGCTGAATTACAAGCCTGAGAAATGAGGGATTAATAATTCAGTGATTAAAAAAATAAAAATATATGAATTGACAACAAAAGCTATCTTGTTGATTTCCCCTTTCTTTTTCCTCAGATTGACCCTAAAGTTGCATTTCCCCGACGAGCACAGCCTAAGGTAAGTGGGAGGATCGATAATAGGATTTTAGGCACACAGAGAATCATTGTTGCCAGGCAGTTCAGGTTTCAAACGGGGAATTGGCAATGAAAGCTTTTAAAGCCGGAGTGCATGGCGTCTTAAGGGTATCAGCGCGTGGCTGGGGAGCTACAGGAGAGCTGCTTTGTGCGGGGTTTTTGCCTGTCTCCACTTTAACCATCTCCTGGCGGGGTCCCTCTCGGCCCTGGCCGGGGGGCAGAGCCCTCTCTGGCTCCCTGGGGAGGTGGCCGCTGCCGCGCTGGCGTTTGCCGGCCCGTTTTCTGCGGCGTGTTCTGCGCGGTGTTCATGGAGAGCGCTGGGATTAAGTGCAGGCTTGGGGCTTGTTTCGAGCTGAGCTTTCAGTTCCTGTGGTTGTGACGGATGGGAACATATCTCTGCCTTCATTGTTTGCAAATTTTCTTTTGTATAACTTCGGAGATGGGTTTTGGAGGCTAATAAGCGTTGGATAGCAAGTTCCTGATGAAGCCCTGAACTCCTCGGGCCACGGGGTATTCTTTTGCAAGAGCAGTGAAACAATGAGCTCTGAGGCTCTGATCCCACCAGGCTGGCCGGGGAAGTGACCTCCTCCTTCCAGGGCGCTCTTGCCGTGGCACGGCTGGTCTCCGTGTGGGGACCGGGGGGCTGTACCCTGTGCCGGGAGCTCTGGAATAGCCCCGGGTGCCGTTTCTGCTGGAGGAGGAGCTGCTGGTGGGATTAGAAGTGGTCGGTGCTCGTTAGGCTGTGCCTAACGAAAACGACACGTCATTTTCAAAACCTGCCTTCAGTTGTGTTTGAATTCTGAAAGGCAGAGGCTGAAGGAAAACTTCTGTCATTGACTTTTTTCTTTTTTTGGTTTGTTTTTTGAGAGTCAATTGGAAGAACTTAAATGTAGGTGGTGTGTGCTGCTTGTGCACGCTCTCATCACGTTGCGTTACTCCAGTATTCTGGTAAAGAGTGCCCAAGAGAAGGCTGTGACGTTGTGGACACTGGTCAGTACTGAAAAGTGGTTTAATGTTGGTGGCGTGAGACCACCTGAACAAATTCAGCCGAACATTTTTATTGCATGTAGCTCCTCATGAAAGCCAGCAGTTTAATAGTGTGTGGAACCATGGTGTTAAATACCGTACAAAACACGCGCCTAGGAAAAACCACATGTGATTTAAGAACGTTAGGCATGTAGCAGGGGAGATGCTGGTGATTTTTCTAAAACAAAAAAAACCCAAACCCAACCACACAAACCCCAAACCCAACGGCCTACTTGCAGAACTTTAAACCAAAGCAATGCAGTCAAATATTTAGAGGTGCTTTTCTTCATAGGACATATCTAATGACTAATTAGTGAATAATAGTGTGCCTGGCTTGCTTCTGTGCTAAGCACAGAGTTTATAGTTCGTGGGGTTTGTGGCTTCTGGATTATGTTGTTGGGTTACTGCTGTCTTTAAGGTACAACTTGAAGTTACCAGAATTTTGAAGGGTTTCATAATTATAGCATGAAGATGATCTTGCACTGTGGCTGATGTTCCTTTCCCCTTTCCCAATACCTTTTAAAGGCTTATTTACATTTTAAACTGTCTTCAGTTACCAGTTATCTGTTTCTGCAGTGGTGTTTGGAAAAGTTTATAACGCTTACAACAGAGCTGTTAAGCTGTCCCATGTGATTTCTTCTATAACAATTAAAAAAAAACAAGCAGGGCATGTCTTACACTGTGGATATTAGTGTGTTAAATTTTCTTGTCAGGTCATTTTTACAGAGGGGATTTTGTTTTTCTCCATGTAAGTGTGGGTTTTTTTTTCTGTTTGTTTCTGGTAATGGACATCTTTCAAGTGTGGGGCAAATCCTGGAACGTAGGCTGGATTGCACTCCTAGCAGGAACTCACTCTCTCTGGAGAGGTCAGCAGTGTCTGTTTTTGCTTTTTACACACTTGTCCTTTCTGAAGCTTTGGGCTTTCTACAGGGCACTTGGAAAAAAATAAATCTTAAGAGAGAAAGGAGCCTTATCAGGAAACTGGAGAAAATCAGATGCAATAAAGAACAGATTTTACATCAATTATGACGTATTACTCAGGACTGCATTTCATAATATGGGGGTTTTGTTTTCTGTTTTTTAATTAGATACTGAATTAAGGTTTTGGACTTCAGTTGTTCATTTATCCCAGTTGAATACCGAACGCTCAGTGTTAAAATGTGACTGTACTTTAGTCTAATTAACTAGCTAATGCTTGGGTCTGTGGAGATTAATGGCATTTAATGAAATGTCTCTGTCTCTCTCTACGTGCAACGGGAGATTTTATTTTTTTTTCTTCTCTCTCTCTTTTTTTTTTTTTTTTCTTCCCTGAGTAGTCTTCCTTCCTGGTGTGCTCGGCAAAATGGGGATTGGCCCTTTTTCCAGTGGTCTTCCTGGCAGCGGCTGGGTGCTGAGGTGGAGGCAAGGCGGCGGGTGCATTCTGCCTTCTCCTGCAGACAGACCTTCTGGCAGCTTCCCTCCATCCATCCCCTTCCTTCGGGAGCCCTTTTGACCTCCCTCGGCACGATTAACTCTTCACTGGGCAGCGGCTGGGCCAGGTCTCGGGCGTCCTTTGCCGGATCCCGTGCTCACTGCCGTCTGCAAGGTCACCCTCACTGGATTGTGCCCCCCTTCTTCAGATTCACTTTAATTGGCCAGTCTTCCCCTTTCAGACCATAGCCCAGTAAAAATGCTTTCTTTCGGGCTTTTTAAACTGCCTCTGCGTGATTTGACACCTCTCTGGGGATGCAGATTGGTTGGGGAGGGAGAAGTGGCAGGTTGTAAGAGCAGAGCATTCTTCCCTGGTTTTCTTGGAATGACCCTTGCAGAAAATCCTGGGTGGATTATGCCCCGTGTGTAATCCTGCTCTCCGCCTGGAGTCCAGCACGACTCCAAGCCCTCGTTTTAGGGAATTTGCTGCAGGGGTTTAACTTGTTGAGGTTCTGGGAGATGGGAAGAATATACGTAGGCTTTCTCGTGGCTGCTGTTCCTTGATAAAAATCTGTCTTGCTTCCAAGTGCTGGAAGGCGCTCTGTAACAGTTGATCATTTATAACTCTGCTGACTTAAAAATCCTGAAAAAGCAGCAGTGATTGGGTGGGTGCTAGTATCGTACCCCCCTGTTGAATACTGAAGACTGTGATAATTTGACTTTTTAATATACATAGCCTGTCAGTTCTGACATTACTTGCTATATTAGGTTGGAGAAGCCTTATCAAATTCAGCATGTTCATTAGGTATTTTCAAATGTAAGCAATTTCCACCTTCCTCCCTGGCACCCCTTGAGGTTTTATTTAAAAAAAAAAAAAAACAAAAACCAAAGCAAAACAAAGCTGAAGAGCGAAAGGACAGCAGCCTCAGTCTGTGAAGAAGCTCCTTGGCCACAAAAACACTGTTGTGTGACTTATCGGTGTAGATATCTGGATGCTTGGTCATGCAAAGCCACGTATGAAATAGAGGCAGAAAGTCTTCGGTCCAAGTTAACTGCCCACTGAGTTGTATTTTGTGCCCAGGTTCCTCCAGGATAGGACCGAGGTGCCCGTTTCTGCCATTTACTACTGGGGCATCATACGAATGGTTAGGAATTGTTCAGGCAAGTCAACAAGCTGGAACTACCTGTCCAGCTTTTGGTGTCCCTCATTGGCATTGTGTGTGTGACCTGCTGCCGATGGGTGGTGTCCTTCCTCTTCACTGGCTTAATAAAATAAAAAGGACAAGCTGATGACTGCTGCTTGTTCCTGGAGGTGCTCCTGGAGGCGGCTGGCATGGGCTGTGACTGGGGACTGGATGTCCAGCCTCCTGTCCTGGTGACCTGGAGGACTGGCTGTTGTTGGAACGGGCTGCCCAGGGCAGTGGTGGAGTCACCATCCCTGGAGATACTTAAAAGATGGGTAGAGATAATACTTAGAGATATGGTTTAGTGATAGTTTTTGTCAGTGTTGGGTTGATGGTTGGACTGGATGATCTGAAAGGTCCCTTCCAGCCCAGACAATTCTATGAATAGATTGTGTATTGTAATTTGGGATCTAGTCTCCATGGGTTGGGTGCAGTGTCCTGGTGACCATTTGGTCACAAAATAGCAAAAAGGCTTTATTCGGTGAGCAAAGCCCTTTGTCTGATAGTCTGATGGTGATGCTGAGTAGCAATTTTTTTATTAGATGTATTTTATTCTAACAGAGGACAGTGAGGAACCCATAACTGGTTCTGGCATCTCTGTGCTCCAGTCAGTCCATGTCACTGGAAAGTGTGCGCACCTCCGTTGTGGACTGGCTGGTTTCCTGCTGGCCCTGCACATGGGCTGTAGGAGGTGCAGTTGAGAACATCTGTTCCTCCTTCTTTGGTGAAAAAACAGTGTCAACGGCTCTCCTTTCGTTGGAGTTGCCCCTGGTTAAGCCCGTGTGAAGCTGGCTGTTCCAGAGCAGCAAATGGAGCGCATGCCCTTTTGGAATAACACCCAGACTAACCTGGGATATTTTATTTTATTTTATTTTTTTTAAGCCAACCAGTGGATTTGTATGTCTGATTCCAATTAAGTTAACTGTGGGTGGGGTGTCTATGTCCCTTGGCTGCCTGATAAGCATGAGCCAGGGTAGCAGAGAGAGATTTTATTCCAAAGCAAATGATGGACCTTGAAAATCAAGAGTTCTGTTGTTTGTTTCCTCCCCTGCTTCTGCCTGTGAACTCCTCCAGGTTAGTCCTGCTACTTCCCATCTTATTTTAAGTATTGGGTAGACTTTGAAGTCTTTTTCAAAAGAATGTGAACTGAACACCCTGGCAGAACTCAGGATTCTTCCTTTCCTGCCACCCTTCCTTCCCCACCAGGCTGTAAAGAGCAGCAAGGTCAGGTCTTTTCTCTCATTTTTACTTTTTTTTTTTTTCCTTAAAAAAATTCCCCTGCAGGTCTGGGTGAAGTAAGAGAGGAAGTATTTCCTGCTCTTGGCACTGGGCATAGATGTGTACCTTAATAATATCGTTGTATCTTCTGCATACAGAGTAATACGAAGTCCTTCCCAGGTGGTACGAGGGATTTTCTTTGTGAGGTTGATGGCCGGTGTTTGGGTGTCTCCTTCACCCAGCCCTGACGCAGAACCCTTGTCCAGGATAAGCTGCTCTGAGAACTTGTCTCCCTCTGGCATCAGATGGTCAGATGGAAAAGTCGATGGGTCTGAGTCTTGGCTAATCAACCCAGTTCCTCTCAGGTAGTAGAGGACCAGGGTTTTGAAACCCCTTATTCTTGCGCTCAGATTCTTGCTCTCTGCAATCTGTTCGGGACAGACCATGATCTCTGTTCTTGGCTGGTGGCAGCCAGAGGGAAACGTGGCCCTGCAAGGCGGTCTGTGGAGTGTAATGAGTTTTGCCAGAAGCAAGAGCTGAGATGAATTTTTGTGATTCTGTTGTTTTGGAGATGTAAACGTTTATTTCTTCTTCCCAGCTACTCAGGTTGTTCATGTTGTCCTTAATCCCCCCAGACTGTCTTGTACTTGTGTAAAATGTATGTATTTCCATTATCATTGCCTAAGGATGTCTTTCATGTTAAGAACCGTCCTAATGTACTTTCCTTCCTTTGACTTACTGCTAACTATAAACTAAAATTGAACATCATCTAACTTGGGATTTGTTTGTGGTTTGTTTGTTTCTTTTTTTTTCCCTATGCTTTTCTGTATTGTTGGATTATTTTTAATGGTATCTACCTACTTTTGGCACCGAGACCTTTCTGCTTGGCTGTGCCAGGGAAGGGTGGGAAATGAGGGGGGTGAGAGGAATGGAAGAGGAGCAGCACACTAACACCCTCGTGCCTTCCTCCCTGCTTCCAGATTGAGTACATCTCCTCTGCAAAGTGCTGAGCCTTTATCAGCCTGGGGGTAGGTCTACTAATGACCGATCTAAAACCATCAAATTCATTTATTTGTCACTGCCAGTGACAGGCCAGTTAATGCTAATGGATTCTTTTTTTAGCCTGTTGACTCTGGTGATAGTCTCATAAATGTTGTGAAATCCAAAGCATTAAGGGAACTTGTAACTTATTTTTAGAGGAGAGCTATTGAAACAGGGTGAGGTGGTGTGTGTAGATCAAGGTATACGTTAACGTTGAGAAGGAAAAAGAACAGCTCCTGTATTTCATTAAGCCAGAGATGTCTTTGCTGTTCTTAATAGTTATTTGACTTTTCAATTGTATTTTAGTGTTCTCTTTAAACACGTTTTAGGTCATGCTATAAAGGGAGGAGAAGCTGTAAATAGAGCCAGTCATCTTAGGAAAAAATGGCTTGTTTCAGAAAATGGTTCATCTGCAGGGCCTGAATCTTCTCTGTCCCTATTGTGCGAAGGCACTTAAGCATATACTTAAGTTGGCATAAGCATGTGGGTAGGTGCTTTGCTGAATCAGGATGGACTAAAAGAACATTATTAAATGCTTTGTTGAACTGTGGAGCTGTAGCAGAAAAAGATTAAAAGATTATTTTGTGTATTTGGCAGTACTTTGTATATGGTCCGTCCCATCGCTTCTCTTTCAGAGACAGCCAGTTTCATCTCTCATTTCCCCCCCTTCGCCAGAGGATCTCACTCACAAGAAAATACTAATCTGCTGTTTCCTCAAAAAAGTGATTGCAAGGTCAGTGTAAGGATCACACTTAAAAAAAAAATTAAATAAATCATTGTCTAAGCTTAATTTAGTCTCTAGCTCTGCAATCACACATTCTATTTGCCTTAGTCACTGGAATAATTCTGTAAACTATGTGAGTAGTGTTCAACGTGGCTTAGGTTTCTGAGATATTATTGCTGCAGAAATTGTGGTTTGCTGAGTAATTTGAAAGTTAATGTGAATCTCTGTAGTCAGATCAGCATGCGGTATTAATAAGTTACTGCTAAACTTTGGCATTTTGCTGCTCTCCTGTTGAAAATATTTCCTTTATTTTTTAAAGTGCAGAGAAAATCTGAAGAATGTTAGGAAGTTCTTCTCCCCTGCTCATTCATTCCTTGTGCTGGGACATTGTTGTGACTGAGGAGGCTTAAACTAAGTATTAAGATTGTACTTTGGGAACTTTGTGTTCTAAAGAAGGACCCTGCCCTGCTAAGGCTTACGCGGCTCTACACACGAGGAGTAGTTCCAGAGACCTCAGTGAGCACAGTTAAATGTGGACGAGGCTTCTTAATATGTTGATAAAATGTATGTGGCAAGAAGGGCGAAGGAAAAGAAGTATTGACAGCAGCAAAGAGCGTCGTTCCCTCTGCCCTTCCCTCCCCCCAGCAAAGACTTGCATTAATTTCCCATTGACTCTGATGTACAATAGGGAAGAGGTTTCAAGCTGACTAAAGGGGCAAAGGTCCAAGAAAACTACTGTAGCAAGAACTGATGCAGAGTGACAGTAATGAGGTGGCCTGGCAGGTGGGAGGGAAAATGGTGGGGTCAGGGAAAGAAACTAATATCTAGTGAATTAAGTAGTTCCCAGGGTTTGAAGTTGTTAAGTCCCATTGGTTTTATTTTCCTCTGTATGTGCCATATGGCTACGAGGTATGGCTGGAGCCAAGGCTTCTTCGGCTGGGAGCGTGGGCATTGTCCCAGTGCAGCTCCGGTCCTGGTGGTTCAGGGCTGGGTTGCTGGGAGCACTGGTGTTCCCAGAGGATACAGAATTCTTCTGCCGTGTCTCCAGACCCACACTGGGCTGTTTTCGTTGGTACTCCTGACTCTGAGCTCGTCTTTGTGGTGTTGTGTGTGTCAGTTTTGCCTCAAAGAGAAGGTGAGGAACACAAGGTGAAGAAGTGTTTTGAAAATTTGATTTATTTAAAATAGGGACTGCAAAGTGCCTGCAAGACTTCCAGCTTCTTGAATGTTGGTGAAAAGGGAACGCCTGCTAGATAGTCAGTAGAGGTTTTTATAACAATTGCTGAATAAACATTGTTTGGGAATCTTCCCAAAGAGTAATTTGGTGTGGTGGGTAAAGAGGTTGCAAGGAGCTGAGCATTTGTCCCAAGTATCTGTAAATCCCACTGGACTGAGAGGTATTGCGCAAGTTGGAGGCTTTGGTTTGTGGCAAAAGCTTGTTGGTGCTGGCAGAAGTTTTGCTGTTTGTTGCACTGCTGGAAAAAGGTGTTGCTGAAGGGGATGTCGCTGGTGATTTTTTCTGCGGTGCTTACTGAAAGACTGAAACTTCTCTATATTTTCCATTTGGCCACGATATCAGTCATTTATGCTCAGAGAGGCGTTGGTGCTGTGCCCTGCTCTGAGCAGAGCCTGACACAGACGCTGAGCATTTATCCCTTTGCCAAAGGTTTGCAAAGTGTTGTAAACGAGTACAAAGATGTTCATTTGCTGGTGAATTTCGCCTGCTTCTGGTGTTGTGTTTGGCAGACCTACAGGGCCTATAGCAGTGCTGTGTGCTCACCGAGTTGTGGAAGGGAACAGAAAACATTGAAATCTGAAGTTAATGCTCAGATGTCAAATACGATAGGAATTTTCTGAGCACAGGGGGTATTGCCTCACCTTTTGGTGTGGGGCTGCTACTGACCCTCGTGTTGGATGGTGTCAGGCCATTGCTCTCTGCCACGACCTGAGGATCCCTGTAAGCCCCCCTCAGATATTGGAAGGCTGCTCTAAGGTCTCCCCGGAGCCTTCTCTTCTCCAGGCT
>JAOXJM010000006.1:4381695-4396062 GCA_026413425.1 Tringa solitaria
TCCTCCCAGCAGAGGGGCTCCAGCCCTCCCAGCATCTCCATGGCCTCCTCTGGCCTCGCTCCAACAGGTCCGTGTCCTTCTGATATTGGGGGCTGAGCTGGATGCAATACTCCGGTGAGGTCTCACCAGAACTTTCTGTAGCTCAATTTTATAACCGCAGCCCTGGGTGAGTGGCCTGCGCTCTGCCCTGTTCAAATAGTATTTGGTGAAAAAGCCCCATGTAAAACCTGCTGTGGTAATGTCCCTGGGTCACTGTGAGCTGGCTTTGGCCACTGAGGAAGCAGAGCATCGCCGTCAGTAAGGGTTTGGTCTTTTCTTCTTTCCCTGATAAGAACCTGACAGGCTTGATGCTGCTGCTGAGGCGGGAGAGGTGGAAGGAAAAAGGGCAACCAGGGATTATCCAGAGCATCTCGGCTTTGGATGAGGCAGAGGACACAGCCATTCCCTCACGCCCGGGCTCGGTACTGCAGGGTCTGAAGGAGATGTTGGCAGCAAGTGTGTGAAGCGATGCAGTATCGTACGCTGCTGGCTTGTCTTTGAGGGGTTAAACTGAAGGGCTTTCGTGGTTTTTTTTTAACGACTTTTAGATGGGAAAATGTATAAGGGAGGCCCTGTCTGGAGCGGCAGCGCGTTGGTGTGTGGCGGAGGTTGTCACTGCTGGTTCCCCAGGTTCCTGCCCTAGGCCCGGGCTTCCCAACAGCGGCGGGGAGGGGGAAGCGAGATAAGGAGGCCAGGCCACAGCCTCTGAAAGGTGGTTTGTGGTATGAGTTATGGCTAATGCTGGTCACATGGTGGTTCCAAACCAGCCCGGGGGCTGGGGTGCAGCGCTGGGAGGCAAGAAGTGGGGTGGGCGTTGGGTTTAAATGGGCTCAGCGACGCGTTGCAGCGCAGGGCCGGTCTCGCTGCCCTCGGTGAGGAGAGGAGAGGAGGAAGCACGCTAAGCTGCAGGTGTCCCAGAGTCCCTCTGCCTCCAGATAAGCCTTGGCTCCGCTCCTCCCCGCAGAGCTGGGCGCTCAGCCATGCCGGACGCTCCTCCGCCCCCGTGGTCCCGCTCCTGGAAGCCGGCTTTCTCCTTTGTGCTGCCCGTTTCTCTCTGTGTGGCCTGTCATTCCTCCCTCTTGGAGCTCGGAGGGGTGGCTGTGGTGGTCCCTCCATCTTACATCCTGACATGTTTCCACTATGGAGCACGGATGGACCACACCATAATTGCTGGCCTCTGTTCCCTCTCTGCCCGAGCAGGAATTTCCTGCCCTGCCATCCTGGGGGTGGGTGGATGGCGATGAAAAGCACCTGGAAAGAGTCTCCTGCCACAGTACCTTTGTGCTTTAAATTCCTGACTCACCTAATCCCTGAACTGTGATCAAAGCAGCAGGTTATGCGTGCGCTGTGCCTGGCAATTTATGTATGAAGAGGGAGCTGTGATCGTCTTCTCTGATTTCTATTTTTTTTTTCCTCTTTCTCATCTGGTCACATCCTCTATGTCATTAATCTTCCGGATCAAATACAATGATAGTTGAAAGTCCTCCATAGTTATGATTCCCCCAAAGTTTTGTGGCTTTCATTTTAGTGTAGTTATTAGAAGTCAGTTTAGATTTCTGGACCTCTGTTTTGTCAGTATCTCCAGTGGGTATTTTACAAGGGTCATTTCTCTGTCAAATATGTGTATGCAATAGGAAAAGAACAAAATACAGAATAGAAATAAAAAATTAGACCAATTTAGTTACCAGTCCGAAGACTTTAATGCTAAAGAGCCATGAAGAAACTTTATTGGAACTATAATTGCAGACATAAGCAGTGATTATCTGTCTTCATGCTTTTATAGTCCCCATCACTGTCATCTGAACACATGAAGCTGATGAGAGTGTTTGCAGAACGTTATTCAGCTGCCACTGTGTAATCCTCATCTCTTGCAGTATGTGGAAAGTAAAATAAAGTGTCAATTCATTTGAAAATGATGGCGAAAGGAAAAGGTGGGGGAGGACAAGTATCCTTGCAGAAAACATAACCTTATTTCATCCGTCTTGCAGCTGAAGGAATGCAGTTGACAGGGTAAGCTGCTTATATGGATGTGGTGAAAAGAAATTTTGCTGTTTCTTAATGTTCTTGGAGGTCTTGAGCAGGTGCAGCCCTTCATCTACAGAGGGTGCCTCCCTTTGTTTCCTTGAGATGTTCTGAATTTCCTCCAGCTGAGAGAAGGACAACAGCACCTGTTTGTCTTGTGCTTCTGAGAACTGGAGATCGTTGGATCAAGGCAGACAAATGGATGCTGCCAGGCGCTTCTTGAGGTGGAACAGAGATCAGAGAGCAAGTCCTGAATTGCTTGGCCTGATTATTGGCGCTGGTTATGCGGGTGAAAATGTGCTCTGGGCTGTAAAGAGGCAGAGGGAGGAAGAGGTAATTCGGTGGTTGTATGCAAGACTTGTTTCCTGCTGCTTGGCAGGCCTAAAGATCTGAAATTCTCGGTTTCAAGTACCTGGTAGTTTTTGGGGCGCTTTGGGGGACTGTGTACATGACGTGGTGCTACTCTGCAGAAGAGGAGCTCACGCTGCTGGTACAATTGAGTGACTAAATCTAACATGGCATTCCTGAACCATAATCTGGTGCCTGTTTTGTAAAGAGGCTTTTAAGTCACTACTGCCCTAAAAATGTTGAGGGAGAGACTTTCTGCTGCTTCACAGCCAGAGCTCTAGAAGGAGCGGTGTGTGCAGAGCTCTGGTGTTTTGCGCTGAGGTTGGTAGTCCCGAGATGGACACAGATGGTTTGAGTTTACTTGACCCAGGCCAGTGCTACTGCTGTCCTTTCTCTCCTGCCGTTAGTGTGTGTGTCAGGCAGGTGTGTTCCTTGCCTGAAGTCAATTTGTAATTTGGAATTTTCATTGGCGTCACCTGGCCAGGGTTACGGGGGAGGAATAAGACAGGAGCCAGAAGTTCTGGGAGCTTCTTGTGAGCAGTACGTGAACAATCCAGGGCTAAGTTTGAGCTGTAAGAAGGTAACTATTTTGTGGATAATTTCTGGGTAGGGGAGGCACTTGTTGGACAGGAAATTGGCTATATACTTTTTTCCTTTTTTTTAATTTGGAGTCAAAAAGACAGCTTGTTTGAAGGAGGAAAATAGATGCAGAGGAATCCAGAACTTCTAAATCTTTTTATTTGCTCTAGCGATGGATTAGGACCAGGTAAAGAAACCACAACTGGCCATGTATGTTTTGGTGGACTTTTCTGAATTTCTCAGTGGTGATTGTCTTTGCTCTCATTGAAGTTAGGAGGAGTTAACCACTAACTGCTGTTAGAACAGGTTAAAACAAAGCTCATAAATTGCCTAGAACATACAAGACCATTTTTAAAACCAGAAAACTACTAGTAAAGTGTCTAGATAGAAAAAGAATTAGGCAGTGGAGTTTTTGGAGATGTGTGCCTGCCATCCTCTAATTGAAATCAAAATGAGAGTGATGTTTTGAAGGTTTCTGGTCTTCATCTTAGTGAGCTGCCAATGAAAAACTGGTTCTTGGAAAAGTTTTATTCAAAATGTAGTTGCAAGTCTGTGGGTCACATGTTCCTGGAGATATTAGCATCCTACTTTCACCAAAATGACTTAAACTACTTTAAATCTGATCCTTATTCTTATCGTATGGAGATGAGGTAAGTGGTTGTCATCACCCTTGTTTTATGGATGTGGAAAGCAGAAGTGCTGCTGGTGTGTTCTGCAGTGCTTGGAATGGTGGGAGTGCCTTGGGAGAGGGCGATTCCAAACCCATTGTGATGCTGGGGCTGTGCGGCGTGTTCCAGGCGATGGTGAAGAGAGGAGACACGGGGCTGAGGAGCTGCCGTGGGAGTGACTCTGCGTTTTGCTCAGTCCCCACGAGGTGATGAAGCTGTGTGTGGAGATTGCCTTTGTGTTGCATCACTGGAGACGTGAGTGAGTCAGTCATGAAAACCCTCTGTAAAAAGGCTTTTGTAGCTCATGCTGGCTTATTAGAAACAGTTGTTTGGAATAGGCCTGGTTTCAGTGGGCATTTGAAGCATCTTAAGAATGATGCTAGTGGTGCTCAGAGTCTGAGGGGGGCACAAGCAGACTCGGGGGTATCACGGAATCACGTGGGGTTGGAAGGGACCTCTAGAGATCATCTAGTCGAACCCCCTGCCAAAGCAGGTCCACCCAGAGCAGGTTGCGCAGGAACATACCCAGGTGGGTTTGGAATGTCTCCAGAGAAGGAGACAGGGTAGGCTATAAAGTGTTGAAGACAGTGGGTGAGTGCCCAGAAGAGCAGCCTGGGTGCAGCACCCCCACCCTACATATGACCTGCGCTTAAAAACCTGCAGTGAGCTCCTGCGGTCTGGGGCAAGAAGGGGAAGGAATGAGTATCCAGCTGCTCCCTGCCAGGGTCTGATGGGTGCCTGGGGGAGGCTGTGTGTGTTTGCCAATTCGTGGCAGCACGAAGCGGTGGGGAAAGGCAGGGCTGTGCCTGAAGGTGTGCCGGTCAGCTCGGGTGCTGTCTGCGGCGAGGGGAGGCAGCTGGAGCTGGCAAGACAGCGCTCCATGCTTCTTTCTGAGCAGCACTTAACCTCTGTGGCTGCCTCCATCGCTGTGAAATGCTGCTTTTTAGGGCCACTGCTGCTGCCGTAGCTCTGAGCACCCTGGAACGGTGCTGTCCTTGGCATGCAGAGGACCTGCTGTGTGGCACGGCTGTGGAGGAGGAGAAATTGCAGCCTGGGCTTCTGGTCCCAAGCTGAATACCCCAAAGACCTCTGTGCCGTCCTCCCTCCCTTCTGCAGGCTCCTCGGCCAGGCGTGCTGGAAGCTGTAATTCATGTGCTTTGGGATCCTCTGGCCGGCGGGCGCTGTAGAAATGAGGAGTATCATTGTGTTTTATTGTGGCTTCTAAGAATGTGGTGTGTTTGTGCTTCGGGGAGCCCCAGGGGCTTTGTTTTTCACCAGGCCCCAGCTATTCTTCGGTAGAGCCTTCCCGGAGCGTGATCTAGTTCTGCCCATTAGGAGAGAGAGACGGGCCTGACTGATTTCTGCTCCCTGCTGCATAATAAATCTGATACTAAAATTAGTGCTGGTCTCCCTAGGCCATAATTCTTGCTGAGATTATAGAGAATTGTGTGTGCAGAGAGGAATTGTGGTTGTGTGTGTGTGTTTGGTTTTGGTTTTTTTTTTTTTATAACCTTGAACGTCCAATTTCCAGGTTTTTTACTTAACCCCCTCCATCTTTTTCCCCTTTTCCTCTCTTTTGGGAAGTGCTTAGCCTTTCTGTGTATTTTGGCTATTTAAGCCTCTGTCACTGCAGGCAGATGAGTTCCTTGGGAGCTCTTCTGAAGGTTTTGTAATTGAGTCTTTTACCACGGCGACAGGATATTATTAACCTTCAGTAAAGCAATTTATTTCATACTCCTTTGTGGGGATAAGCCTTTTTTCCCCCAGGAAAATATGTATGTGGAAAGGGTTTTACGTACAGGGGTAGCTGGACTTGCAGCAGTGATTATGATTTAAAAAAAATATAATTTACATTAAAAAAAAGGCAGTTCTGTTTGTGTCTGTTTAAAAGAAACCTTTGGTACTGAATGACTTCTCTCCCTGCCCCAGTGTTTTATTTTAAAGAGCGTACTTTTTGTCTATCGCTGGCTTTGAAAGGAGGTTGTATTTCATTTTAGAGCTCTAGCTATTTAGCCCCTGTGAGCACTAAAACATTTTGTTTTCATCTTTGAGACGGCCTTAAAAACGAACTGAGAGCTGGAGGGAGGAGTTCCTCGCGGGGTCTCCCTCTTGGCTTGGCCTTTGCCCTGAAATCAAATGCAGACTAGTCCAGAAGTCGTTAAAGATCGGGTAGCTCCTAGAATAGCAATTTCCAGCGAGCGAGCGGGAATGCTGGATAAGTGGCCAGCCTGGCTGAATAACTTGTATTTTCTATTGAGCGTGGTGACAAAGGCACCGTTCTGGGACTCGGGGGCTCTGGGCTGGTCTGTTACCAGGCTGTTGTGTCACTTCATCTCCTGGCGCCTAAATTTTTATTTGAAAAAGAGGATGAGAATGTTTCTTTTCCCATGTCTAGTTAGACTTTGCTTTTTACTTCAGTAGACTGTTAAACTTTAAAAAAAAAAAAAAATTAGCGACATGCTTGTCCTGGTTTGTGCCTGACTTGAAAACTTTGCACTGTCACACAACCTGTGTTGAAAGGAGTTCACCGTGCCTTGTGGTATGGATATGCTCTTTTAGCAATTCTTTTAGATAAAGAGGTGGTGTTACTGCCCCGTTATACAGGAGAGCTTGGATGAGAGGTACGGTGCCTTTGTCCAGAGCTTTTACCTTCGTTAACACACTTGGGTCTCTTGGCGCCGTTTGTAGGCTTTGATTGCAGAGTCATCGGTTTCTCTCCGCTCAGCCTCGTTAGCATGCTGAGCTGCTGCCTGGCTACTGAAACGGGCCTCCCGGAGAAAGTATTTTGGTCTGTGAGGCTTTCGGTGACCTCTGTTGGGGCTGTCCTCCAGAGCCACCCTCTCCCTGATCTTCCTGCCTTCTACCACTTTCTGATTTTTTTTCTGGATGCGTTCGGTTATTTTTATCCAAACTTTCTAGCTTCAGTGGTTCCATCCCTTCTACATTAGATGGGCTTTTCCACGGGCTGTGTCAGAAAGCTGTGACTCCAGACCTGAGGAATACTCGCCTGCTTTTGCTTTGAGCGAGGGCTCCTCGTGGCAGGGGCTGCTCTGCAGAGAGAGCCCTGCCAGCTCGGTGGCCTGGGCTTCCAGCAGCGATGGCACGACTGGCACGTGTCTTGGTGCCAGCAGGGAGGAAGGGCTGCTGGTCCATTGCAGTGCCTGTGCTAGTCCTGCCATCTCCAGCGGGAGGGCGCCGGGCTCTGCTGGTGTCCCCAGCTCACGTGAGCTGAGGTTATATACCAGGGGATGGGGTGGAGAACAGGGTGGTTGGAGAAAGGATGGGTCTGAGCCTTCCTTAGGAGGCTGGGGGTAGCCTAGGGATGTCCTGGGGACGCTGGGCATGACATTTTCTATAGGGCATCCTGCTGGTGGAAAACACTGGTGATAAACAGGGTTTTTTGGGGGGGAAAAACTGAAAGCATGTTGTGCATGCTGTCCTTTGGCACTGGTGTGCACAGGTTTGCAGAATGGACTTGCCCCTTTTAGGTTATGGGTGTCTCTGTTTTGTCGGTAGCACTGAGCTGAGATTTTTTAAAAACAAAGATAAATGCCACGACCTTGCTTTAACACTGCAGTCTTCAAACTTCAGTCTTCAGGTCTTGTAAAACTTTGCAGCTGGTAGATTTATTCTTACATCTTCAACCAGAGACTCATTTTAAAAACTCCTCCCCCCCTCTTTACTATAACTGTTGTTGTAAAGGAGCCCCACAATCTGCAAAAAAAAAAAATATTTTTTTTTTCTCTAAAGCTTCCCCACCAGAGATTTAATTAAAATATTGTGAAAGGCAGTCATTGAAAATGAGAAACCTTTTGAGTGGAAGGCACCCTGATTTCCCTCTGCGGAGCTTTTTGTCACCATAGAGATGAAAAGAGAGGCTCAAAATTGCACTTTCCCCTTGTTGCTGCGAGGGGACGTGGCTGCAGGTAGCAGCTGGAGAGCTGGGGGGGCACTGGGGGGGCACGGCTGGTCCCGCAGGCGTTAACTCTTTGCAAGGCACAGGGTTGGGATTTCCTTCCCTGGTGGAAGCGTTTCGTCTTAGTTTATTATTCGGTTTTAATTTCCTGTATGCAGGGCTGGGATTTATCTGGGCTTGCGAAGGGGAAGGACGAAGGCGCCTGTCCTTTTGTCTCCACAAAAGCATAACTAAGCAACTTTGTGCGCGGCGTGGCCTGTCGGGTCTGCACCAGGGCTCTTCGGAGCGGGCTGTAAATCACCGCGGTGTCCTGGAGGTGTTTATCCAGAAAACCCGAGAAGTAACGGTGTTGAAATCTCAACTCGGCCTTTTTAATTTTCTCATGTTAGTGTATGAATCAGAACTTCTCTTTCTGCTCTGCAGTAGGGTTCAAGCCGGACCAATTCTTACTTAAAACATCTAAATGTTGGAGTTTTTGGTTTGTTTTTATTTTAAAATAAATGGGTTAAGGTTGGGGTTTTTTTTTTCCCTTTTCTTCCAGTAACCCCTCTGGAAGTGCAGGGATTAGTAAACCAAAAATACACGCTGTGAGTGATAAAACTGCTCTGATACAGTTTCAAAGACAGTCACGCAAATTGAAGATTATTGGAGGGTATGTAACACTGGGCAGTGTTACACTTTTAATAATTTTAAAAACAAATTTTTCTCCCTAATTGAGTGAAGAGCAGGCTCAAGTGGATTCTTGGCACAAACATCTCAGACAAATGAAAGTAAAATGTATATTCAAGCTGTCTGCTGTTGTATATTTTACACCATACCTGTCTCTGTGCCTGATCTCAAATGGATATAATAGTTTAATTTTAAGCTGTTTGAGCGAGACCTGTTGTGTTTAAACTTCCAGACAGAAAGCGAACATAACCCGTGTAATGGCATTATTAATAGGGAGTATTACCAAATTGTAATTTGCAAATTAATGGTTTAACTCTGAGATTAAATATACAGCTGTGTTCTTGTGTAATGTTATGAGACAAAATTAGATCAAGTACTTAAAAACAGAAGGGCCTCATCCAAAAGCAGCGAGTGTCTTCCCAGGGGCTTCACTAAGTTTCGCGTTGGGCCTTTGCCACCCCGCAGCGAGGGTGCCGACCTGTAGCACCAACGTTCCTTAAATGTGTACGTGCCCTCAGGAGCGGGCTGTTCACATCAGACTTCCTCAGATACCGGTGTATTTGGAGCAAAATGATAAAACTGTTTGTCTCGGTGGTGGTGGTGAGTAGGGCCACCCATCTGATGGTTAGGTGCAGCTTGTACCTGGCAGGCTGATCTCGGCGATGCTGTTGTACACAATGTATTTGAGTTCTTGCAGGATTATGTATAAATTTTTAAACAAGACAGTATTTGGGAGCTGGGCTCGGCTCTGATGCAATTTGCCCTTGTGCTTTCCTTGACTGTTGTTAATAAGAAGTGCTGGCCTAAATCAGTGTCTTGGAGAATCATCGATTCGCTAATTGCAGATAATCAAGTCCCTGCTCATGCTGAGACCACTTTTGTTTTCTGCCATTCCGCCAGCATTCGGGCAGCATCTTCCAGCCTTTGACGTAACCCGTAAAGTGGGTTTTTGAGCTCTCATGTTGTTAATTCTCGGAGGTGATGAAGTTATTGGTAGTCAGGCTTGATAAACAAGGAGCTATTATACCACTGACCTCTCCCGCTCAAAGGAGATGCGAAGGTCAAGGCTTGGGGGTTGATCTGGGGGACAAGGGGGTGCTTGGAGAGCTGTGGCCACACGGGCTGTGGCAGCGATTGCCTGGAATCAGAGCCCTCCGAAGCAGTGGTCTGGCTGCCCCAGCCTGCGGAAATTATTCTGAACACATGCCCTAGTTGCTTCTGAATTTATTTTTGAGATGTACTACTCTCCCCTTCCGGGTTCAGGCAGGGAGGGCGTTTCTGTGTGCTGTAGATTTTTAGGGATTATGTTTAAAATGAAGCAGGGGCTGATGAAAATGTTTGCATCCTGCAGTTAGCTCAGGGGTGAAGAGATGAGGCTGCTGCTCTGTACTTCTAAGTGTTCCATCCCAATGTTACGACAGGCTGTATGTGCTCTGTGTGTCCTCTCCAGCAAACCACCCAGTGCTCCTCGGACCTTTTTTCATCCTCTCACTGGATTGAGTCTCTCTGAAGGATGTGGAAAGAGGGGCAAGAAGTGCTAATGGGTGGCAGGCTCTTCTAATGACTTCATGTAGAACAGCCATTGATCCCAGACCATGGAAAAACAGGAGGAAATAAGAGCCTTTCTAAGGAAGACCCCATTAGCTGTTGGGTATCCCTTCTTTTTGTAGGTGTTGGTCTTCTGGGTCAAGGAGAGCAGGAGAAATCCTCTTAAACTCCCCTTGCTTGGCTTTGCCAGTGGAGAAAGCGAGTGTATTGCCTTGGCTGGAGCCTTGGGGAAATATAGTGAGGGTTTTTCCTTTTGTCCATCTGGGTGGGAGCTGACGCTGTGTGCAGGACATTGCATGCCTCGGAGGATGGAGAAGCAGGTTTGCTTTTTCCAGTGTGTCCTGCAGGGATTTAGGAGCGGGATGGAGTGTTTAAATGGCAGAGCAGAGCCATCTTCAGCCCTGCACGTGTGCTCTGTGGGTGCTCGCTGCGTAAAGCCTGTGCTAGCGGTGGGGAAGCGGGTGATGTGGCGCGTGTTGGTGGTGCACAGGGAGGAGGAAGGTTGTGTGAGTCTCGGGGTGCACAGGGATGCTGAGCGAGGGGTCCCCAGCCCGGGGCTGGTCGTTGGCCACGCTGCCGCTTTAAAGCCAGCCCCAGGGAGCAGATGATCGCTGGACAGCTTAGGTTAGATAATCTCTTCTGGGTTTAATGTCAGGCCTCCCTGAGCCCCATCCAGCGCCAGCTTCCAATCTGGCTCGTAATACTCCTGAATGTCCTTTTAATTTTTTCTCTTTATTAATAGTTCTCTTACTGTAGTGCGCTCTCTCCCTGGCTTTGTGCGGTATGCGTGCCTCCGAGTTCATTCCCCTGCTCGCCGAGGTCTCTGCCGCCCGCTCCTCCGCCAGCCCCGAGCTTTTCACATGTCTTTTTTTTGCTGGTTTCAGGGGCGTTTTGTGAAAAAATGTTGCGGGGAGGGAGGCAGGAGGGCTGACCAGGGACGGAGCCTGCACCATGAGCTGGCTGTTCCTATTTATGAATGAAGCTCCTGAGGCTGTGGGAGGGGAATGGAGGCCTGGATAGAGAAAACCAGCGCAGTGGACGTGAAGTGATGAAGCTGATGGTGAAGGTGAGATGGGAAAGACCGCAGCTGGCCAGCTCTGGCTCCACCTGGATGGAGTCCTTCTCTTTGCAACCACAGATCTGTCAGCTGGACTAAATTTTTTTTTTTTTAAATTTAGCTTGCTCTTTTCAAAAAGGGCTGTTTTGTTTCTGTATTGAGTTTTTCACTTTTGTTAATAAAGTTCAGGCTCTTCGCTGCTTTTCTCTGATCACTTGGCTGTAGTAAAGACCAGCAATTCTGTGGAGATGGAGCAGCAGTGGTTTTGGACACCCAAGGGTTGTGTGAGTCAGGATGTCAGTGCTTTTTCCCTCATCCCTAACTCCATAAGTAGGCGCCTTTGCAGTTATTCTCCACTCCTGCTCGAATTGTCACTAATTTCTTGTATGTGTCCTGATGGCTGGCATTTTTCTGAAAGCCCTTGCACTGATTACGTCGATGTCAGCCATTATTTTTATTTAAAATAATAACATAGTTAAAAAGTATATGCATATGTATATACATATGTTTGCAGAGGGGAGGATGAACTGAGATGTTACTTCAGATCCAAGTCTGAGAATCAAGTAGAAACCGCAAAATATGTGTGTTTAGAGTGGGCTTGTGATTTAGCAGCAACCTCAAGCACTCAAAATACTTCTGCGTTCCCTGAGACAGCTTCTCTTACATTGGCTGTTGTGTAGCATTCTCCTGTCGGTTAAAGCAGTTGAAAAATATTGCAGGAAGAGTATTGAATGCATTGTGAACATCAGTGCGTTGTAGCAGCTGTTTAAAAAAATAATAATAAAAGCATGAAGAGCAGAGAGCAGAACCCAGAGTGCTTTCTGCAGGCAGGTCGGTAGTGTGCTGAACCAAGGGAGAGGATTCTGAGCTCCTGGTGTTTTTCGGTCTCCTGGGTTTATTTTTGCTGCTTTACATGATGGCTTAGGTGGGAGGGAGGCAAGAGCCAGGTGAGGGGAAAAAAGGTTGGGAGGTGGGCAGGACAGATAGGTTTATTGCAAACCTAGCAAGTATTGCCCTTGGCACCTCGTACGCCGGTAGCTGGTACTTCCTAAACTCTGATTGTGAGTTAGTTGTCAAGGAAAACTGATAATGCCATCGTGATTTTGGCTGTGAGCTGAACCGTGCAAAAGCCAGCAGTATGTCTAAAAAAACCCCAAAATAAACTGTGAAGTGCCGGTCATACAGTCGGATGCTGCTGTTTGCTCGTGGGGGATTGCAGTCTGCGATCCCTAGGTGAGTTTGTCTCTAAATTGTATTCAGAGATGGTATATGAGATAGCATTATTTCCCTGAATAACATGAAGGAGCAAGAATCCAGGATTGTTGTTTTATTTTGTTTATTTTTTTTAATTTCAGTTTATGGGCTTAACATTTTGGGCTGTGTCATTTTGCTAGTAGATGTGTGCACATAGAAGTCAAGACCAAGATGCGTGGGGAACATTAATTTTATTTGATATATAAATATATGTATGAACACACACATAATGGATGTCAGAATGTCTTACATATTTGTGTTTGTTCAAGTGTACAAGAAATGTGATTGACACCAGTGGAAAAGGGAGCAGGGAAAGTGAAATGAGTTATAGCTTTTGGTCCCTAAACTGCTATTTCTTGCTGTATCCTGGAAGAGCCTTTGTACTAATGATGCTGAGCAATAAATAACACTGGGAAGATTAATAGCTGCCTATGGTAGCAAATTATAGTTGATTTATTGCACATAATATATACAGGTGCAGCTAATTTAATTAAACACAAGACCTTTTTAATGCTGTAAAGACATCCCCCTCTACAAGCCAAACAGCACCGTGGTGCTGTAATAAGGCTTTAAGTGAAATAAGCAGCATTAACAGGCAGAGCCCTCCTTGGGCTCATCAGCCTCGCCTCTATTTGGGGGAGGGAGTGTTTTTTCCATAACCATTAATGCCACTTTAAGTCAATGCTGCAACAAAGTCCAATTTAATACACTGATGCAAGGGATCCCATCTCTGCTTCCCGGTGTAAGGGCAGCTTCCATAGAGCAGCATATGCAGCTTGTTATTTTCTTGGCGAGGCTGGCGGTGCTGCGCGGGGGACTCGCAGGGGAGGAGGGCTGGAGCTCTGAGGGTGTGGGATCTCACCCTGGGGATGTGAACAAATAACAAACAAGAAGTCATCGTTCCCTGGAGCCTCTCTGCTTACTCGTGGGTTGTCTTCTTTTCATCCCTCATCCGAGACTGAAAAAGGGGACTGTGTTAAGAGAAACTCTGGTAGAAGAGCTCGTACCTGGGTGTGCACAGGCGGTGCTCTGGCTTATCTTGTCTGCATGTTTGCTTTTTCTTGGTTTTTCTTTAAATCCCCTTCTGCTCCTTTCTTCCAAGTAAAAAAGTTCAAGTGGGTATGCATAAACACCCAACTTTAGCCTGGCTTTAAGCTGTTCCCTCTGTCCCCGTCCTCACATGAGAGGGGCTGGGGAGCTGGTCCTGCGATGCAACCTTCCTCAGCTCATCATGATGCGGAGCTGAATATTTTTCCCCGCACATGATGGGGAAGATGCTCTACGATACTTTGCCACCATTACTTGATTATTTGTGAAAGTGTAAAAGGCTCAAGTAGCTGATTGATTAATTTTTCTCTAAGTTTTTCTTCCCTCTGTTGCCTTCATTTGGAATATGTAATCAGCGAGGGAAAATGTATTAGGAATAGATGGGTGTGCATATGAATGCTTAATTTTTTTCTAATTCAGGCATTCATGTGGGCACATGTATCCTGATGCATGCTGTGCTAAATACCTCTCTTCCAGCGTTTGCTGGAGACAGATGAGTGACTTTGGTGTGTTTTTCTTCTTCAATACTCTGGTTTCTCTGTTCTGAAGCAGTTGCTGTTCAGGCTACTTGGGGGGTATGAGGAATGTCCGTGGGCACAACTGGAGAGGGGGTGCCTGCAAAGCTTGGTATCTCCTAGCACAAATCAAATATCTACTTGACCATTTTCATCCCTCACTGCTGGGAAGAAGTCCAGCAACTCTTTGTCATAAATCTTTCCAGCCCATTTGCTCTGGTCCAGCACTTCAGTTAGTCACAGCTGAGGCTTCCAGGTTTGGGTTTAAACAGATACTTGTTACCAGAAGCTGGTGGGGGGAAGTGTGGGGAGATGCTGGATCGCCAGCACCCGCGGTGAGGTTGGGAGAGGAACGGGACGTGGTTCCACCTAACCCCGAGCCACCAGGGAGAGGGGAGAGCGGTGGTAGAGAGCCTTATGCCTGGCTGTGCTTCCAGAGTCCAGCAGTGGAAACGACCCAGGTACCATGAGTTAAGGTGTAGGAGGAAAAAAAGCCCCAGAGACACCACATTTTGCCAATTTGCAAAACAGGTATTTTAAATACTCTTCCAAGATAAATAGAATTCCTAAGCAAAAGGAAACAAGTACTCTCTGCTGTGTGTTTTCTAGGATGTGTCACAGAAAGTTCTCCTTGTCTTGGATCTCCGGTGGTATTTGCATAGAGCTTGCATGGGGAGAGGTGTGTAAATGCAAATGGATTTTTTT
>JAOXJM010000006.1:4396162-4417151 GCA_026413425.1 Tringa solitaria
TTTTTTTATTTTAAACGGCTAGAAATTACGTGTTTTCATGGAGTTGTCAAAGCTTTAGCATCAGGTGATGGCAAGTACCAAGCCCAACGGCCTGGCTGTATGACAGCAACTGCTTGTGGGTTGATGTGGTGGTTCCATCAGAAAAAAACTTTCTGATTTCCTTTTTTTTTCTTTTTTCTTTAATTCTTTTCCTGTGGAGTCCTGTTTTCTTTGTGTTTTCTGGATGAGGATCTCCATGCCTCAGTTTCTTATCTCTTTAATGGATAGAGTAACAATTAATCTCACTTCTCAAGCATTCTGTTGCGAAGCTCTTTTGAGAAATCTGGGCTGAAATGTCACATTTGATAAGGCTACTTGAGAGCTTCCATAAAACCTGCTTTTAATCCAAATTGTTTGATAAAATATTACGAAATGTATTTCTTGCCTCTGTCCTTTGCTCTGTGCTCGCTTTCTGTGTTAGGATGTAGAAGGGAGCTGAGAACATGGAGCCAAAACTGGAGTATTTTTTGACATTTTGAAACCTGTACAGTTGCTTCTGTGGTTTGGGCAGTGGGGGGAGAACTGTCTGAAAATTCTCCTGAAAGTGAAAATTCTAACTTTGTGTTTTAATTTCCCGTGGAAAAACTAACACTGTGTTCTAACTAGGGTCCAGTATTTGCCCTTCTGTGCTGTACTAATTCTTCTTGTACTCGCAGTTCTGATTATGTTCCCTCAGCTGGTACTTGAGGAAACGTGTTTGTCTTGGAGCATGTCTGGTGACTCACAGCCGCGGCTCCTTAGCATCTGCTGAGCCTAATTGTCATTATTAATCTGCCCTGTGCCAATCTGTCTTCAGGGTAGCGGTGGGAGGCAGGGAAGGTGTTGCATGACTGGGTGTACATCCCTGGGCCACCTTCTACGGAGAGATGTGACTTTGGAGAAAAGGTTTGGGGGAAGCCTGGCCTTGGCTGATCTCTTTCGCTCCCTGTCACTGCCTCCAGTACCGTCAGAAATAGGCAGTGAGTGCTTGATGGGCGCTGTTGATTTGATGTTTTTAAATTGCCTTTAGATCCTGAAAGTATGCAGAATAATTGGAATAAGAGTCTGAAGGGAAGCGGCTCCATGTGGATGAAATATTGTAGGAGTTGTTTTTGATGTACGCTGCTGCTCTGGACTGTGGTGGGAAAATTTTGGTGTGAGCAGTTGCTCACGCACACTGTACAGAACTGCCACGAGGTTTACTGGATCCCACTGGGGCTTCCTAAAGCTGCTTCGTTTCCATACAAGCCTGTCAGAGTCTCTTTCAGAGCCCCTGCAGCCGATAAATGCACATATCGATGAGTGGCTCTGCTCGGTTCCACTCCAGCTTCCGTGGCTCTGAAGGAAGAGTTAATTGCTGAAGTGGCTGGAATCAGTGTCCTGTCCGCGCTGGGACGTCATTAGCCAACGCGACCATCTTCAAATTATGTAATGCTTCTATTTTCGATGTTGTGGGTGAGTGTGGTGTAAGTTAATAGCGTGCTTCAGAGTCCAGAGATTCACTGGAACCAGATACAACTTGGCATTATCTCCAGAGCTTTGTGCATTTTCATTTTTAAACGCAGTTGAATGAAATCACCCACAATAAAGTCCATTCTTTCCCCTGTGGTTCGTATAAGGGCTCTGCTTTCCCGTGCTCTGACTACAAGGTGGGCAACACATTAGTTTTAAAATTATCTTTTTCCCTAAGACCAGGCACTCTCTTACACTGCCTGTTCTTACGGGAAGGCTGTCACCGATTTTTCTGCTATCTGTCTTTAGTGCTGTAACTCTCACTTCCCAGTTCACATAATCACAGACTTTTCCTTCATTCTCCTTGTTCATCAAACTTCACTGCCTGCTTAATGCTGCATTTCTCTTTTTTTTTTCCTTTTTTTTTTCCCCTGATGTCGTGATTTTTGTCATTGCCTCTATAACAGCCAGTTGTTGCCTTTGGCTTAGTAATAAATTGGGGAAATTAATAGTGCGTGATTGAGAGCATATACTTTAAAATAAGTTGAACTAGAAATAGGTATTTTTTTTTATTACTATTAAAAATACCTTTTTTGTGTCAGTCCTTTTGTTTTGAGCAAAGGGCAAATTCTGCTTTAACAATTTTATCATGTGCGTGCTATTGTAATTTACATAAATGAATTTTAAATACAGTTATAAGCTGTGGGAAGATGTTATTGTCTCTGCACAATGAATGTGGAGATTTATGCTGTGCATACATCTCGAGTTAGATTAACATTTGTTCCCTTGTCTCTGTTGGATAGTGTCGTGATGGAGTCTTGAAATCTTTACACAGGTACTTCTCCAGCTTATTTAAAATAGCATTTGAATTATTCTCCTTTCAGTCCATTCATTTCATGTAAATACGCCTTTTGGATATTTGACTCAATTCTGACGGCACTGACAGAAATAACATACCTGTTAGAAGCGAGATGGGGGCTGCTGTTAGTGCCCTCCCACCCCCAAAAATAAGCCCATTCCTATTTCTGCCGAGGTCTGTGTGTGCGGAGCCCACGCGCTTGAGCTGTTCCAGTGAGGTGGGTCCAACCATGTGCTGCAGCTTCTGTCGCTTTGATGGGCTGGGGCCTCTGTCACAGGTGTTTTGTGCTGTGTTTGTCTGTCTTTTGTCCAAAGTCATCGGTGGCAGAAGCGGGTTCAGCTCCTGCCAAGATTATTGCGGTGCTCGGCTCTGCTTGTGCCCTGAAACACAAGAGGGTTTTCACGAGGGGTGCACGCCCCTCTTTGGGGTGAAACCTGGAGTGCAGTCCAGACGTGCTCTCTGTGTCCCTGGGGAAGGTGACGGCAGAGTTTTAAATGGAATTATAGCAATTTGGAATAAGGATCTGCTCTTTTCCCCCCCTTTCCAAATCTTGCTTTTCCTCCAAGGGGAAAAAAAAAACCTGCACAGCTCTTTGCAGGTTCTTTTTCAAAGAGGATGTGATGATGAAGTTAAGGTAGTGAAGCGTTCCATGAGAGAGAGGACTTCTTTTTGCTGAAGGTCTGGGTTTGGACAGGATGGCCACGTGCACCAAAATGAGTAAGACAACCTTTCCAGGCCCGTCTGGAGAGGAAAGCTAATGAACTGGAGCAGGGCTGCTTGCTGACTTGCCAAATCCAAGCCTCCGGTAAAGGCTCTTGTGGGGCCAGTTAGTGTGTGTGCTGAGGGGGGGAGGATAACAATTTGACTTGGGGCTGGTGATTACTCTGTTGCAGTGGTTGAATTTCTTTCTACTCTAGTGGTGGTTGGAGTTCTGGGGACAATTACCGGCTCTATTAGGTGTCTCTTTATTTCCACAGCTTAAAAGCAGCCATTTGGGGCAGATCCACCTGAACGTTGTGGCTTTCTTTCAAGGCTGCCTATTGAATCCTGACTATCTAGAGTCAGATTTTAATGCTTCCCGGTCTAGTTGCTGGGGAGGGGGGCCGTGTGTGCATGGACAGGGTGTGAAGGAAAGGTGTGCACCCGTTTTCTGCGCACAGCACAGAGGGATAGATTGTTATTCTTAATTTATCATCTGCACAAGCTTCCATCTGGATTATTTAAAGCAGACTTTGTTGGGCAGCTGCTCAATTAATCTTAGTTTGTGTCGGAGTGGTGTCTGGAGAAGAGGTGGCTTTTCAGCTGCGAGGAGCCCCGGCGTGTGAACCTGGGCCGTGGTGTTTCACACGCGCGGTGGTGGCCCAGTGGCTTTCCCGGCGGCTTTCCCGGCGGCGGATGGACCCGCTCTGCTGGGGCGCCAGGTCCTGGTGCACGGGGAGGTGCGGGGGCTCTTGCTGTCCCTGTGTGCCCCCAGAGCCTGTCCTGCGCTGCCCTTTTTTTGCAGGAAAAGCGAAGTGTCCGTCCCAGAGCTCCCAGTAGCTCAACAGCCGAGGGAGGGATCCCCAGTCCCGGTCAAGCGTTCCCGTCCCCCAGCCCGGGATGTGGGTGCGCTCAGCTGCCAAAACTAGTGGCGCTGGTGTTTTTTAATGTCGCAGCTCTTGGTTTCCCTCCAGCTGGAACGGAATCTTTTCCCATTGTGATTGAGAGCAATATACTTACCATAAATGTTTCCTCTTAAAATAAAACTTAAAACGGAAAAAGCAAGAGAAGCGCCGGGGCTGTGCCGGAGGGCTCCGTGGAGCTGGCTGGCAGCCGGCTCCGTGACTGTCACCTCCCTGGAGCTCTTCTGCTGGGAGCCGATGGCCCGGGGTCCCCAGTGTGGGGCGGGGGGGGGGTCCCTGGGGGGGGGGGAGTGGGGGGGGGGCAGAGCACGGGATTGGGCCCCCTGGGTCACGGCGGGCTCTGGACGCCACGTCACTTGTGCCAGCACGGCTGTCGTGGCTGGTGACGTAGGGAGGGCTGGCGACGTAGGGACGGCTGGCCTGCCGGGGCAGGGGGGTGGCTGCTTTGTGCCTGCTCGGAGGTGGTGTTTTTCTGGCGGGCGAGTGGCCGGGACACGCAGGGAACACGGTTCTGTTCTTTGCAACCTGAGTTTTCTTTGCCAGCTCCGGAGGGAAGCGCTGCCAGCTCTGCTTACTGCGGGAGCAGCGTCACGCAGAGCCGTGATTTTAATTTTTTTGGCTGCTTTGGAAGGATAGGTGACAAGGGAGAGGGAGGCTCTAGTTGAAAAAGGAGGAAAACTATACAAATAATCTATCTATTTTTTGTTCTCGCTGTTTTTTTGTTTAAAAAGGAGTTTACTTTTTACAGGTCTGAGTGATGACCAGTTATCTGCAAAGTGAAATTTTTTTTAGAGGGTCTTGGAAATAGAAAGGGGTAGTAAGTTTTGTTTGTTTGTTTGTTTTTTAATCTTTACTTGACCGAAGCAATTCTGTTTCTAAGAATGAATGTGAAAGTTTCAGGGAGGTTGTTGGTTTGTTTGTTTTGTATTATCCAGTAGCTACAGGGAGAGTTTTGCACGCTTTAAGCTTGTGCTCTTGCTCTCTCTCTTCTCCTGCTCTCAGTGTTGCCTTTCACATCTGAGGAACTTTGTAGTCTCACTCTCTTGGTTTTGGGCTGTTATTAGCTTTCGGGGAAAGGCGTGAATAACGGTTTATTGTTAGGTAAATAAAGATGCTGTGTGGTTTCCCGTAGCAACATGCTCACCTGGAGGTGGTTCCAGACCTCTCCAAGGAGTCACCTGGAGGATTTTGTAAATTGATCTCTGGGGAGATGTCCTCCTGGCCAAAGGCGGTCAGGTCCTTCTGGCGTCCCAGCTGAGGGCTTGGTGGGGAGAGTCTGGGGGCCCTTGTGTACCCTGTCCAGGCTCACCTCTGTCAGGGGAAAGAATTAATTGGTGGTGTGAGAGCATATTTGTTTTAACTTCATGTAGCTGCTACGGTTTCAGAGGTTGGTGCTGCGTGAGGCGGGGTGTCTGCTGCAAGATTTTATCTAGGTAGGAGCCCTTTGCTGGGTGAGGACTATGAAGGAAAGCAGCTTTGACAAGAAGTTGCAAGGCAGGAGTTGCAGCCATTTACATATGACAGTGTTGATTAAGCTGCTGAAGAATAAGAGCCCTGGAACACAGGGATGTTGGTGCACGGATGGTCCCTGCCTCACCCTCCTGTAGTCATTACAAAAGCATGAGAAAAAAACCCGTTTGGAGTCAGCAGCTTTGTGTTATGAGACAAGGATCGTGCCGGGCTTGGTGTAGGTTGGAAAGTCAGAGTTGGGGTTGTTGCTGGGGTGGGTGCTGTGAAGACTAGAGTTATTGGGGGGGGGCCGGATTAAAAGTTGGTGAGTGCACATTTAACATCTTAAATTTCCAAAGCAACGGGCAATCATTCAGTTCTCCATTGGGAAATATAACTATGCGTTCCACAGGTGTGGAGAAGGAAGGCACAGAGGCTGCTAGATGGGCAACAGCCTCTGCCGGAGCGTGTTTAAATGAATGCCTGGACTTCAAACCCAAGTTGCCTTAACTAGACTTCATTGTGATTGCTGACTTGAGCTAATCAAAACTATGGTGGGCCTATTAAAAACTGCTCAGGGGTCTCTGGTTTTCTTTTTGGATCTGTAACTGAGTATGACAGCAGGAAAATACTTTGAAGTTCAAGAATAGTCAAATTGAAACCAAAGCCCTGCTTTCTGCACAGAGAGGGACAGGCTGGAAGTTATTGCTGCAGGAGCTGGAGACCAGTGCTATGGCCAAGTTCAAACAAACCACCCTCTCTCCCTTCCCATCATGTATAAATTCATGTTCCATAACGTTATTTGCTAAAAATCCAACATGGGTATTTGAATCTGAAACATGCTACTCTGCAGCAGGAAGCAGGAGAGTTTCTTGCAGGAATGGATTAATGGGCGTTGTATAGGTGCATAATATGAAACTTCACTTGCCTTTTTTGAAGCAATGAATTTTTGGTCAGAGGTGAAGGCAAATAAGTGCAGGGCGTCGGATTCGGATGTCTTAGTGTGGTAATTAAGTATGATACAGCCCTCTTCCCATGCTCTACTCTCGGAGAACCACAGGAACAGCAGCATGCATCCCAATACCTGATGTTTCCCTTCTTCTTCTCTTTTTCTCTATTCCTTTTCATGCTTTCATGGGGTCAGAAGACATTTGAAATCCTTTGTGCACAGGAAGCGGTGTAAAATCGGTCATGGAAATGAATGCTGAGTGCCCTGGTTAGTAGGGTGGGAATCTGGAAGGTGGTTTTGTCTCATTTACCCCTCCTGCAGTAGCGGTGAGGAGCTGCTGTTACGGGTTCGGCACTGCAGCAGGAACACACACAGGAGCAGAAGGTGGTCTCCTTTTCCAAAGACCTTTTATTTTCTTGACAGCATGGGGGTCACCTGGGCATCCCCAGTTTGACCTTACTTTTCTGGCTGCTTTATAGCTGGGGAAATGGCTGGACCTTGAAGTCGATGCAGAAATCTTGTTTTGCAAACTATTTTGTCTTTGGTGCCTTTGAAGGTTCCAGCTGGTGTTTCTGGCTGGCCTCACCCATCCCTTGGGAAAAACATGAGGTCATTCAGGCTCCATTTGCAAGGGCACTGAGCAGGGTAGAAGGCAGCGGTTATTTTAAGCTTCTACTGACCAAAGCAGGATTTTAGACAATAAAAAATACTGGTGTTCTGCTGCCCGGTACCTTCAGTTGTCCGGATTATATATCGTCTGTATGCAAGTTACCGTGCAAGAGGAGAAAATCGGACGTGGGAGTATGTTTGTGCAAATCTGTATTTTTTGGTAGGTATTTTTAAATCCTTGGGAAAACCTGCCCGTGGTAATTGTATGAGGTAATACAGTGTATTGACAGGCTTGGGGTTGCACTAAAACTTTCTGATGGTGAGAGAAAGATGTGGCACGCTCTCCCTCTCACGCTGAAGAGCTGCTGTAGCTTTTTGTGTGTATTAATAGTCACGTCTTTTTTCACTTTTGAGTTTTTCCTGAGTACAGCACCTCAGATTCCAGGCTGTTGAAATGAAGACTTGACTATCAAAGATGAGCTTAAACAATGAAAATCTGCCATGCTCAGCGGTCAGCCAGCGGGAATGGGTCTCTGACCTCTGCTCAGCTCTTTCCTCTGCCTGAGTTAGGGCTTGTCATGTCTCCTCTTGGTGCCTCCAGTTCTTTCCCATCTCTGTTCATCTTCTCTGCTCTCTCCTGAGCTTTCTGCAGCAGGGGCTTGTCCTGTCTCCGGGCAGTGCCTTTCTGGGGTAGGGCCCTGATCGCCTCTTGACCTCCGTGGGTGCTGGCATAGCATGAAAAGAGAGTAACAGCCATGATGAGAGTGTCCTTAAATGCCTTGTGACACACATGCAACTCCAGTTCCACTTATGCCAAAGGAAAATAGTGTGGGCAATTTAGTCCTTAATGCAGGAAAATGGCAGGGAGTTTTAAACATATTGCAGTGAGGAGCCACTGGTTCCAGATGTATGGAAGTGCTGGGGTTGAGAGAAGTTAGATGTACTTTGATTCACATCTTTTTTTTGTTTGGTTGGTTTTTGTTTGTATATTTTTGGGACTTTGTTTAGGTCACCTGCTGATGTCATTTCAGGCTTAGCAGAGTCTTGTTGATCCAGGAGTGGAATTTAAGGGTAGAAAAGGGACTATTTGCAATTAGCTACTTACATGATAAACATATATATCATAGTGACTGATCTATCTATCATAATACGATTTCCATCACTTTGATATATCTGGGTGCTGTTGAGGGGAGAGGAAGCTTTCGTTCTCTGAAAAATGAATCTGAAGTGCATGTTAATGTTGTTTTCTGTCCTTCCAGTCTCCTCCCTGACAGAGTGTAAAGTTTGTGGGGCGAAGTAGCTTTAATGCCATCACTGTCATTTCTTTGCATCTCAAAACGTTGCTTGCAGCTGCCATCCTGCAGATAAGAACTTGTCTCCTGAGCCAGCAGGACTGCTGTTGGAAAATATGATGCCTTCCCTTTTCCTGGCACTGAGAATTCCTCTTTCCCTGCGGGTGAGGCCCAGGCACCCTTTGGGTCCCCCCCTGAGGTGGTGACGATGGTTACGGGGCCCATGGTGCTTGCATTTGTGTAGTGCTCTTTGCATGGCTACGAGTCTTTGGGAGAGTAGCAGCAAGTGCTTACTATTAAAAGCAATTTCCAAAAAAAAAAAGAGCAAATACCAAATCCCTCAGTGAGGGGGAAGGTGAGTTTTGACTTTTTGGAGGGGTCCCCCAAAGTTGTGCCGAGCACTGGCAATGCAGGGTGAGGGGTCTTGTCTGGGCTGGGGGTGGCTTGTAGTCCCCCGGTTCGGAGTTGCTAAAGACTGTGGGCAGATTTATTATTTTTTTTTAAATGCCTGTAATTTTGGAAGCTCAGCCTGTGAAATTTGAAATGTGGCCTGATGTTTAGAAACAGCAGTGCTGAAGGGTGAGCTCTCGGAGGAGGAAGGTCCGTGGGGATGCTGAGATTCACCGGTTCCTATGTATGATGTTAAGCAAATAACTTCTCTGCTGCTTGCTGGTTTTTGTGGCTTTTTCCCTTGTTTAAGAATGGGTGCTTGGACTAAATTGTTTACCAAAATCCTGGTTTGCTGGGAGATATGGATATTTGCCAAAATATAAACATCAGTGACCTTGGGATTTGTAGCCCTTGTTGAAGGAGCTGGGAGGGAGGAGGTCTCTGCTGAGATGTTGCCTGTGGTTGCACACCGCAGAGCCTGCAGCCGGCCAGCGCTGTCAGAGCTCTGGGTAGCACCAGCTTTAGGATCCTGCTTAACTATTTTAAGGATATTCCTTGATGCACAAGCTGTAAAGTCCAAAAGAGGGAAAGTTGGCTTTCTGGATCGGGGGGGAATATTGTGAAGCATGTTGTGGCATAAAGGCCCTCTCTTATTAATGGAATTTGAAGGGAAGTTTGCACTGAAAGGAGTCTCTTGAGCTGCTTTTAATGAAATGAGAGGAGCAACTTTAGTGCTTTCTTTAGGTAGGAGAGCTAGTGAAAATGCAAGAGCTTGGTGGCTGGGCCAGTGAGGACTTATTTTAGATGCAAAGAGTCTCCTCTCTCTCATTCCTTCCCATCTTCAGCCACTTTAATAGCCTGTAGTTGTCCTCTTCTGCTCCAGCTTTTTGCACAGCACCCAAGTCTCTGTAACAGAGATCGTGTGCTGCCAGAATATGGACTTACTGCACACATCCATTAACGAAGTGGAGATCCAAGACTAACCAGCGTGAAATGGAAGGGATTGAAGCAAATCTCCCTACCTACCCCATAGAACTAACGTTTTCTTTTCCGTCGTGAAAACTGGAATGACGTTTCTCTTCTGTTGACTTTTATAAATGATGTTTCCGTAAGCCGTGATCTCCTCTTCCATAGATAAACCTTTGATCGTTGGTTTTGCTTTGGAGCAAAGAGCCTCTGTTGCAGCGGGAGGGCGGTTGGCACGAAGGACTGATCGATACTGACTTTTTTTTCCCAGCATTTCTAGTTTCAGAGATTAAATATTGTATCAGACTTTATGATTTGAGGTCATTTTAACCTCCTACCTCTGGGCTAAGACAGCTCATCTGCCTCTCATTTTTCAGGCTTTGTTACATATGTATTTGAAGCCATATGCAGAATAGTAAAACCTTGTAGCTCTCTTATGGTAGCAGTTAAAAAAGGGAAGGAGCAATGTAAGTGCCACGGGCTGTTTGACAGCCAATACTCCCCCAGCTTCTGATCGGAATTCAAAGTAGGTTTACACCATTTGCCTTCCGTCTTATTTCACCACATTAGTGGTTAACCTCAGCAGGGCACTCCCATATTATTATTATTTTCTTTCAGGAAAATTGCCCAAAGAAAATTAAGTTCAAGTCATATCAGGCAGATTTTTTTTAAGCCCGTAAGGGGAATTTTTTCTGAAGGGGGCACTTGTGGGGAAGGAGAGGCATAAACCTTATTTAAAAGAGAAGTAAATCAGGAGGTCTGTCTCTTCCCACAGACAACCGTGTCTGGAAAACAGTGGTGGTGAAAGAGGCTGATATTTGCCCTCCTTTTCCTTTTGTACATCTTCTGATGACATTAGCCAGAGGAGATAAATGAAAAATATTAATCCTGGTGCTACTGAAGTGCGAGTTTAAGATGTAAGCTACCATTGCCTGGCGCTTAAAACTCAAGCCTTCTTTCGTTTTACTTTCTCAATAAATCAATTGACCTACCTGAAATTCCTCTTCCTCCTCTTTTCTTTCTTTGTTTCAGATTGTTTGGTTTATCGTTAAAGCAGTGGTTGTGTTTGGCTCTGGAGATGGTTGTGTAGCTCTGACCATGCTGCGGTCAATAACTTTATTCGCTTTGGAAAGCAACTGGGATCCTTTCGGATTAAAAGTCTGTGTGAATGAACATGACTTTCTGGTTTTGTGTGTGTTTATATACTTTGTGTATGTAAGTCTGTGTATTTTTGTACTTTTCTTTTTTTATAACATGCATACATGATGGCTTCGGGGTTTTTAAGGGGCATTTTACAGAGCGAGGTTGGTGCTGGGAGCGTGATGTTGGTGTGTTTGCCCTCTTGCCTCGGAGAAGCCTTTAGCATCAAGTAGGGAGCTGTTGGGGATGTTACTTGCCAGACCTGGGATGCTGCACGGCGGTGCAGGTGGCTTATATTGATACATATTTCCATTACTCTTAAGCTGGAGTCTGCTTTCAGCAGCCGGGTTTCCATGTCCTGAATTGGTTTTGGTGATAGGAAACGCTTACTGGAAAAAGTGATTTGCCGTGTGTTTCTCTTCCCCCTAAAGGAACATTGTGAGGAATTGCAGGGAAAGATTAAACACTTAGTCTTGCTCTCCTAATCTGAATTGTTCTGTGAAAGCTTAATTTTAAAGAGTGTGCTCCTGAACCAAATTTGCTGTTTCCCCCTGGCAGTCAGTTTTGAAAGCGTATCTATAACATACACACAGGATGGTGAGGAGGAGTCATTTTAACCTCTGCCAAGAGGAAAACACAACAGTTGGGAGAGGCACAATGTAATGATAAATATTTTATTGACATGTTCCAAACATATTGGATGTAAATTTACACACTATCTGAGATTTGTTAAGTTTCCTTGTGAATTTTTATGTTCCTGTAAATCCTGGTTCATTAATTGGCTGTAAAGTAACGAACATCTGAGCCAATCCTTTGCCAGCGAGGAAGCCCATGTGAGCTGTGATGGGGGATAACTGCCCTGGGAGGACAACCCCCAGACACCCTCTGAGCTCAGCTCCCCCTTCTGTGCTCCTTGGGAGGTTCTGGGACGGGGGGAGGCAGTGCATGAAAGCCCTCTTGGCTTGGTTCCTCTCCAAAATGCAGGGGAGATAAAATCCACACTTGCATAGACGAATGAAGGATGGGTCAGTAGGCGTAGAAAATTATTTTCCGGCTGCTAAAGACATTTAGGGGGGTCTCCAAAGAAATCAAAAGTTAATGTGAAAGGTAAACATCTCCATTAGATGTGCAATAAAAGTTGTTACTCTTGCAACATTCTGAAAATGTTTTCTGCCACCTGCCCTTGCATGTTGGTTTTCTAATTGGTGATCATTAAAAGGAAAAAGTAAATCCAGTTTTGGATATACGGTATGGGTCTAAAAGGTTACACAGCATTTATTTCGCTGCAGTTCTTGTAAAATTCATTTGCTGGGGTATTTTGAGGCTTTTGTGGTTTTTAGTCTATCTAATTAGATTTCTGGGGCTCAGAGGACTTAGCGAACTCTGCCAGTTGGGCTCTGTCAGAGCTAAGTCTTTGATGCCATGAGGGATCCGGAGGCAATAATGATGTCTGGATTTCGGTCGTTAACTGCAGGGGTTTGCAAGAACAAGTGATTCAGAAGCTGTGGCTTTCCATCCGAAGGTGGCCTGGTCTCCTAGCTGTTGCTCTCCTAAGTTGATTCTAACCTTGGGCTGGTGATGTGCGTGTTTGTGTGTTCGGTCCTTTCATAGACTTTCCAGGAGTTATGTCTTCCATTCAAATCCCAGGTTAAGAAAACAGCTTTAGTGAATCTCCTTTTTGGAGCCTCAAAATAACTGAGGCATTGCTAAATTTTTTTGAAAGATGCCTCTTTAGAAATTAAGAGCTTGGGTGTGTGAATAGATTACTGGGAGGAAGGCGGTGCCTTGGCCCTGGTGCAGAACATGGCCTGTTCTGTGGTGTACGTGTGCCCACACATCGCTGCTGCTGGGGGGGTTTATCCCACCCCGTCTGCGGCCGCACCTTCCACATACCAAATCCACAGACTTCTGTCTCATCCCTCAAGAGAGCATGACGTGAAGGATTAAGACTTCAGCGAGGCTTTTGAGAACAGGCTGGAACACCTGTTCCGGGTAAAATTTAGATGCTGATTTGTTAAATGTAAATTTTTCTAATGTTTACTGAATTGCCACAGGAGGTAGGCAGGAAATCTGTATAAACGTGTCTCTCATCCTTCATTTAGTAGCATGTCATGCATTATAGGTACCCAGTGATAACCCATTTGTTCATCTTGTACATAGTTTGCTCTGGAGCTTTTTTCTGAGCCAGTGTTTTGGGCATGTCCCCTCTCCTGCACTCCTCGGGGACGGCAGCGCTTGTACCACCAGCTCCTGCCATAGGACCCCTCTGGGACAGTCCTGGGCAAGCAGTTAAAGTGTCCTGCTGTCGTACTGCTGTTCCCTGCTGGCTAAAATGAAGTTCTAGGAGTGAGAATGCTCTTTTGCCAACTGGTACAGAAATATTCTCAGAGTCCTGCTCTGTCATCGTTTTACCTGCTGCCTCTCAGTTCATTTTTTTTTTTCCTCCTTGTTTCTCATTAGATTGGCTGTTGGATTAGATGTTAGTGATTACAGTCTCCAGCTCTGCTTTTTGGAAGGAGGACCTTCTGGGCAATCACAGAAGAACAAAACAATTAAACTTGCCAATAGCCGTAGAAAATGCTGCTTGAAGGAAGCAGGAAACACAAGGCATCCGTTATCAGTTTTGGCTACAATCTGGGTTAGAAATGCTGTGCATGATACAGCGCCTGTCTCCGTTCCCATCTGGGATCTCGTGTAGTCCTATTGAGGAGGTGAGTTCATATGCCAACACCTAGCAGTGTAGTTCACAGCTAGATCTGTAGATCACCAAAGAAAATGACTTTAAAAATTCCGTTGAGGAGGATAAAGGGAGAGATCAAAAGGAACCAACCTTTTGTCGTCTCCTAACAAGCAAAACACTCTTCTCAAATGTTAGTTATGGAAATATCCCTTTCACAGGAAGAAGCGCGCTCCTCCCAGCATTGTCTGTCTAATCTTCGCTTGACCTGAGCACAGGAACTCTTTATACATGTGGACTTTTTTTTTTTTTCTCCTGCATCTGCCTTTATCTCGCCTTGGCTCACCTGGCTGGAGCCTCTCCAGTGGTGTGTGCAGATGTGCCAACGCAGATGGGACAGGACTTGAAGAGAGCAGCACAATTAGCTGAGCAATGCCTTTTTTTCTATTTTGCTGTTTTAATCTTGGTTAAACCTCTTAGTCAGTGGGTGATTTCCATTTCATCTCCAGTTACATTGGGCTTCTATGGCTCATTTCAAGCTATAGCTTGCCTCCTTAAACTTCTGATGTAACCCCTATTACTGCGTTACCCCGGTGGCTGCTCGCAGCCATACCTACTCCCGGGTATATAAATATTTTCTATTCTTTGCCTTCATTTGCCAGACATTTGGGTTTGGTATGAGCATGAATGGAAAAGTTTATTCTTGTTTCAGGGGGAAGGCAACAAATGTTTATCTGAATGATCAAAGCAGAATTTATGGGGAAATACAATGGAAACTATTCCTGGCTGTTTAGGAGCTGATGTACAGGAGTTAGCCAAGAGGATCAGGAATGAGTGTACTCAGTTCACTTTTCTGTCTTTGAGTCAGCCTTCTCCCGTGCCTTTCCTGCTCCTGTCCTGAGCTGCAGTGAGTTTTGTGAATGATTTTTTTCCTTGCATGTGTCTAGTACTTACTGTGGATTTGTGATGGGCAACAAAGGGTTGTGAGAAGCAACGGCCCTACTTCTTGTGACATGCTACTTCAGCGGAGCCACGAAAAGTGATGTTTTTGTTCTAAAATATTGTATTGTCTAGTATTATTTTATTACTCTTCACTTTCCTTGCTCTCTCCCCTCTACCTCCTCCTTTCCTGACATGGCTGTGTACCACTGCGTGCTCCAGGGTTGGCTGGAACTGTGGCTTTCCTGAGTTCTCTGGGGGTGCCATGTCCAGCCATGGTTGCTCCACACCCGGGTTGATGAGCCTCAACTTGTATTCTCTGGCTTTCATTCTGTGTCTCATCCAAAGCCTGGGATGAGGACAGCATGCCAGGCCCACTTGACCAGGCTGTTGTCATTACAGCCAGGTCGCTTATCTTCTTAAATTAACTCTAATGAGGTGTGACAGCCTGATGAGCTCAGGCACCACTGCTGGAAGGGAGCGGGTTCTGTAGAAAGTAGGGGTTCAAGCATGTGCATTACGTGGGTTTAACAAATATATTTCAGCACTTTAAAATGTTACAACCAATTTAAGGGACCTGAGGTGAAGACATGCTTGACATGAAGTTGTAGCAAGTCTGCTGGTACAGCAAGAGTGTAACTACACCTGATTCTTTTGAATAGGCCAATTGTATACTGTGTTTTCCTCCTCTCTCTGCATCAAGGAAGGGGTAGGTTGCTGGTGAGCAGGTTCTGTGCAGCCTCTGGGCAGCAGCAGGGCAGTTAGTAACCCATTCCAGGCCGGAATGAGTCTTCATCTGCAAGTGATTAGCAGTGCAAGACCTGGTGCCCTCCTTCCTTGGCTCTGGTGTTCCGTGCCCTCTCCTTCCAGGGACAGTAATGCCTCTTGATTCCTTGCTTGAACTTGATTATTCTTGAGGAAAAAGGAGTGTTTGTGTAAGGCTCATTTGATAACAAAAGCTGTGACGTCTTATTGCTGTTTGTTTAACTGTGAATTAGAATCCATTAAGGTGAGCCTGTTGACCTGAGCCTGTTGACCTAAGCCCCTCTGCCACCACGGCCTGGGCTGGGGCTGGGGTTTCACCTGCGCTCATCTTTGGCGTGGATACCTCAGCTCTGTCTGTCTCTGCTTTCTTGAATACTTTTCCTTCAAGTTCTTATTTTTGGTCAGTCTGCTGATACTGGATACACCCCTGCTTGCCCAAGGCAGGAGGATTTAGGGAATTCTTACTCTCTTGTTCCTTGCAATGGCAGCTTCAGGCTGTTGCTGGACTGGCAAAGCCCTTCCTTCTTCAGATGGAAATCAATGTAGTTAATGTCATGCTAGGTAAAGTTTATACTGTTTTAAAAGGACTGTATACTGAAAAATTAAAAACTTGTGGACTTTGAAGGATTCTGTTGCTTTCTTCCAAGTTGTCTAGCCCCCTCCTTCATGCTGTTATGATTATGGCTAGGCCTGTATAGCTCCTGAGATCTTGCAGAACAACATTCCTCTTGTTGTGGAGCTCATGTAGACCATTTCCAGATGGATATAACACTTACAAGATGCTAAATACATGAAGAGTGTTTTACAGAGTGGGAAAAATACTTAGCGGTGTGTCATATTTAATGCTTTTGTTGTCTTTTTAATGGCAACCGTAGCAGGTGTGTCAACGGGGAGCATCGCCTTTTGGTGTAGAGCCAGTGACTGAGAACTGGTAGAGGCAATTCCTGCCCTGCTTGCCCCAGCTGGTTCTGCCCGGGACTTTGCAGACCTGCTGGTACAGAAGCCTCCCCGCCGCCCGCCCTCGTCGTGGTCCCTTGTGTACGGCATCGCACAAGAGTCCGTTTTAGCCGGCCGAGCCAGAGGTTAGCCCGCAGCCCTTCCAAATCCCCCACCGCCCCATCTCGCTCCCTCCCACACTTAGCATTTTGAACAGCAGTGTCCAATTATGGCCCGGAGACGCCGCAAGAGCTTCACAGAAGGGTCATTATTTTGTCACCTAGGTGACAGTTTGTTACCCTGCCAGTTGTCTGGAGTGCAGCAAGCCACTTCACATACAGCTGACATGGTTAGACACTTCTTAGTGAACAAAATGGGTAGCTGTATCCATAGTCCTTGTCTCTCTGAAAAATCAGTTTCCAACTGTTGCATCTGTGATGAGGCTTCTTTGAATTGGTGAATTTTGCAGCAGTTGTCTGCTTTGTCTCTTTTGTGCTCGAAAAGGTGACATGAAGAGGGTTGTCCTGATTTAGAAGTGCTTTCAGAAACATCAGAAGGCACAGGGAGATAGGAAGGTGCTGTTCCTGTTCCTCAGATAGGTAAGCTGAGATGTGGCACTGACTTGTGCAGAACTGCCAGAGGCCATCCAGGGATTGCCTCGCAGACTATAAACAGGCTTCTGTGTTTATATTAACGTATATTTATAATACCTCCCTTTAAGAGGGTTCTCCAGGCTGTCCACTGAGGATTTATACTGCAGGTCAAGAATCTGAGTTGGGTGACTCCTCTTTGGAGATGCCAAGTATAGGTCCAGTTTTATAGCTCTTCTTTTAAGTTAGATTTTTATGATGCACCTTGGTAACTAGTGCTGAAGTTTCTTCTTTGCTGATAGCCAGGTACTAAACAACCATCCCTTGCTACAGGGGGAAGAAACCACATCTGTGTGTGCCTCTTGCTCTTCTTCAGGGCTGGATTATGTGTGTAGCATTAATGCCGTGTTGCAAATAACATCGTGTTAAGCATTTAACAGCTCCCGTTGCCACAGGTTGCATTTTAAAAGAATCCTCTGCTGTCTCCTCACAGGAGGAATGAGATTAATTTAAAACTCTGTTCCTTCCATTTTAAGCCTGGGCTCAGGCCGGGCAGTGACACTGGGCATGACTTTGCCGTGTCTCATCTTGAGCAGCGCCGCTCGTGCGGGTGTTTAGAAGGTCTGGAGACCACCCGTCCCTGTGCTCTCTGCCATGTGTGGGGCAAATGGAACTGGGGAAAGAGTAGCCACTGGGAGCAAAGAAAGCTGTCAGAACTTGCCAGCTGACTTTTATTAGTGCTCGCCCCCCCCTCCCCGCCTTGAGGAGTTGTTTGTTAACAAAAGTACTCCCAGCTTGGGGAGTCCACTATAATCCTTACAAGCCAGTTAAAGCAGTGTAGGCAGTTAAAGATTAATTTTGCATGCAGTGCCTTCTTTATTTTTAACTGCTTTGCCTCCTGCATCTTTAGAAATAACAAACAAATGCACCAAACATGCCAGCCCCCTCGGAAGACAATGATTTCATTGTGGCTGTGGACATGACATACATTACATAAATATTGGTGCTTACATGCCTGCTGATCCTTTGTCCTTGGATGGCGAGTCCTCCAGCCCCGCCGGCCGTCTTTCGTAAGAGCCTGGGAGGAAACACGATCAACAATTTGGACTCTGACGTTACTGATTGATCAAGACTGCTCTTCTAGCTTGTTCCGCTTAGCGAGGTGGATATTTTTTTATTAACGTGATCAGACTGGTTTATCTGTTGCTTCAGTTGAGCAGACCACAGCTGCTGTTGCACTCCTCTGCATTTGTCTTGAGCTTTGTGATGTCTTTATGTTGGCTATTGCAGGATGCAAAAGAGCTTTACGAACAGAGTCAGAGAATTGTGTCATCTCTGGAGGAGACGTAACAAAGCCTTTTCCATCTGGAGGCAGAGGAATGATCAGCGCAGGGAGGTTGTCCTTGCAACACACTCGTGAAACGTGTCACGTTGTGCCCCTTCCTCCCACGTGGCTTCTGTGCATGTTCCTCCAGCGATGCCCTCACGCTGCTCTTTTAGCTCCAGCCATGGGGTATTGTGTTTAAAAAGCTATGAGTCCCAGTTTTCAAACCCTGCTGAACTACAAGTGCTGGGGGTAGTTTAATTTCCCGAAGACTACATATAACTCCAGTGGAGCCAGGAGTTACTCTCTGCTTGTTTCCATAGCCAGGCCACACTTCCTTGCAGGGAATGAAATCTAAATCTCTACATGATCTAACAGTTGTTTCCTAAAATATGAACAAAATCAAAGAATGAAGAATGTGTGTTGTTCAGAGCAGCTTGAGAAGCTGAAATATTGACTGAAGTAACTGAGAGAAAAGCAAGTAGGGTTTTTATGCCTTTTTTTTCGGGATAGCTTAATGTGTTAAATTAATCTTTGCTAGCAGAGCCTTTTAAATTGAGTCAAAGTAATTGCGTATATGTGCTCCTGTGATTGTAAGGTCACCATCCGGACACAGGCACCAGAGGGGATAATTTTTGGTGCTCCTTGGAGCAAAAATATTTTATAAAACTGAGATGAGTGTGTCAGAGAGAACTGAAATGTAACCTGCACGGAGAAACTTGGGGGTGGGAGGAATGCCCGACAGACTTGTTTAACCTTTGGATGCCTCTTGGCTTAATGGCCCTTGGATACTGCTACTTCATGGAAAGAGTTCTAAATATAGTACTCGTTTGTTGTTGAATAATAACTTTGGAGGGCGGATGCTAGAGTTTCCAGCTCCTTGCAGGACATGAGCAGTGCAGGAGCTACGTACTGTAAATGAGACCCTTAATGCCTGTTCTGTCCAGCGACACTGCTGAGCACCCACACGATTTACTTGTTATTTGCAAATATTCAGTTCAAAGTCTGTTGTAAAAAGCTCCCCAAGATGAAACCTGAAGCTCATTTTGCCCTTAAGAGATGCTGCTTTTTCATTGCCTTTTTGCCTGCCCCGTATGGGCTGCCAGGTACGGGACCTGGCTGTCCACACCTCTGCTTGTAGAGCTGGAGAGATTTTGAAGCTAAATAGAAGGGGCAGGAAATGTTTTGGGGAAAGGGATCAAAAAGATCATCTTTCCCTAGAAAAGGGAGAGGGGAAGTGCATGGAAAGGTGAAGAGATGTGCCTGAGGTCACCCAGGAGGCCTGCCATGAAGCTGGGATCTGAAACTCTTGTTTTTTAGACTCCAGTCCTTTAACCAAGGTGCCATCCCTTACTGGAAGTTTAAAAACCTTCTTGATTTTAACCACCCAGTGAGTGAATCTGCTTCCTTTGTTGCTCTGCTCTCCCAGAGCTTTTACCTTAGAAGACCCTGCCATCTTGAACAATTTCCCTGTATAATGCTTGCTCCACTGCTGTTTCATTTCACTAACTTTCACTTGAAAATCAGATGCTTCCCTATCTTTTCTTTTTACTTCCTTACAGAGCTTTTCCCTGTTGCTGCTGCTGCTCATTAAATTGTGCAGCTGTGTGTTATTTAACATCATAAAGCGTTTAGAGATATCATTCATATAAAAGGATACAAAATGAATGTGCATTGTAATTCTAGTCTCGAGATAGCAAACTTCTATGGGGAGCAGTGGCTTAACTTTCGTGGCTTTGTAAAAGCTTTTGCTTACCTTTTTTATTTAGTGCTTTTTCTGACTTAATGATTTGTGTGTAGGTAAATATGTTTATAATGCAGTTATTAAGTAATCTGTATAATTATGCACGTTAATATAGGTATGGAGTTGTATGGAAGATGTCAGTTATTTTTCTTTCTGCGGGCTCAGGGCAGGCAGCGGCTGAGCTGGATCCCTTTGGGCTGGCTCCCACCCACGCCTCTGCCCTGACCTGGGGTCAGAGGGTTCCTCTTCTGCCAAAAAGCCATGCGAATAAAACCATGCACCAAACCCGTGTCCTCTGGGGTGGCAGGTGAGCTCCTGCCACGGGGCCAAACTTGGAGAAAGAGGAGACAATGGCGAAGCTTTGGTTTTTCGATTATTTGGTAATGAGAATCTTGCTGGAGTTTGGCAACACAGGTTTGCAGCAGCCGTGCCAGCTCTTGTGTATTGTATTGGGTATTCATATCTCACGATTGAAATGTGGCTGAATTTCGCCTCTGCTTTCTTTTTCTCTTTCTTTCTTTTTTAAAGCAGATCACTTAGCATTTGTGTATCTAGGTTTTCTCTTCTGAGGCACGGAGGTCATGTATTTCCTCTCCAGGAACATGGAGAGACTTGATTGGTGTCAATCACTTCAGAAGCCAGGGATGATGCCATCAGCTCTGCTGTATCTGATTTTCCTGATGGTGGAGTTTTTTGTGTGTAGTTTGTTGTTGTGTGGGTTTGTTTGTTTGTTGTTTTTAAATTCAAATACTCATTTGGGGGTCTAATTGCCATTGTTCCTTGCAGTAGTCTGGATGTGTATCGAGCTGTTTGGGAGAGGGGAGCACTGGTCTAATGGGGCTCCGGGAGCTGCAGGGCTGGGGCTGCAGCAAGGGCTGCGGGGTCCCCCCCTTTTTTGGGGGGGCTACAGCTGTTGTGAGGGGCAGCAGGTGAACCAGGACAGTTCTCTTGTTTGCAGGCTTGTGTGTACAAGCTTGTGCATGTTTTCAAGGGTACTGGAAACTGTCAGTGTAGAAGCGTGTCCGCTTTGCTGATCTTTTCCCCAGCAGTGGCCACGTCTTGGGCTGTGGTGTGTGGGAGATGGCTCCTCTCCACGTTGCTCTGCGTGTGTCGGTTGTGTGTCTTAGAACACGAAAGTAGGATGGAAGCCTCTAGGAGTGTCATTGTGTCTTGCAGAACATAGAATCACAGAATGGTTCGGGTGGGAAGACCGTCCAGTGCCACCCCCTGCCCTGAGCAGGGACACCTCCCACCACACCAGGTTGCTC
>JAOXJM010000006.1:4417251-4440800 GCA_026413425.1 Tringa solitaria
GAACCCCTCCAGGGATGGGGCAGCCACAGCTTCTTTGGGCAACCTGGGCCAGGCTTTCATCACCGTCACAATGAAGAATTTCTTCCCCAGATCTCATCTCAGCCTCCCCTCTTTCAGTGTCAAAGCCTTTCCCCTCATCCTATGGCTCCCCTCCCTGATCAAGAGTCCCTCCCCTACGTCTCAGTAAGACCTTTTCACATACCCCCTTGAATAATCATTTAAAGCATTTTCTCCTCTTTTTTTTTTTTTTTATTTTTAAAGTATCCTGGCCAAAGCAAATAGGATAAGGAATTAGAGCAAGCTGAGGCTGGTATAATATACTAAACCATGACTCTAACAGCAATTAACGCAAAGGAATGAACGTTTTACAGTGCCCTGCAGTTATCCTTAGTTCTCAGTGGTAAACTGAAATAAGCCTGGTATCTAGGTATTCACTAGACTAACTGCCATTTTTATCACATTACATAGTTTATTGCTTGTTTTTTCTTCCATTTTCAGGCTTCTCTCAGGCTACTCTCCTTCCCCTCTCATAGCGACCCCCAAAGAAGAATATCACAGTTAGTGCAGCTGAGTTTTGACGCAGTTGAGTTCTGATACTTGTACATGGTCTGAACCACTCAATGTTTGCCCGTATCACCCGCTGCCAGGACTGGAGGTGGCAAAGAGAACCTGGTCCCTTAAGGGGGGTGGAAAAAGAGAGGAAGTGTGGGTTTGTGTGGTAGAGCTGCTGCTCAAGTGCTTGGTCAGGTCCTCATCTCCCTGGGTCCCAAGTCTTCCCAATGAGGAAGTTGTCCCACTGGATGTACTGTACAAATCAATCTGATTGTAGCAGCACACTGTGCCCCACTGGGAAAGGTCAGGTGGCTTTATGCTGGTACTACACACATTTGGGTTTGGACTCGCAAAATAATTTCCAGTAAGGAACTGGCTTTCTTGATACTTGTGGGAAGTGAAAGTATTAATGCCAGTTTGGCTTCTTTCCTGATTAAAAGGTGCTAATTGTACCCCATCGCTCTCCCCTGCTGTGTCTTGGACTCTGACCTGGAGTAAGTTTTGGGGTAGAACCCACAGAGTAGCGCACTGGGGAGCTTGTTCTGGTTGTGGGAGCCATGAAGCAGGTGAGATCGTAGCTGTTGGTGCCTCCTGAGCCACGGTTTCCACGTCTTGCCCCTGAGCTTTACCGCTTGTCTGTGTGGAGAGGAGGTGGGAGAGAGCCTGAGCTTTAGCAACTGGCTGCATATGTATCATATTGGTGTATGAAGAACATCTGTGTGAAAACTTGAAGAAATACACTCTTCAGGCAAGAAAAAGAATGTGTAATGTAAGAAAACACTGTTACTCAATACATTTTTTCTGCTTGGGAGCTATAGTCAACACATGCTGTAATACTTCTCGCTCGTGTGATACAGTAGCAGCACGACACTTCAGATTTATTACTTTTGGTTTCTCTTTAAAGAAGTCCTGAATCTGGAATCAGAAGAATGCTTTTTTTCTTCCTCTTAAGCTACAGAAGGGAAAAATTTCAAAATGACATAAATCAAGAATATATTAAAGGCCAACAAAACAGATGAAAACTTTTTTGGAAGATTGTCTATAATGTTTGGCAGAAGAGACTAATGTGCTGTGGTTTTTGGCTGAATTTATAAATGTGAAATTCTCTAGGGTCCATCTCCTTGAAATGAGCTATTTTTATGTATTCCATCTATCTCTATAAAAAACCCACCAGAGATGACTGTGTATATAATGTATGTATTAATGTGTGTGTAATTTATGTTAAGGGTATATACTACATTTTTATATAAATTCAGTTACAGCTTTATATAGAGTATTCAATTACAAAATTGTTATTGTAGTGCAAAGCCTCACTAGATATCTTAGCCAAGAAATTCTATATCCTTGTTGACTACAGGGTTGCAGTGCCTAATTTTTTTTGTATAGGTTCATTTCTCTCCAATACATATGTACATATCTGTACATACACTTTACTGCAGTTATGCTACTGCGTGTCTGTGCTCAGCCTTTTTTTGGTCACCTGCACCATCTAATATTTGGAGAGGTGTGGGAGGGAGCCGTGAGGAAAGCCAGGGGTGTCTTGAGGCAGCCGGATGGAAGTAATCAGGCCGAGTGGATCAGAATGAGTTGGCTTTGGTGTGTGTTTGCTCTTCAGTAAACTTTTTTTTTAATGACGCGTTTCTTCCCCTTCTTATGCGTTTTTAAATTTAGTTATGTGGTTGTGTTCTGTGTAACCGAGTTGCACCACAAAGGAGGTAGTGTGGGATAATCAGTTGAAGCCACTGCTTCCTCCTCCGATGCCCTGGCCTCCTGCCCCTCATTTCTAGGCTGTCCCTGGCATTTTAAGCAAGGGCACTCGCCCTCCAGACTGCTCGTGCTGGTTTGCTTGTAATCTAGGCAGGTTGTTTCAATTCAAAGGTTGCTGTAACCCTGTCTCTTAGGCTGGGGATCTGGTACGATCTCTGCCCTGTGATGCACGCTGCACTAGGTGTTGGACAAAACGGATACTCTTTTTTCACTTTTTCTCCCTAAATGGGGACTCTGAAGTTTTGTAGGGAAGAGATTTGAACCCTCCTCATACCCTGGTTGCTTCAGTGACGCTCTCTGGCACAGTTTGCACTCTTAAACTCAACCACAAGCTTAGGGCTTAGGTCATCTCAGAGATCTACACATTTCTGTTTTGGCAAATACAACTTTCCATGTAGAAATACTTCCGTGTCTGTGTATGTAACAGTTCCTAAATGGTTATTGACACTGCTTCAAGTGTTTACAAAGAGAGGGCAATGCTTAGAAACTATCAATTAGAAATGACAAGAGCAATGACAAAAGATGTGAAAACAGTTATGGGTTTGGTTTCCAAACTAAATCTGTGGGCTGAGCCTCTGGGCACGGCTGTTGGGTTTGGAACCAGGGGCTCTGGAGGAGACGTGCAAACTCTGGAGAGGCCAAGGAGCGGGATAAGCGAAGGGACTCCAGAACAGCAGAGACTTGTCTTAAAACTGGGCTGGTGGCACACGAGCGGTGGTTAATGCGGGTGCTGTGATGAGGAGGAGCTGGTGGGCGAAGGCTGCGGTTGAGCCTGACCCAAAAGCGACATCTTCCCCGATGCTCCGAGCTCCACACAGCAGCGTGTTGTCCCTGGGCTCCCACTCCTGACGTTTATTTCCCTTTTTGCTATAACTCTTCCCTAGGTGTAGTAATGCTCTTAATGCTGCCGAGTTTTGCTGTTTGCAGCGGGGACGTAACAACTAAAAGCTACATGTAAACAGCTTTGTTGGCTACTTTTACTTTTCTTGCTTATATTGTACACCTTAAATGTGCTATTTCTTTTGGCATAATGGCAAAATCGCTGCTTATGGGAACTGCCGTAGATAATACAAAAAGCTCTTTGAAAAGAGCTTTATCAGAGTACAAAGTACTTGGAATTGAAAGCCCCTAGAGGGTTGCTTTATTTTCCCCCTTCATTCAAACTTGTAGTGGTGCAGGATCGAGATACATCATGCCCTATTTTCAGCTGATTTGCATGTTAGAGAGAACGGAGTAATTGGTGTTTAACCAGAACAAAAGAGGATCTGTTTGCTAAAAGAAAAAGAATTCTTGAAGTAGACCCTAATACATATACTGCCTTTGTCTCTTCTCTCATTAAGAATTGAATAGGATGGCCTAGTAATTAGAATGTGGAAGGCATTGCTTTGGTGTTGATGCTTTTTGAGCTAATTGGTTTGAAAATTATATTTGATGTAGCTCTAAGGGATGTTGGCACAACACCTTCTTGGGACATGGACATCCTGTACTCCCATTTAACTGCAGAAATAGGCACTTTGAGGCAGGGATTTATCTTTTGGGTTTTTTTTAATTTATTAAAACCATATTTACCTTCCCTATTGAATACACAGGATGCCTTGCCACATGTAAATAATTCTTGTCTCTCTGGTGTGAAAACCTTGAAATGACCTTGGAAAGAGATTAGCCCCTCTTTTCCCAAAGAAGTACTTAGTTCAGGCCTTAGGAAAGCAGAGGTTAGAGCTAAACGGGGTTTGGATTTCTGCCTTTCTGCGTTCTTGGAAAGGTTGTGCTGTTGTTGTTTGTTTAGTTGTTATTTTGTTTATGTTTTGACAAAAAGATTTAAAAAAAAAGGTAGTTCTTGAGCAGACTGGAGTAAAAGACAGGTTTGGAAACAGCAGGAGGTTTTCTTTGGTCAGTGTTTGTGCTCATCTTCAGTCCTGTCTGTGACAGGGAAGACATCAGGGAGAGGTTGATTGCCTCCTTGGAATCTGAAATGGGATCATTTTTAATATGAAAACTTGGAAACTTCAGAAATGTTTTTTGGATCTCTTGAATTGCTGAGGGAGTCTTTGCTTTGGACAAGCCCCATGGAGGCCTTTTGATCTGGATCCTGTATGCGTCCAGTGGATTCAGGGTGGATGGGGGTACGAGGAAATTCAGAGAAGAAAGTTGTGTTTCTTAAATGGAGAAATAAACTTAACAGTAAAGATTCAGCTATACAGAATTTAAGTGTGTTTTATTGGATAATGTGATTGTTTTGTGGCACCAATTGAAGTCTCAAACCTGTTGTTGGCTCTCTGCAGAGCCCTGTACGATCACCTTAAAGTATTACAGTGTGGAGGAGTTGTTATTTTATGAAGATGAAGTGAACTTCGGAATTTCCCCCCAAGGTTTCAGTGGTAAAAAGAGCAATTTTTAAAATGACTTTAGGTTCTGGGGAGTATTTATTTAGCAGTGTGTTTGTTGTTTAAATGGATTCGGTCTTGCAATGAACAAAAGTTTGCTCTTCTTTGCTTTTCGGGTACGTCTCTTCTCCCTTCCCGTGGTGGGAAGGCTCCTGCCTTTTCTCACTGCTCTTGTTTGGCTGCTTAGGAGCGTGTGTCAAGTCAGTATCTGTCTGGGAGCCGGCTTTAGCGTTTGTTTCTGTGTTTGTTTAATACAATGCCCATGCCCCTTAGCGTCTTAAGGCTTTGTGTTTAGGTACCGTGGGTATGTACATGTCTTGGATATCTTCTCTTATGGTATGGGTAGGCGACACTGAACTGTGGTGCAAGTTTGAAAGCGCTGGGTGGGACTGATGGCCTCTGCGTCCCACTGCGGTCCCTTGCACGGTGTCCTCAGAGTAACGTCTTACCGGTTAGACCTCTGCTCCTCAACGTTTCTGTGTCAGCGTAGCAAACCCCTGCCTGGGGATCGCTCTGGGTGGGAGCTAGTTATTAGTGTGGTTTTTCCTCACCCAGACACAGGACCCCTGGCTGCAGATGCTGCTGCGGCACCAGCTCCTCCTCCTGCGCAGGGCGGCGTGTCGGGGGGCTGCCAGCCGGGCAGCGGCGGCCACCGATGCCATTTGGGCCGTCAGAGTCGGCTCCTTCCCAGCTCCACGGCTCCCTTGCTGCTCGTTCAGTACGTCATTCCCTTCTGGACCATCGGCCAGGGGCTCTGCAGGCTGCAGTCTCGGAATGAGGGGTCTGGAGACGTCATTAACCGTCACCGTTTGCCTCATCGGCTGCAGGGCCCTTCCCACGCTGGGGTGGTCCTGGGCACCCCCTCCAGCCGTGTGCCCGATGCTCAGCACTCCATCCCGTCAGGATGGAGTATTTTATTTAGCTGGCTTGTACAAAAACACTCTATATTTTGCATTTGTACAATCAGCGTGGTTTGCTGTGTGGGCAATGCCCTGCCTTGTCGGCTGAATTCTGGCTACGGCACCCAAATCCTGCTCCCGGGGCACCCCACGGCACCTGCAAGAGCACCTGGGGGAGGTTCTTTTCACAAATAGCATTTCCATAAGATGGAGCTTGGAGGGGAAGGGTAGGAAGAGAAGCTTGAAAGACCAGACCTAAATTGGAGGCCACAGTGTTGATGTTTTCTAAAACAAACTTCCTTTTTTTTTTTTTTCTTATGAATTCTCTTTATTTTAAAGTGAGCCTAAAATACAGAAGGTTTAAAAGGGGTTAAATAAACCGAAAAAACCCACAGTGTATTTCCGTTCAGAGTTAAAACAAGATGTTGTGGATTGACTCAAAATGAAATTTTTCTTTTCTTTTTTTTTTTCCTTTTAAGTTTTGCCAACAAACTGAAAGCATGTTTGTTTAATCATAGGCAAATATATCCTCCTGTTTTTCAGTTCTGTTTTGTTTTCAGTTTAACCAGCAAATTGAAAAATGTAACTGTTCTGCCCGCGCTGCTTCCAGTTAGGGTTGCTCCGAGGAAGCTGTGTGAATCCCTCTCGCTGCGCTTTATCTAGGAACCATCAGAATTTCTTCACTGATTAATACCTTGGAAATTATAAATTAACCATATGGAACTACTTCAGTTTAAGTAACTTGTGTGTTCTGATGATAGCTAATCCCCTTAAAACGTGGTTTTAATGACCAGTTTGTTTTCACCTGAGGTCATTAGCGCTCTAAAAATGGCTGTTAACTGCACCAAAGCCATTTTTCTTTTGCCCAAGGAGGAACGCTGCTGTGCACCATATTTAATGGTCTAACACGTTTTATTTCTGCCTTACCTCCCGGATATGCTGGTGTGGGTTGTTCTTTTTTTTTAAAGGCTGTCTTGGAAAAAAAAAAGTGTTTATTTTCTGTCTGGTAATGACCTATCTTCCAGGTGGTGGGAGCGAGCGATGGGAAGCTCATGGAGCACCGGGGCGGTGGTAGGAGCCTGGGGTGGCTTTGGGCTCGGTGGGAGCCTGGATGCGCAGCCACTGCCTCCTCCTGCAGGTCTGCCCTCCTCTGAATCAGAAAGTCATTAGGAATATTAAAACTTCAGACAATGGGCCTTGGTAATTCTCCTGCCTCCTTCTGCTTAATTTTTGTGCTAATTTATTGCTCCTCTGTATTCCTATTTCTGTCACCTAAATGCAAATGCGCCGGCAGCCTGCTTTATGGATAACACTTAAAAAATAATGGTGCAGTAATGACTGGTGAATTGCAGTGGAGATCTTGCTGAAGTGCTTGCAATATCCGCATTAATTTCAAATGAATTAATTGCAGTTAATACTATTGTATTTAAAACCTGTCAGAAGCCATAACCATGATTAGGGTGTAAGAGTAAAATGTTATTTCAGAGCAGCATCAACACAGTTTTAAAATAGCAATATGTGGTGGTAAAGCGTGTCTGACCTAATGGCCATCAGCAGCAGCTTTTTAGCTAAACTGGTCTGCAACAGCTGACTCCAAAGGACCTAATTGAGAAAAAGAGGGGCCGAAAACCCATTCATTTTTTCCCTCCCTCAGGAGCGAGCGGGTTCTTTACCCCGGTGCTGTGGGTAAGAGCGGTGGCAGGATGAAGGAGGGTTTTTATCCGGGAGGGCTTTGGGTCCTATCGATCCCCGGTGCGGGGCTCACACGCTGCTGCTGGTCCTCATCCGTCACCGGCGCCTGGTTCCAGCACAGACGCCACGGAAAATGAGGACAGGCTGCGTGTAGCTATGGAAGAAGCATTTATTTAATATTTATTTCCAGTCCTTCAGAACAAATTGATGCTATGGCAAATATATTTATTATTCAGTAGTTAATACTCTAAAGCAAAAATGTCCTTGTGCCTTTTGCTCGAGTCCCTGTTGGTGGTGCCTTGAGCATCTACAGCAGTTCCATGAATTTCCCCCTTGGGAATGATTCTTTGCTGGGGAGGTAACTGGGGTGGCTGGTACCTGGGAAAGCCGGGTCTTCCTGGGATGAACTGACACTGCACTGATGGAAATTCCAGAGCCTGCAGCGCTGCTGGGTTCTGGGGGGAGCTGCTGAGACCCCTCGGAGACACATCCCACCGCTGTGGTGTGTGCCGAGCGGGAGGCTGAGATGCTCTTCTGCTCCCGGGAATGCGACAGAAAATTGCCCGTCTTGGTACGGGCTGGGAGCCGCGCGAAGGTGCTGAACAGATCACAGCTCGCAGTGATTCACCCCGCAAAGTGGGTGACAGCGGGACGTGGGCTCCGGTCTCTGCAGTTCCCACCAGCCCCCCTCCAGCGAGCGGCTTGGCCCAGTTTGAGCACCCCGGGAACTGGGGGGAGAGCGCCTTCCACGTAAAGAAATCTGCAGTGATGCTGCAGGGAGGATGCGCCACGAGATCATCTTCCTGATTACCTTTTTAATCAGTTGTTGAGGGCTGCAGCAGAAATGTGAACCTCCTCTGCATCAGCTCCTGTGCCTGTGTCCCTGGACCCCCCCAGCGTCCCCTCTGCTGGCCTTGGCCTCGTGCACAGGACCTGCCGTTGGTCCAATTCCATCTTCATTCCTGCTGCCTGCAGTGAAAGATACAGTGAAATCCCTCCCCAGGCATTCGTTGGGGGGCATCAGAGGTCCTTAAAGTTGGGCAGTTAAGGTCAAAAACTAAGTCTTTTAAGGTGAGACAAGTGTGAATGGAACTTTATTTAATGCTCCCCCTGGGTGAGGGCTGTCAAAGGCGAGACCCAGGGACATGGCAGCACGGGGGCAGAAGACCCTCTGCTCTGCTGCAGCTTGTGACACCTGGAGAGTCACCAGAGCAGGGAGCAGAGCCAGATACCCCTGATGTTCTGCAGCCCCCGTCACCCCCCACGCTCCTGCCCCACCATCAGAGCGGCTCCCACGTCTTCACACCTGGCTCAGAGAAACAGGCTCATAACTTTTTTATTTTTTTTTTTTCAGTTTAACCACTTGTATTTCTGTTTTGGTTCTCAGCGTCTGGCTTTGAAGAGCACTACACCTGCAGTTTGTCTCCTGATAGTGGAAAGCACAGAATATAATCTCGCAGATTAAGGCAGCTGCGTTTTGTTCACCCCAAGCATGAGCTCTGCTCGACAATTTGTAGATACTGTTTGCATCTGACATGAAGGCAGGGACTAATTCTGGCGTGTGGGGGACTGATAAGATTTCAGGCCAGATTTCCTTCTTTAAAAAGAAAAGAAAAAAAAAAGAAGAAAAACCCCTTGGTATGTTCCATAGTTCAGTAATCAGTTTCTAGGTTCTTTAATTAGATGTGTGCTCTAGCTGATTTAGCTGCATGTCTCAATACACAAATAATTTATAGAGGGGGGAAAAAACGTCTGTGTTAATCTCCAGTGAGTGATATTCTGCGCTGAAGTAACTTTGCACTGTTTGTGTTAGATAAACTCCAGTATTCAGGCTTTCCTTTAACAAGGAGTTTAGACTTCATTTTTTAGAAGGAATGACAAAGCTTTACGGTTGTACTGCTTTTTATTGATGTAGATTTGTATGTATGTTTACATTTATATGTAAATGTAATTATTTAGTGAAGATTAGCAGTCAATTGAGGCCCAATCTTTCCATTTTGTGTTACTAGTCATTTGCAAATTCATATCAATGGAGGTCAAAAATTACGGTTACCGTTATATTTAATGCCTGAACTATTCCTGATCCACCGTTGCCTTGGTCAGCCCTTCTGCTACAGATTTTATCTGATTTCTTTCAAAAACAGCAGAGAGTTCATCACAGACTCTGCTGTTCTTAATCCATCCCCGCACGGTAGTTTGGTAGCCGCTTCCTGATGAAGAACTCTAGGCTCTGGAACCTGTTGACTCCATAGATAACTCTCCGTTTAATCAATTAGCTGGTAGTGGAGACGTTTGGAATTCCATTAGTGTGTCTGAGCTCTGAGCACCCGTGTGCTGCTTGGATTTACGGGGTCTGATGGCTGTTCTCTGGTGGAGTTTCATCCCCATCAAGGACCAGAACTGAGCCGTTCTGTTGGTGGCACCTTGGCTGGGTGGCAGTGCCGTTCCCTTCTGTGCCAAAAGGCCAAGCGGCTGCTGGATGTGGTCCATGTGGTGCTCCAGGAACCATCAGAACAGCTCTGCTCCCCCTTCTCTGCTGTTAGACTAGAATTTGGGGCCTGAGGCTATCCTGGCTCCTTCTGGTAATTGCATCATTCCTGCTATTAACTAAAGACAGCAGATTCTTTTTTTTAATAAACGCTTCCTCATATGCATTCTTGAGTGTTGTTTTAGTTTGCAGCTACTCGAGTTGGAATGCATCCAGACACCAAGTCCTTATGTTTTCTTCATGTCCCCAAACTCTCTCATGGGTAATTTGCATCTCGGTGCTGCTCAGCTGCACTTTGCTCAGTTTAAGGGAGGGAAGGTCCATGTGGCAGTGGATGCTGCTTTACATATGTTGCTACTACTCGCTAATCGTAACGTGGGTGCTCTGCTCCCTTCAGGCAACCAAACCAGGATATTTTGGTTGTAATATCCTGTTGGTTTAAGGTGAGGGGTGAATTGCAGCTTGTTCTGCTTGATTTGCAGCTGGAATCTTGGTTTGGGGTTTGGTGGTAAAGATCTGAGAGGCTTGGAGGAGGGGATCAAAAGATGGTGAGCTGCAGAATGTTACTGGAAGAGTTGCTGCAGAAACTTAGGAAAATAAACTTTGTGGTTCTCTAACTGCAAATAATAAAGGAAGGGGAGAAACACTACAGGGCACTGCCGAGTAGCAGTGTGACGTGTCGTTTGATGTCTCAGCCTTTAGCAAACACTGCGACATCTCCAGAACTCCAGTGCCTCCGAGAGCCAGATGTAGAGCTTCGCTGTCAGATCCCAGGGGTTTGTTTCCTTGAAAATTGCACGTTTCCAGGTATTGAGTCACGCTGATTAGTCTTCTGTGGTTTTGAACAAAATCAAGATTGGAGGGGGAAAGATACTGGAAGAGGAGATTAACAAATTCCAGTCGGGTGTTTTCCAGTGGCTTGCTGGCAGAGAGGGAAGTTTGGGCTAAACTTGGAGCATTTTTTGTCGTTTTTGCAGTAGAGCTGCATCTTCCAATAGAGCTGCATCTTCTTGTGGGCCAGTGTGCATAAAAAAAATGCACCGAGGCAGTGTGCAGGCAGTATGACTATAAAGCTTTTTTCACTTTGCACTGGTTTTGCATCTTCTGGAAGGTTCTTAGAATTTCAGTGAGCTGTGCCCAGAGGAGCCAGCCTGGGAAGAGGTTTCTGTTCCTGCCCCGTGGGTTGTGTTAGACGGAAATGATTCTGAAGCCTCCCTCAAAAAGTGATCTTTTTGTATTTGGGCTTTCCCTTCCAGAGCTGGTGGGATGTCCTGGTTGCTGCTCTCCAGGTGTTTTGTAGCTGCAGTGGGGCTTAATGATAGAGAAGAACCTCACACCGGACAAAGCAAACCTCTGAACCCTCCTGAAGTGGCTCTGGGCACTGTCCCCAGCGTCCTCCCCGAGTGCCCGCGGTGCCTTTGGCACGGCCGTTTCTGAGCTGGGTAACAGCAAACACGCTCTTTGTGTTTTGAAACGCTCTTAATTTGTGCTGTTAGGAAACGGGTGTATAAAAATGGGACTGCAAAGAGATGTCAGATTAACTTGAGACTGTGCAGCAAGGGCTGCAGATGGGGAAGGCGCAGAGCGACATCTTGGGTCCTCGTTAGTGCTGTCCTCCCCGAAGGCTCGGGAGCCCTTCCCTTAGCAAAATAATAATGTTTATTTATTTATTTTCAGTGCTGGTGAATGAAAAGGTCCAGGCAGGTGCTACCTGCAGCTGAGCTCTCTCTGCCAGAAGGCTCTTGCTCACAGGGCTTGTTGCATGTGAAAGTGGCAAGTTGGATGTGAAAGTGGCAGATCAGGGCCGCTGCCATGATGTGCCCAGAACTCAACAGCCTGGGTTAGGAGGATGCTTATGATGGGGGGAACATGTGCTTGATAACTGGATTGAGCTTTCCAGCTCATTTTGGGGTTCTGTGGTGTTTGCTGTGAGTCTGGAAGGGCCTGGAGCCCGGCTTTTGGTGGGGAGGGCCCACCTTGGGGAGGGGGAGAGCAGGCAAATCTAGCAGAAAAGACAGCGCTGGAGGAGCAGGGGTCGCTGATAATTGCCATGCTAGTCTCAACAAACAGACTGGGTTTAAATACAGGATCCTCAGAGCAGCAAAAAGGTTTCTGCGTGCTCTGACTCATGAAGCTGATTTTAAAGAAAGTGGGCATTTTAAAAATCCTATTTTCCTTCCATTTTCGTCCTCCTTTGATGAAAACACTTGAAACACCTTTTTAACTCTACGTTTTAAATGCTTTTTTATAGCCATGAAATATACCCTTGTGTGGTTTTCAGGTCTTTTTAATTTTTAAAAGCCCTCCTTATTGCTGCTGCATAAGGAGAAATTTTTAGATTATGGGGAGAAGCAAATGTGACATTCTGTTCCGTACTAAAAGTTAATTTAGGGCAGAACTGAAGACCAAGGAAAGTGTCTTTTCTTTCCCTGTACTCCTTGTAATGTAATTGACCCCTAATACCTCTGCAAGATCTGGCACTCAGGCAGTCAAAACCAACTGCCCGGGGGCACAGCGCTCGCACAACAGAAGGAATTTGCCCAACTGGAATACAACTGGCAATATTCAAGGGTTTTAAAGCAGGTCTGTTAAAGCATATTCTTGTCTAAAGCATGTGTTGTGGTTCCAGATTTGGGCAGCGAGGGAGGGGATGGGGGTCTCTTGGGGGGGGCGCCCGGTGGGAACGGGGTGAGGGCTGGGGAGTTGGGCACCAGTCCGGGACCGATTCAAAGCCGGTCCCTGGTTCATCGCGATGCAAACGGGTACCTGGCTGTGAGGGCTGGAGGAACCTCTAGGACCTGAATGCAAACCACGTTCTCTGTTCCTGGGAGCTATAACAAACTGCCGTGCCCCGGCCGTGCCCGTCCCCCTGGGCCACGCGGGGCGAGGTGTAATTTGAAAGGCATAACTTGTGCCGGCGCCGAGTCGTGGCCCTGAGTTGGTTTGTGTCCTCATCTCTTACAGGAATACTTTGGTCTCGTGCTGACTTTGGGCATAGCAGACTATTAAAAATGACAAATTAATTCAGATTGTGGTCATGGAAACAAGATTTTTCCCTAGGACAGCTCTTGTCACTGCTGAGATTGATAAAAGCCTTTGATACCGTGAAGCTGGAGAGAAGAACAGGTTTGTGTAAATATATAGGTAGGAGACATCCCAGATGGTCTCAGCCTCATGGAAAGGAAAATAGAACTTTGCCGTATTCCTCATGGTTCCCTTCCTCCCCGGGGCATTAACAGGAACCTCTCTCCACAGTGTTTTGCAAGCCCTGGGCCGAAGGAGTCGGAGGCGTCCTCTGTCCCTCCAGGTTAGAGCCAAGGCTATAGAGAATCCAGCCCGGCTGCGTCCCTCAGCGCTAAATTAGCTGTGTGGTCTTCATCAGAGGTAGCAACTGGAGGGTTGCCACTGAGACTTAATTATGCAATTGTAATTTTCTATAAAATGCATCATAAAACCTATTCACGCCTTAATATTGGCTTGAAAGAGTTATTCCAGCCTCTCCAGTTGTAAACTGCACACTTTAGGAAATTTCCTAAATCTGTATTTTTCTTGGAGCGGTGCTAGTCAGCCCCACAGGTTGCTAATAAATATTTCATAGCCTTCTAAGAAGGATTGTCAAAATAATTTAAATATCTAAATGACTGGCTCTCCTTGGCCCAGGCACAGCCCAGAAGTGGGTTTCGGTTCGTTTCTGTGGCCTCTTTTGGCGTGCCGCTAGAATGCCCCAAATTGTAGACCCTCCATAAACACTGACTTCTTCTGGCTTTGAATTTCTTTTGCCATTAAATCTGATTTATTTTTTTTTTAACACGCGTAGGTAAAATATATTTCTGTACTTCCACAACATTTAGAGTGAAAGATTTAAAAATATCTGGCATGGATTAATTTAGCATGAACTCCTCCGCCAGGGCTGAGGAAACGCTTTTCCCATTTTAACAGTCAGAGGGGTGGGAGGAGAACCCGCGGTTCCACCTGCCTCGGTTCTTGTGTTGGGTTTTATCCCTCCCATTGACAGAGCAAATCGGGAATGTGAAGGGGAAGAGAGAGAGGCTGACACAGCCATCGCCATAGCCGAGAAAACGGGCAAGGGCACCATTAATTTCCTACAATTTTAAATATATTTTTTTATTTTCCAGAGTGAGCCTACACCGATTAAATACACTTAAATCACCTTTTAGCTGGGGGAGAGGCCGTGCCCCCCCCCCCCGGGTGCCTGTTCCCTGGCAGGGCTGCCCGGGATGTCTGCAGGATGGATTCCCCCGGAGCAGAGGGGTTTATGGCAGGATGGAAGGGGGGGTCCAGAGAGGAGTGTGTTGGTGCTGAGCCCGGCTGGGGCTGGGAGAGATGTGACAGCCCGGCTCCTCTCCGGCCCGGGGTTCCTCCCGGCGGCCGCTCCCACGCTTGGTGGTGTCTGTGGGCTTTGGGGGCTCTTCATCCTGCTAATTTGACATTATTGAAGTTCTGTTTCCCAAACCGCGCTGTGGGTTAAAGAGAGAGTGACAGCTTGATCTTTATTTGTGTGTGCAATATTTATGTATGTAAATTGCTGGCATGTTTGCCTTTATCTCTGGGTATAAATACAAGAGATGTATACAAATATAAGGAGGAGGCACAGGAAGCGCGTTGTGTTTAAGCAAAACGCAGCACATTAAGCCGTCATGCCCTGACACTTGTTTTCGGAGGGGAAAACAAAAAGGGAAGCGTCTTGCTTTTGTTGGGAGACATGAAAGTTGCTGCTTCTTTACATATTTGGGTATTATGGCTTCAGCGGGCTAGAATCATTGGGGCTTTTATTATTATTAGTTTTTTTTTTGGTGAAGACTGAGAAAAAGACAAAGACTAAAAATAAAAAAACCCATAATTTTTGATATAACTGTGGAAACACGGTTAGTTCTAACCCAGCAGGTGGCTAAGGGACTCAATCGGCAGAAACCAGCAGTGCTTTCAGTGCAATCAAAGTTAAGTGCAGAAATTTAATTAAATGGTAGCAAGGCTGGCAGAAACTTTGTAAAGCAGCGGTGCATTGTCAAATTCAACAATTATTTCAAGGAACACAATCCACAGATGGCGTCTAATTGATAAATTAAGGTTCTGGTGCCTGATTCCGCTTACATTTAAAGGTTCTCTTTTCTTAAACAAAACCTTAAAATTTTAAGGCTGCATCACTGTTGTGAAAACGCGCCAAGCTGGGCTGTGGTTTCTTATTGGATTGAGAAATGCATGCTTTTTGTGCGAAAAGGAGAAAGTGCTTGCTTTAGATCTCCCTTGGCCCTGTGTCGTTCCGGAAGAGACGCGGTGTGCTGTTGGTAAGGCACTTAACTGGAATCTCGGGTATTTAGAGCTCAGCTTCTGGGGACCTCCCCCGTGTGCTGGGGCAGGTAGTCAAATAATCTCTCCTGGCTTTTAAAAGCTTTTCAGCTGGCCCGGCTGCACCTTGAAGCTGACTTTTGGACCTCATTATCAGCAAATGCAAATGCAGCAGAGCTTGATACTCTGCTTTGCAAGCCCTTTCTAGCAGGAGGCTGGTCAGCCTGGGGGACCAAGCCTGGAAGGATGGTGACTAATGTCTCATTGCCGACTAACGTCTCATCGCCGTGGTCGCTTGCACTCATTTCATATCATTTTTGGGGGAGTTCTGGGCTGGTTTTGTGTTTGCCCCCTTTGCTTGGATGTTCCTGAGAGCTCCCCACTGCTTTGTGTTGGTTTGAGGGAGCCTACAGAGGATTTCCAGGGGTCCTGAGAAAAGCTTCATGTGACTTTCTGCGTGCTGTAGAGTTTCGTAAAACAAACAAACAAACAGGCTCTGTTTTCTCCCTTTTCAAACTGAGGCTATATCAGGGGTATTTTGTCTCTGTGTGTTGTTGATTTCCATGTGTAAATACAGAAGCTGAGGTTTAGTGCAGCACTTCAGAGAAGGGGGCAGGAAAGATTGAATCCAGCTCTTCAAATACACTCTGCGTGTTGTCCTTTAACACTGGAGAGGGTCTTTTCCCTAAGCTGGTGGCACTTTCCCTCTCAAAGTAAGTGTTTTGAACGAGGATGGGAGTTGAGAGAGAAAGGGCATCAGACTGCATGATGGTTATATGTTGTATATATCTGGATACACACCTGTATGTACAATATCCATTTGTCCCTTGCTGAAAAAAAGATGATGATTTTTGACCTTCCACTTTCATACTTCTCTATTTAGGCAATGGTAGAAGCTGGATGCAAGAGGGAAATGACTATTTCATTGTATACATTGTAAACCCAGGGCACAGGTTCCCTAATTGCTCTTCCAAACGTGTTACGTGCCTTTTTTTGGCATTGCCCTTGTGGTAGTAAATTCTCCATTAGCCGGGTTCTACATGATAGAGCTGAATCCCTTCTGAGCGGTGGAGCTGAATCAGTGCGTGTTATTTTTGGTTACGAGCCGTATACTCGAATTCAGTAACTTGGCTGCTCCCTTCCCCCCTTTTCCCCCCTCCTGTGCCTAAATATATCCAAGCAGTCAATCAGCGCTGGCAGGCATCAATGCCACGGCTGTCGGATTGAGTTAGCTGGGGAGAGCCTCAACTACTGCCTTGTGGGTTTTTGGTTGTTTTTTTTTTTTGGGGGGGGGGGGGGCTTGGAAATGTATTCAAATAGTGGCATCATCATTTGACTTGCAAATAAGTACAGTCTGGTAATGGGGCCCTTGTATAGAAAGAATGATGCAGCACTTTGGACAAATGTACGTCTCCTTCCCACGGAGCAGATTAGGAATAATACAATACATGCTGATGTTTATGGCTACACGCTTAGTGAACAGAGGCATTTTTGAATTTTCATTAATGGTGGGTTTTGTAGTTCTTAATGGAACAAAGGAAAAACACTGGAAATTAAAGAAATGCTAATGCCTTCCTGGGAAACTTAGAAAACATTTGGTTTAGAGGTAGATCTGCTCTGGTTGTCGTTTTTTCTCTTAATTCCCCCCCCCTCCCCCTTATCTCAGCTTGTTGGCTGGGTGGTTGGTTAGAGCAACACTGAAGTGAACACATTATCTTTGTTGCTGCTCCTTCCCAAAGTGAAGGCAGTGGCCTTTGCCGGTGACGGCATAGCTATTTCCACAGCAACCAGGCAGGATGTCACAAATTCAGAAGTGTGATTTTTACATGCGGAACAGCAGCAGGAGCAGATGGATATTGGAAACAAAATCCCCACCCCCTCCCTCCTGCCTCCTTGCACTTCTTCCGAAAGGAATAAAAGCACTTCTCACAACATCTCTCTCTCTCTCCAGATCTTCCAGCGTGGGGCATAACTTGCAGGAATTGTTTCTGCTGTGCAGCTGAGCGGCAGCAAATGCTGGGGTGCAGCGTGGTCACCGTGTTGGTGGTGGCACCGCTGTGACAATGCCAGGGTGGTGGGACAAGGCATGGAGAGGAACATCAGGTCTTTCTGTAACTGGGACTGATGGAGGGAAAACGAGCTCTCTTGGGAATTTGGGCTGAGGTTTCTCCCAGATGTTGTTTCGTTACCTTCAGTAGTGGTGTAATTCTATTAATCTTGAACTTAACACAAACAAACCAACTCTCACCATGGGTATTTGGACACATTTGGTAGCCATCTTGCATAGAAGTTTATCGTAACACCCACCCACGGTGTGGGCAAGAACCTCAGGAACATATGCTCCGTCTGTTCTCTCAAAGAAGATAATATTGGAAACAGATGCAGAAAGGGGTTTGCACTTAATAAAATTTGAGGTCAGGGCCTCTGGTTTGAAAAACACAGAATTGGTTCAGTGTCCCTGTTGAAGACTCTCCGGGCAGCTTGCAGAAGTCACCCGTGGGGTGGACATAGGGCAAATAAAGCCGGGGTCTGGGAGGAAACCAAACAAGTCGTTCTTTGTGCTCCCTGTTGAAGCCTGACAAATACACGAGGAGTGAAGCCAGATGTCCACCACCCGCCTGTGGCCAGGCTGGAGGACTCAGGTGGTGAGGAGCTGGGGTAAGGTGCTGGGCCATCCTGTGCTGAAGCCTTGTGAAGCACTCTCTGTCTTGGGTAGAGGTTTTGGTATTTCCTGAGAGTGATTGCCCCCACTTGCCTGTGGGCTAGGGTTGTGCAGGAGCTCCTGCGAGGGTGGTGGGAACTCCCGCTGGGGGAGGCACCTGCATTCCACCTCATTTTGTGCTGGAAGTTTGTTTCAGAAGTCACAGAAGAGGTAAAATCAGCGATAACAACATCAAGCCAATCGGTATTTTCATGGTTTGATCTTGGAGACTTGAGGTGGTGTCCCCTTCTCTCTGAGTAATCTCATAATTTATATGACTTTTCCCTCACACCTGAGTTACATCTGCTGGTCCTGCAGGTTCAGCTCACACCTTTCTGTACCCTCACACCCCGGGGGCTTGGCGAATGGTTGGTGCTCGCCTGAGCTGACTCCTGTTGTTCCTGCAAAGCCTCGAGCAGACTCTTCCATCAGGCTTTCACTTAGTAGAAAGTGTACTACGGCCACTTAAATACTGATACAAGAAAGAAAGAAGACTTGGGGAGCCCTGGAGTCCAGATCACTTGCACAAACTTGGCCGTGGGTCCTCAGAGGCTCCTTCTGGTGGGAACTGTAGACTCTGGTCTGGTGGGTTGAGGCACTCTGAAATTGTGCTCAAGTTTAAAGTTTCAAAGGAGTTGGGTGTCCAAGTGTCTCAGACTTGGATTTCAGTAGGAGCTGGGTGTCTATTTTTATCTTGTAGCAGTAGGGCTGCAGACCAAGATCCCCTTGTATTTTTATTTTGTTATTTGACTTTGAAAACACCAGCTGTGATGCTCTATACTGTTATTGGTATGGATCACATGAAATTTTAATTAGCTTGGGCGAAGGGAAGGGAAGTTATGGTAATTGATTTAATATACAAATGCCCCTCTGCTTCCTTTGGTTTATGTGCTGGAAAGATTGTATTAGAAATTTTCTGTTAGAAGGGAGATTAATATGCATTTTTTGGATTTTCTCGAAATCAAAAAGTTAAGTGCCTCTAAACTGTTCAGATGCAAGGTACTATTGATACTTCACTATTTCATAAAAGGAGAAAATGTTATTACCGTTAGCTTAATGGAACCAGTCACTGGTGGTGGAATTAATGCGCTTGGAGGTGACTCAACAAATCCGACTGCTCTTTGGTTCAGCCAGTTGCAAAAAACTGAGAACACAAGAATCCTCTTGCCATGAAAGTTATAGCACGTTTTATTGGAGTGGGATATAAAGTGTTTTCCTCTTCTGCTGGCGGTGGGAACTCGTGGATGTCGCATCCTCTTTGTGAAAGGCAGCCCCACGTTGCCGTCGCAGTCATTGCTTGTGCCTCTCCTGGTGATGTCCAGAGCGACTGCTGAAAAGTGATCAAAATGGGCGTTTGTCCTGCCAATAAGGGATCATCCAGGGTAAATCCAGAGTGATCAGGCTGTGCTAGTGTCACAGTGGTCCTGTGTTGCTGCGTGGCTTTGCTGGAAGATAATATATTGACCAGGTTTTACACTCCATGTCCCTAGAGCCATAGTGCTCTGGAAATAAAGTTATTCTTTGTGGTTTCTTATGAGGTGCTTTCACCATCAAATGTGGAAACATTTAAGGCTCAGACTGTTGTCAGAGAGCGATACGGAACTGCTCTGGGAACGCACATTTCGTAGCTGATATTAAGATGTAATAAAAAAACCCCACCATCACCATTTCATATCTTTAAACTTGGAACTGTTGTGTGTGTGTTGTAAAGGGCTACTGTAGCCAATGTGCCTCGCTTTTGAAGAGGAGTTGGCTTCAACTGTCTTCTCCATTTTGCTGGGTGAGTTGTCTTCTTCACTGGTTCCTGGTGAGATGCTGCTCAGCTGGATCCCAAAGCTGAAACGTATTTCACCTGCTGCTGGTTGCAGACACTAATCATCCTCTTACCTTTTTCCTCCTTCAAAACTTTATGGGATTTTCTTTTATGGTTACTTTCCCACAAAATTTCTTGTTAAAAATGTCATTTTTTTTCTTGCAAAAAAAGAAAACATCAAAACCTAAAAAGCCACCAAGCCCCCATGGCTTTGCCAGGAAGACATTTGACTTACTCTAGTTCATATATTTCTATGAAGGGCCATTAGTTAAGCTTGTTGTCTTCCAGACTACCCAGAAATTCCCTTTTTGGGATTTGTTTTTGCTTTATGAGGTCCAGCAGCGTTCTGGAGAGCTGTGTCCCTTGGGAGGAGCCCTGGGAGATAGTGTCAGGAGGACTCGGGCAGGCTGGTGCTGAGGTCAGGGGCTGCTCTTAAACCAGGACCTGTCAGATACAAGTTTCTATTTTAGGGAATCATCCTTAGCTTTTCCCCCTCCCCTTCCCTGGCCCATCTAGTGTTCATCTGCAGTCCCGCTCCTTTTACTGTCGTTTCAGTCTTCCTCCCAGTTAATTGACTTGGGAGATGATGCTAATTTTCCTTGATTGGGGCTGCCACCTTTGCTTTCTCCTGCCCTAGCACACGGGTTCTCTCTTCTCCTGGCTCTGCGGTTCCTGGGAGTCTGTGGACAGATTCCTTGTGCTTCAGAGGGAAGAACCCAGGCTCGGGATGGCAGTTTCTGCAACAAGTGGCTGTGTCTCTGCAGACTGTGTCCTGAAGGCCAGGTTTTAGTCTCAGTACAGACACTGCTGTCAGCAGCAGAACTTCCTCTCTTTACCTGTTCAGAGCCTTTGGTCTTTCCTTCTAGTTCTGTCCCTCACGCACTTAATTTCTGGTTTTCTTCTCCGCATGCTTTTCTTTTGCGCTTCTTAAAAAAAACCAATGAAATTAAAAAAACCCTCCAAACTCTTCAGGTAACTCCATAAGAAATACGGCAACGGTGATATTAATACCTGTTCTCTCTGGGATAGGCTGTTAGTGCTAGAAATGATCTCTATTCTCCCCCAGTATTTTACAGATGAGCACTGAAAAGCGTCTTTATTCAGTTTGACTGTTGCTATTATGTGGCGAGGCATTCAATAAAAGTTGTGATTTATGAGATGTGTGTGGCCGTTGTTGTTTTTTGCTCTGTCATCTATCAGGGAGAGAAAAGCCAGGCCTGATAATTCTTGGCACATAGCTTTTTCAGTTAAGAATGTCAGCTGTCAGGCTGTCAAGAGAAGTTATTTCTCTGGGTTTTTTTTTTTTTAATAGGCAGAGATCCTGCTTCTTACTGTGCTACGTTGATAAGGGAGAGCTTTCTGTACTGCTGAAAAAGTGTGTCCCATGGTAAGGCCCTTAGTGTATGCCCACTTAAACTTCCAATGCTTTGTGTTTTCAATGTGTGACAGCACTTGATTGCTTAATATAAAAATGCATTCAGTTCCTTTTTTGCAGCTTTTATGTGGCTTTTCCCCCCCCTTTCTCTCTTACTGAATGGAATGCTTTTTTTTTCCTCCCTTCTCTGTAACTAGGTATTTTAAAAGTGCTCTTTTGCAAAATATGTGCACATTAGATAATCTGGTGTTGCATAAAAGCTCTTTCATATTTTGGGGGCTTCATGCATGCATAAAGTAGACCTAATTGAAGACAGAGGCTGTTTGTCACAAATGTGATTATAAGGATGGGGGACGGAGGGGAAGAATTATGTTAAATGCCAGGGTGATGGTCGCTTTTTTTCCCTCCCTTATTAGTTATTTGCAGAAATGTATCAAAAAGTCATTTTGATGCAGTGTACAATAGTATCACAAACTTGTGCTTTGCATCCTAAGTGCCTGGTTAGAGCACAGTTAGAAGCTGAAATCATTCCTCGATTAGTCCCTGGAGTCCTATATAAGTCTTTAACTCTCAGCATGTGGTCTGTGATTTAACAATGGATGAAGGATTGCTGAACTTGAGCTGAATGTATAACCTGAAATTTTCCAACCTGCAACCCCTTTGCTTTCTCCTCTCCCCTTCTTCCCGGAGAAGATCCATCAAAACCTCGCCACAGCTGGCAGCGTATTCGCCTTCAGGGCAGAACTTTGGAGCTGGAAAGACTGGCAAGCTGCAGTTCATAAAAATGGAGAGCAAAACACTATCAAAAGGAGGCAAGAAAGGTGTCTGGCTGCCAAAGAGTCCTTAGGTGCCGTGTTAGGGCTGTAAGTTCTCATGAAGGACGAGAGGAGATTAGTCCCCACTTACTGCTGGCTTCGTGTGGCTGGGGGTGCAGCTTGTGGTGACCTCCTTATTTTGGTGATGTAAAAGGAGAACATTTCCCGTGTGTTAATTCTGTCTGGATGGCTCATTTACATACTTTATATCACTTTAGAGAGATGAGGGTGGGGAGGTGGGATGTAAACTTCTCTGAAAGGTGGTGGTGTCAGCCTGCGTGAACTATTTTGATGTGCGGCACTGTGTGTATAGCTTATGGGGGCTCACGTGCTTCATAGCTTATTTCTTACAAATATTGGAGTCATCTTCAGCCCTGTGTTTGACTGTGCAAGTCGAGGCACGGAGCTTCTCGTCTGATGTTAAAATTTCCAGCGTAGTTACAGACCTTGCGATTTCCTAGGAGCAATAAAATCTCCCACCACCCGGCCTGTCCGTGGCAATCAGTTTGTCTGCAGTTGGGGACTTCAAGCTGAGGTGGGTTTCTCCAGTGCCAGCAGCGTATCTGCCTCTTGACTGGTGACCTGCTGGCGAGGGTGGTGCTGCCTTCCTCCCGGTACTCCATCCTCTGAATATCTCTCCTCCTGTGATAGATTTAGAGCTGCAATTGCCGGAGCCAGCTTCAGAGGTCTTCAGCTCAGTCCCCACGTAGCAGGCAGGAGGCAGATGTTAACGGCGTTCAGATTTGACTTGAGTCAAACTACACAAGTGGCTGTTCATGGGAAGCTGTCCCAGCTTTTCATGTCCTGCCAGACCTGGAAATCCAGTCATCTCAGTGACTTGGCCTTTTTATGTGAGGTTTTTGGCAGTGTTGTAATGATGTAGGTACTTTCAAGTCCGTAGTGTATTGAGCTGTGATAGTCTTTGATACTGGCAGAGTTCTTGCACTGGGGAAGATGAGGAAGGAGTGTATTTCCAGCCAATTGCTTATTTTCAGTAACATCATTAGTATTAGAGACCCGTTGGCGTTATGGATCGGGTAAGAGTGAGTCCCTTCATCGTAGGAGGGGTTGCTCCTGGAGCACCTTTGTGGCCCAGCACCAAGCCCTGGTGGGGAGGGGAGGAACCAGCAGCCCCTCACCCTCCAGTAGGTGGGAGACCAGGCTGGTGACCGAAGTGCTGCAACTCTGTGATTTCTTTGAGCTCTGCAGGTCTCGCAGCCCTAGGGAGAAAAAGAAATGACAGGACTGTCAATATGACAACAATTTTCTTTTAATCCACCGTCTGTGCCAAATTTTCTGAGTGCTGGGAACAAGGGGAGCTTGGCGTTCGAGATCAGAGAGAGGCATGGCGCAAAAATACCTGCGGTTTTGATGTGATGATTTGCAGGGAGTTCATTCTCGCTCATCTTCACGGAGAGGGGACGAGCCTGTCTCTGAAGTGAGCCCAGGACCCCTGGGGTCAGCAGGCTCAGAGCTGGAGGCCTTGCCTGATGAGATGTTCAGGTCGTTTTCTCGCTTGGCCGGGAGGGAGCAGGGAATCTTTGTGAGCTCTGGGGGGCTGTTTTCTGCTTCTGCCACTTGTCTCTGCCTCCACGTCATGCACTTTTCCCCAAAGTAGGGGTCTGGAGCATCTCTTTTACCAGGAGAGGCGGAGGGACTTGGGTCTTTTTAGTCTAGAGAAGAGAAGACTGAGGGGAGGACCTGATCAATGCTTATAAATACTTAAAGGGTGGGTGTCAGGAGGATGGGGCCGGTC
>JAOXJM010000006.1:4440900-4487932 GCA_026413425.1 Tringa solitaria
AGGCTGCCCAGGGAGGTGGTGGAGTCTCCTTCTCTGGAGACATTCAAAACCTGCCCAGACATGTTCCTGTGGGACCTGCTTTGGCAGGGAGTTGGAGGAGGTGATCTCCAGAGGCGTCTTCCAACCCCGTGTGGTTCTGAAATCCCTGTGTTGGAGAGGGAGCTGCGGTGGAGCCATCCTGAGGATCAGTGGTACCAGCCCAGGTAGTAGCACAGAGCTTGGCAGCGTGTCTCCCTGTGTCTGCTGGGGGGCTGAGGGGGACCCCCAGCTTGGTTACACGTGCCTCAAGTTGGGCTAAGCTTAGATCCCCTTTTTTCAACCCCCCTGAGCTGCTGTGGGAGGCTGATGTGCTGTGAACCCCGCTCCAGGCACAGCCCCAAGCGGGAGGTGAGAAATGAGCTGAGCATTGGCTTCTTCTGGTGGACAAGAGTCCACCTTGAACCCAGCAAGGTCTTGCTTAGAGGTGGTCTGGTTTAAGGCTGGGTGCTGAGTCACGCTGTGAGTTCTGCCACCCCAACGCCAAGGTATAAACACATCCGTTTTCGCAGCATCCCTTTGCCAAGTCCTGGGGTTTACAATGTTAACAGCTTTAAATAAATTCTTCCTGGAGATAACTGATTTATTAGGCTCCCACCCTTCTGAAGGCAAAGCTAGTCACAATTAACAAACAAAGCAGCGTGAGGCAGTTATCATTCTGGGTAATAAATCTTTCAGTGCTGGGTACCACTTGCTAATGGGCTTGGAGAGTGAAACTATATGTCAATCAAAGCCTGCCTTGGGCCCGGGCAGCTGATGTGTGTGTGTGTGTGTGTAAATGTAAGAGCTATTAACCTGACGCACTAATGACTTCATTTGCGTCCCCAGGCCTGTCTTGGAGGTGGGTGATGGGTTTGTGTTCAGCCGTGGGCAGATGTGGGGTTCAATCCCCCATCCATCCTTGCTCTGGTGTTGGTGGCCATGCTGGTGGCACGGTGGGCTGTGCTTGTGTCTGGGTCTCGGCAGGGTTTAGGGGGTAGAAACCAGTGGTCTGTGTGCTTTCGTGGTGGTAGGAGAGGGACAGCCAATGGTTTTCTTACCCTAACGACGGGGAGAAGAACGTTGGCTCGGGGGTTCAACGTGCTGGGGATAAATGAACCGTTCTGGTTCTGCTGCTGTCGTACAACAGCAGTGACACAAACTTGGAGGTGGATCAAGCTGTCCCTCGTTTTTCTTTGGTTTTCCTTGGCAGCAGCTGGAGTTGGATCTACTTACTTAATCCTGGGAAAAAAAAAGGACCACTTTTGCATCTAGTTCTTCAGGAGCTTGGGGGCGTGCTGGCCGTGGGGAGAAGGTCTGGGCCCTGCTGAGGGGGAGCAGAGGAGCTGCTCAGCCTACGGGGATGAAAGCCCTTGGCAGGCAGGGTTTGCTCTGGTGCCAGATGAGGCCGTTTGAGCACACTGGTGGTACTGTGTGTGCCACCAGATGAGGTGTGTGGTTGGCACCTGAGAGTGCTGGGAGGGTTGCAGGGTGGTCTGAGGAAGGAAGAAATGTGGCTGGTCCTGTGGGAGCTGGAGCCCAGCTCTCCCTGCGGTCATTCACAGCCTGGGCTGGTTCCTGCTGTGTGGGGCGGTGGTGGTGATGATGATGATGATGGTGGTGGTTACCGGCCTGGGGACAGGAATACGGCAAAGGAGGTGGTTGCCATCGCTCTGGTCTGCTGGCAAGGACAGAGGGTTGCTCGGCCATACTTTCGGGGGACTCGGAGCCTGGAGAAGGGAATGGCTGTGGGTGAAGGTAGAGATGGCTCCAACTGCACATCCTCCTCTTCCTCCTGTGCTTAGCAATCACCCTCCGTCCTTACTGCCTGCCTTTTGTTTTTTCTGGTAGTCCACCCCTGCCCCTCTGCCACTTCTTCTCCCCCTTGCCCCCTCTCCTTCTCCCCCATGTTTAAGGCTCTCTCCCCTTTCAGCCCGGCACCTTCTCGGGCTTCTCCAGTGGGACCATACGTGGCTGAGAAATGAGCCCTCCAAGTGTTGGTGGGTGGTTATTGTAGGTCCCTGATGGTGCCTTTGTTTGGATAAACAATTGGTCCCAGACCTGTTAGCGTGGTTTCCAGCGTTGGGGAGATATTTCTTGCCGGGTTTGTAAAAATGATCTAAATGGATCCGACATCCTGGCTATAAAACATCTGTAACATTACACATTTAGTTATGTTACTAGAGACTTGAGTTCATTTTGATGGGTAGTATTTTATCTGCTACTTTTCCCCTTCTGAAAGCAAAGCTTTCTGTAGAGGAGGATTTATAGAAATATATTTCCAGCACAAAAAAAAGTAACGCACATTAAGATGTTGGAGTAAAGGAAAAATAATGTCTTTTTTTTGAGACCTTGGCTGATTTATCCCTTGCTTGGTAGTTTCATATGACCTTCCAGCTAGGAATAATATTTTTTTATTCTTCTTTTAATAACAATAATGTCAGTAACAATGTCTTGCACTGTTCCAGCATCTTCAAATCAGACTTTCAGCGGGTTAGGCATTTAATGAGTGAAGCCTTACAGGCTCCAGTGAGCTGTGGGGAGATATTTTTGTTCTTCTTTTCGTGGAAATCAAGGCACATAGCACTCGATTGTGCAACGTACTCAACCTAATGAGGCTTCCACAAACGCTGCGAGTTAAAATGTATGCTTAAATGCTGAGCCCTGCAGTCTCCAGCTGAGTTTCTCCCAAGACTCTTTGATACGTTGGCCCTATGGAGACTAAAATGACTTGCCCCGTGGTCAATAAGTGAGTAAACATCACACAAGGGAGACAGGCTCTTGTAGCTGCGAGGTGCTGCCTGCCTTTGGAAAAAGTATGAATGTTTTCTCTTGTCTTGCTTCCACTCCTCATTCTCGGTGCCGCTCCTCAGGGGCCCTTTTATTCTAGTCAAGGGTTATTTGATCCGCTTTAGAGCGACAACTCTCTTGCTTTCATAATGGCTGGTGGGTTCCCTCCCTGGCAAGGGAAACATCTTTCTTTTGTGAGAGGAAGGTGGGAGTACTGTAATTCTTGCAATTCACCAACCCATTTGCGTGGGGGCAAGAGGATAAAAGAAAGCGCGGCATTTCGTGAAATTGTGAAAGCATTTCAACAGCGGTAATAGGCAAATCTGGACATTTTGCAAGATTTCAGTGGTCTCGCATCAGAAGAAAAGATCACCCTTGTGAAAAAGCCAAGCGGCGTGTTGCATAGACATTAGCTTGACTCAGCAGATGAAGTAAAACTTGCTCATCAGTAACTGATTGCCATGTGCATCTATATTATGTAGATGAAATTAATCAAGGCTAAGGGTTAAAGTTTTCCATTTGTTCTTTTCAGAGAAATCATCTGGAGTATGTTGGGAGGGAGGTAAATTGCTTTATACATTTCTTTTCCCTTCCTATGAATTTTTCTTGTTTTAGCAGAGCATTATCTAGAATCTTAACAGAGAGCTCTCATTGCTGATTTGACGGGGTTATCATGAAAAATTAGTTGATACTAACTTGGAAGCATTTAAATTATTTCTGCTTTCTGCACTTTAGAGGCAATAATGCTCCTGCCTTGCTGCACACCCTGCTGCCTTTGGGAAAGCAGGGGGGGCTGGTGGCCTCCTCCTTATCTTTCCAGATTAAAAACCGAGGACATGGGTATGTTTGGGAAGTTGTTGAGCTTGGTTTCCCACTTTAACCCACTTTGGTCCACCCTGCTTCACCTGTAGAGCCTTACTCCAGATCGACCTTGAGTGTGCCCTTGTGAACATGTTATTTCACAATTGTATGCCCTGTTGGAGGACACAAGTTTTCTGGTTGTATTTTGGCTATGGCACACGCTGTTTCTTTCCAGAAGACAGTACAATATAAATAGAGGGGCTGATGAACATTGTAATGGTCAGTTAATGCTGTGTTCCCATCAAATATTGCTGCCGTGTCTTTGAATGCGCGGTCCCTGGGCAGGGCGCCATCTCTCTCTCTCTTTCTCTCTTTCTCTCTCTCTCTGTTTGCCTGGGCAAGGTGAAGTTTTGCCAGTAGCCTGTAGATTTAGGAGCAGAATCTTAATTGCTTCCCACTGGGCCCTTTGTCCCTACATTACACGGGCGCTGCAAAAATCCCGCCCCTCGTATGTAGTCACGTTGGGCAGCAATCTCCATTTGTGGTCCTGAGAGGTGTTTCTTCAAAAAATAATTATCTTTATTTAAAGGCATTAATGCAGTTTTTAAGCGCCGCTGAACACTAGTCGGGCGTGTTGGAGAAGTTGTCTGCACTCAGTGAATATTTAGAGTTACCTTCCTTACTGCAGCGTGCATGAGAAGCTAAAGCAGCTGGGGCCATTTAAATAGATTTTTCTCCCTGCTCCCCCTTCCTGCCTCTGAACCCATAAAAGAGTTAACTGGAGCCCAGGAGAAGGGAGCAGCCCCAGGGATATGATATAAGTGGTTATAGCGAGGCTGTGGGGCTGTGATCTATTCCTGTTCTTTGGAGGGTGTGAAGCCTGGCTCTGGTGAATTTTACTGTGTCTTTTGATATGAAGCCTGGAGCCAGATTTTGCTCAAAAAAAAAAAAAAATTAAAAATGCTGAACTCTCACAGCTGGGGCTAATTTTCAGGATATTGGATCTCCCATGAAGGGAGCTCGTGGTTGTGGTGCCCGTGCAGGAGCATCTCTCCCTGGTGAGCAGGAGGAGGTTTGCAGGGTGCCAGGGGTGCTCCTGCCCCGGCAGCGAGGTCTTCTTCTGGGGAGGGCCCCTTCCTGGGGGGTGGCCGTGGTCCATGATGGGCTGCTATTGCTTAACTGTGCAGAGGCTGGTTCTCCCAGGGGGCAGAGGAGAGAGTTAAACGCAGAGAGAGTTAAAGTCCTCATCAGGAAGATGCCCAGGAAGGGCTGTGCTGGAGCCAGGCCAGGCTGGCTTGTGAAACTCCAGGGATGGCTTTGGCGGTCGCTGCCAATTCAATCTGTCACATAAACATCACTTTGTGTGTTCTGCCTCCTGCTGATACCATAGTCATCGAGGGAGAAAAGGAAAACACCAGCCAAAACCCGACCCTCCCAAAGTTAACAGCAAAACCAAAGACGGCCAAAAAAACTGGGAATGCAGCGGGGACTAAGTTAACGGTTTCATTTATGAATGGACTGGGAGAACACAATCCATCTGTATTTTCCGCAGAAATCAAGGGAACTGATTTACCCCGCTGGGAATCTGTGCCGCTCGTTCGGATTAAAGAGCTCTTTCATTCCTGCATACCTTCCTACAGCTCCACTCGCTTCCTACAGGATGACATTCGCTTGCTCGGGGGTCAGGCACAAGCTATTTGCACCCTTTAAGTCCTGCTGAAATCCTATTTTGAATACTTAGGCGTGTTGGACGTGGCACGTAAAGCCGTGCTGCCTTTGCACAGCACTGAGCTCCTAGAGCTGGAGGTGGGACGGTTGCTGGCTGGTGCTCAGGAGAGCATCATCTGTCAGCCGTGCGGTAATTCTGGGAAAGGGGGTGGCTCCTGGGGGGTCCCTTCCTCGGTTGAAGGCAGAAAGGTTGGCAGTTTGCAGAAATCGCTGCTTTTTTTTTCATCGTGGGCTTTGCATCATGTTTCAGTTTGTTTTTTAATAGCTTTTTGGAACTTGCTGTGAGGATCCCGGAGGCAAAAAAAAAAAACACCAAACCTGGAGAATTCTTGCTTATGGTTTGTGCTCTGCCAAAGAAGCCTAGCAATTTAGTTAACAAGATCACTTCCCCTATTACATGAGTTATTGTTGTTTTTAATTAGAGGTAATGCCGTAGTTTGAATGTACAACACAATGGGGTTTAAAATGCAGTTCAGCATATATACCAAAGATGATTTTTCCAATTATAAACCTATTTAGAAGGCGGATACATTAGAAATGATGAAATGTGAAACTGCAGATTAGGTGAGCAAGCTGGAATGTGCATGCACCCCCGGATCCGTGCTATCGCACCAGAGAGAGGAAAGCGCTCTGCAAAACAGTTATATATGCATAATTAGCTTAATCTGAAATTAATGCTAATTTCAGCAATTTGCGATGCAGATTCACCATTAGTGCTCCAGTCCACTTCCACCCTCTCGAGAAGTTGAGGATGCAAAGCCTTAATGAATTCCACGAGGCTCACGCCGAGCTGAGCCCCTGTGCCCGTTTGCAGGGGTTTCTCTGAGCCCCCCCGTGTGTTGCGTTGGCGCCGGCTCTGCCTCCTGCTTTCATTTAGAAAGTTGTCCTGTCGCAAGCAAAGACCCGATGGCACACGGAGTATCCTGTCATTCCTGACTCTGCTGCCACCTGCATCTGCCCAGGTCCTTTTTAACTGCACCTTCGGACAGCCCAGGTTCAGAGCGCACGTGTTTTAATTGCAATTAAACCTGCCAGCGACGCGCTCAGCCTCCTCTGCGCTACCCGGATGGAAGCGCTCATCATCCCCACCTCCCACGCCAGGGGCTCCTCTCTAAAACTGGGGGGGGGACACCAAAAGAAAACCCAACAGGGTGTGTAAGGAACAGCAGGGACGTGACACTTAAAGCCATTACTCTGGAAGCTCCTGGGTTCAGCACAGGGTGGGCCTTGGCTGGGCTGGAAAGGGCAGTGGATACTTGTCGCTTGAGGTGTTGAAATTCTGGGAATTCTGCAAAATATTTCATCGGCTTAAGATCCCCTTTATTCGTTTTTAATAGTTGTGATAAGGCAGTTACAGTGCGGGGGGGGGGGGGGGAACAAACCAGGAAAACAAAGACCGGAGTTGGTAGATGAGCATCAGGGATATTAATGGGCACGGACCTGGAGGCTCTGACTTTGCAGAACTGCAGTGGGTTGGTTTTCGCTCACATAGATTTTTAGTTTCCAGAGGCTGTATCTGGAGAAGATGCTGTTTAGAGAAGTTTTACCTGATACACCCCAAACCGATAAAACTCCAACCTTGCAAAAAAAAAAAAAAAAAAAAAAAGGCATAAAATCAGCAGCCTTGTCTTCCTAGAGCAAGGTTGGTTTTTTTTCTGCTTCTGCACCACCTGAAATGCTTGCTCAGTTTCCAAACACAAAGGCGAATGTATTTTTCAAAAGCCAAGCCAATACAGGGATTGTAACCTTGAATGACTCCTCACAGTAGTAGTCACATGCGGTTTGATTAACTGCAGCACTAACGGAGTATACAAACAAAGCAATTCTGCCCCTGCTTACAATTAATGGACTTCATAACTGGCATTAGATCTCTCTCTCCCCTGTCGATTCCTTCTGCAGCGAGAGAGAGACACCTTCAGTATACAAAAGCTCCAAAACCATTTAATATCTGCATTTTGCAGAGCCCTGCAATAATGAATGGTAGATATATTATACTGGGAATGACAACCAAAGATGTGAAGCTGGAAGTGTTGTGGTTTCTGAGTGACCTCTTGGAGTCATTCATAAAACATGGGTTTGTGATTGATTCGCACAAATCGCTTCCTTTTACCCAAAGGCGGCCGTTCCCGCCCCAGGCCAAGGGTGGATGGAGCCGGTGTCTGAGGGACCCAGCCCCAAACTGCTCCAGGGGACTCCCTCTCGCTGCTCGTGGGGCTCCCCCATTGCAAGCAGCCCCCAGAAAGAAGATTCCAAAGTTACTCGCAGGAAAAGATAAAGATCCTCAGTGACTTCCATTGGAGGGACTTCAGGCTGGGAACTCCTAGCTTTTGGAATTTTTGTTTTAATATTGTATTTTTTTATGATGAGTGGTTTTCTTAGATACATTAATGTTTTTGTAAAATTGTACATTTGTTTTTTTTTTGGTTAAAGATATGCTGATTTATTTTCTGAGCCAAATGAGAAACTTTGCTTTAAAAAAAACTTTAATTTTTAAAAGAGAAACTCTTCAGTTGGCTCAGTTCCTTGTGCCCCATGTCATCTTAATGTTTATTAAAGAGCACTGTGTGCTTCATTAAGTACTTTTTAACCCTTTGTTTTCAGTCCCTGTAACAAGCCCGGGTGTGGGGAGGTGATGGTGGAGAATGTCCCATCAGATATTAGAACATCGCTCACCGGCAGGAGCCAGGAGCCCGTTGGTGTCGGTGCCCTGTCTCTTCCTGCATCAGCTGGGGGGATGCAGTGGGAAGGAGGGGTCTCCTCCTGTGCCTCCACAGCCGTTCGCAGTGAGGTTTTGGGGGACTTTTCAGTTAATTTCAGTTTTCTCAGAACTCGTGTGTGAGTGTGCCTGGGCCTGGCCGTTTGCTCTGCTCTAAAGTCTCTTCTTGGTGATTTGGTGGCTGATTTAGGCAGAAGGTGTCCCTGGTGTACTAAAATCCTGGAATTAGCAAACACTTTTGTGTGTGTGTGTGTATCTTTCAGGAGCTCCATCGTGTTTGGCTAGCATGTTTGCAATCCTCTGGCCATTAGCCATTTGGCTAATTGTGCTCTGTGGCTCAGTGGGTCCGTGCAGAGCTCCGCTCCGTGGGAGCCCCGAGCAGAGCAGGACCACACGCTCCGAGGTTTCCACCCTGCTGGAGCCCTGCCTCGGGACTCCTCCTTGGGCTGAGGAAGGATGTGCAGGTTAGAGCAGGCCTTGGAGGCTTTGCTTCCAGCTGCTCCCGGTCCCGTCGCGGTTATCTAATAGTTGAAAATTGGTGAGGCTGTACCGGCACAGACAAGTCGACGGCAAACAGCCGGCCTTGGAGAAAGAAACGGTGCTTCCAGCACCAACGGCAGCTTTTCCCCTCTGCTGGGGCTCTCCTACGCGCCGGGGCTGAACCCGAGCCCATCATGGTGAGCAGCCTTCGTCCATCCATCCATCCCCACCGTGCTCCTCCAGACCCGACTGGGTCCAAACCTGCGTGTCTCACCACGGCATCTCTGGGGCACGTGGATGGGGTGAGAAGAGGACTGCGGGGTGAGCCCGTGGCAAGTCGGGGGCACGTTGGTGCCTCGTGCCGTGGGTGGGAGAAGGCACCGAAATCCCCTGTCGGGGCACGCCGGGGCGGGAGGGATGGTGGGGGCGGCGCTTCTGCTCCTTCGCTGAGGGCAACGGGTACAACAAAGCCATTGAGCCGTCTCTTCAGGAAAGCGGAGATTGTAAAAGCAGACTTAATTTTGTGCTTCGCTTTTGCACCAAAGAGCTGATTTCTGAAACCATTTCCCAGCTTGCAACACATCTCTAGGCATTAAAATGTTGTGAATTTGCTTGTCACTACCAATATTTTCTTTGACTGAAGCTATTGAAACAAAGTAGTCGTCTTTTCTTTTTTTCTTCAACCTTCAATCTTGCTTCTAAAAGAAGTAGGTCTCTTTTTCTTTCCTTCTTGGTCAAATATAAAAATGATGATAATTTCAAATATTGCTTTAGAATAATTGCTTTCCTCTCTCTTTTGTATGACAACAGAAGCTTGGCCTGATCTTAAATCAGATGCTGGCAGGCAGAGGGCTCTTGACAGCCCTGCAAAATCCTTTAGTTACAAGTCGGCTTTAGCCAATTCTTTATTTGTAAATGACAATTTTCTACAGAAAAATATATGCTTGGGCTTCAATTTTGGAGTCCTAGATTGCAGCCAGGAAAAAATAATTGAATTTTTACACGTTTTTTTTTTTCTTCTCTTTTCTTCCTAACTTAAAAAAAAACCACCACTGAAGTGCAGCTCTGCAAAGCCTGGTTCAGGGCCGTTTGAGGGAAATATCTACCCTGGTTAATGTGAATGGCCCTGGAGGCGGGAGTGATGTTTAATTTGTTCTGCCCTGGGAGAATTTGGGGTTACTCCAGGGTTTTTGTTGGGTGTCTGGGCTCTGCACGGGACTTGAGCTTGTCCCCATAGCACGGTCCCTCTGGGCTGGCGATGGTTTGGGGGACACTGTTGCTGGGGGAAGTCTGATGTGTGGGACGGGGTCTGGTGGCGCGAGGACAGAGCCGTGTCGTTCCTGTTGATTTTGCCGGCTGTTGTTTAACCCAGCAGGTCCCCGTTCCAGAGTTACGGGACGTTTTCTCTTTCCAGCTGCTCTAAGTTGGCTGCTTCATCCAGTTCACGCGGAAAACAAGCGTTTGAATGCATGAATTTCTTACTGAGGTGTTTGTTGGTTTCTTGAGTTAACATGCAATGTTGACTTCAAAGCACCTCTTCGTGGCGGGGTAGGCTGCTAATTAGATGTTGTCTCCATTGTAAGGACATTGCCTGCTGTAAGCTGGGGTGTTCCCCTCTGCCCAACCACGCAGGGATGATGTTCCCGCTCTGGAGCATGCTGGCAGCATTGTCTGTGGTTTCAGGTGGCCCTCAAGGCTGGGCGGTTTGGGATGGGCCACCAAAGACACCATCTTCCCGTGCCACCATTGTGGTTGATGTCCCTGGGCTGAATCCTGCTCGTCCTGTGGGTTATGGGTAATGGGTTATCTGATAGTGCCTTCTCCAAAGTCCAGCATCATCCCGTTACCTCGTATGGGTCAAACCTGGGGGGCTTTGGGTCTGGAAGAGGAGATAGGTAGTGCGTCGGGGTCTTTGGGAACACTGAGGGTGGTGGTGGTGGGGTTCTGAAGGGCCTGACCCCCCCAATGGATGGCAACACTGTGAGCATTTCAGACAAAACCTGGTTTGTGGCAGCCAGAGGACCACAGCGGTAGCTCTTGCTGTCTTTTGTCATTTGATTATCTTTAAAGTAACTGTGCAAATTCCTTTTAAACTGATCCATGGAACCTTAATAGCACATTGCTTCGATTTGATGTAATTACCTTTTGTCTGCCAAAGAGCATGCACTCTGTCTTTGGGAAAAAAAAGAGGGGGGAAATGGCACGTCTTTTTGAGACAGTAGATATGAGGATACGTCACTTGGACTCCTCTTTCACTTATATTTGCATTGAGACACACAATAAAAATCATTTATTAAAAAAAAATATCCGGGGGCTAGAGTTGTTATTGAGTGCCTTTACTCAGCCATTTCTCAAATAAAACCAAAACAAGGCAGAGGAAAAAAGTATCTAATCAAATAGAATCTGAATTGCTTTTGTAAAGAAATATTCTCATTAACTGGGTTAGGGATGGCATCTGAAGAATATTTCTTTTTTCCACATACTGTTTGAAATAATCTGGTTAAACCTTTTGCTTGTCTTGTAATTTCTTACAGATGGTCACAAGAACAAAGAAAATATTTGTAGGTGGATTATCGGCTAACACAGTAGTGGAAGACGTAAAGCAATACTTTGAACAGTTTGGCAAGGTAAGTTCCTGCCCAAGTGAGCGCCACATATTTTGAATTCCTCTTCTTTTTTTTTTTTTTCCTTTCTTTTTAAAGTGTGTTTTGAAAAACAAAAGTGCAATGAGGCCCATGTTCAAAGCAGGGCCGCGTTTTTTGCCTTTCAGCGTAATTTCTCGAAGCCTCTGTAACCACTTCTGGAATTCCTTTTCCGTTTGCTGCATGTGTATGTGTACAACATTGCCGACACTGTTTACTTTCATTAGAGAAAAAAGAATCACGGGGAGGTGAATTTGTGTATGTTCAGGAAGAATTTGACCCTTAGCTGAATGATTACACAGTTGTCTGCTCCATAAAATCAGCCTTCTGTTTACCCCTGGTTCCAGTGGCGAAAGGAGCAGATAGACCTATTTGAGAGAGCTCATTAGGTTGGGAAAATGCCTGAAGGAACCACGTGAATAGCAAGAGTAATAGGGAAGTTACTAGAATATCTATTTAATTTCTTATAAAAAATCCTTATGCAAGTTCCTTTGGAAATATGTGTAGAATCCTGACATCATTTAAAAAACATCACAACTGTATGTAAGGAAGGAAACCTGAGCCTTTCCAGCATTGTCTTCTCGGTGACGGAACAGCTCAGACCCCACAGTCCAGGCCCTGGCTGCAGCTTAGTGCCACCAGCTTCCATGGAGCTTTCTGCATCCCCAAGGCTCCTGGCTGCATGGTTAGGAGTCCAAAGAGCTTGCAGGGCCATCTGCTTTGAGTGCAGTTTGTGGTACTACCTTCCATGGAGACCCCAGTGTCTGCGGGGCTCCAAACAGCTCGGTTCCCGTCCTTCGGAGGGCATCGGTTGATGATTTAGACGCGCGATTGCATGAGGACACAGCAGGATGTCCCAAGCCAAGCAGCTCCCATTCCTCGTAGTTAGTTTATGTTTCTTTCATCTTCCCTGAAAAGCCTTGGCCAGGCAGTATTTTGTTGAGGGCTGAAGGAGGGGAGTTTATAAATTGTTCCTGTGCTGGATTGATAGTTGTTTTGCAAACCATTCATTTTATTTTCAATAATAATCTTCGATTCCGGCAGGATGTTTACAGCCTGCTGAGCCTTTTATTAAAGGATTACATGAGCTTTTGGATGTTTCTTATGTAGTTACTTCTAATTGCAGAACTCTTCTAACCTGTATTTTTGAAGTTAATAATAGTTTCAATATAAGCACTTTGCATATTGTCTGGATGCTGTCTTAATATAGCCTTTTTAATTTCACCATCTGGTAGTTTCATGCTTGCAATTTTACAGTCCCTGAGAATGCAGACAACCAGGCTGCATTTTTCAGAAGTGACTAGTGATTCGGGACAATTCAGTTCCTGCTTCCCTGCCCTGCCTGTCCTGAGACAGCTTAAAAGAGCTCTGGCTTCCCAAAGGCAGTACTTCTGGAAAATCAGATATTTTTTTTTTCCAAGTGTCTTAATTTGAAGGCTAAAAAATTAAGGCACTGAAGATATTTGCACAAGTTCTTCTGGCAGTAGAGCTGGGCTGTGTCCTGCTGAGGCTGCAAGGTCCCGTTGTTAGAGCTCAGCTCCTGTAGGACTTGGGCTCGGTGACCTTTTTCAGTTGCTCCCCTGTTTCATGCTTCTCCGTTCTAGCTTGTGAAAAGGAGATGAGTTTGGTGAAGTTGGTGGTGTTCTGGAGGAGAGCCTTTGTGGCTGTGTCACCGTGACTCGACCTGCGTGCTGCCGTTCCAGGTCTCTCCACCGCTCTTTTATCAGCTGGGACAGTTTGATTTGGGGGGTGTTTTCAGATGACTCTCACCAGGGGGCTGGTTGGGAGAAGATGCAGAGTAGGTTAATGACCCCAGGAAATGGGGACTTGTGGTCCAGCTAAATTAGAAGGCTCGTTAATAAGTGGCAGTGGTGGGTGGGATGCTGCGTTCACATACAGCGACCCAGCTCTGGGGTCTTGGAGAAGCTGCTTCCTTCTCCGTTCCTCTTCCCCACCTCTCCTTGACTTGCTCAGGTTGTGAGCTCTTTGGGGCAAGGACTGGTGGCACGTCTGTCCCCTGCTCGGCACACGAGCCCTCGCTCTCCAGTCCAGCCATTACGTTGCAAACAATGCATCGCGATCGATTGGCAGGGTTTGTATTTGCTTAGCGCTTTCTTAAAATAAAGAAAATTGCATTACATAATTAACGTGCAGAGGAGCCGCCCATATTTGATAAGAGCATCTCAGGTGACTTGCTCTTTGAAATGCTGAGCTTACTTATTGGTGTGGAAAAAATCGCTTACCTACTGCTGTGATTCTTGAAATCCTGTTTGTACTTGCTGCAGAGAAGAGCTTTGCAACCAGGGGAGGTTGTTTTGGTAACTGGAGGTAGCTCTCAAAATACATGACGTGGTTAGAACAGGGACCAGCTCTGGGGCCGGGCGGACTCGCTCGCTGACCCGCAGTTGGCAGCAAAGGGCCTGAAGTATTGAATTTGAAACTGCAGCTTTTTGAAAAGTAAATGCCAGAACCTTTTTCTCCAACAAAAAGGCGATTGCTTTAATAAACGCTCTTCCCCGACTTCACCAGCAAAAATGCCTGCCCCGTTAGAGCACCGAAGTACGTGGTAATGATAACTCCTGAGACTTAGATTGTGAAATTCCCGATAGTGATTATTGTTTCTGCCTGTAAAGCCTGGGATCTGTAAGAGTCCTGGCTTTCATTTTGCGGAGATGGGCATCCCTGGCTGCTGGAACCTGCGGAGGAAGACTGGGAAAAATTACCTGGGTGAAGCCAAAGGGTTTAACAGAAAGAGCACAAAGCCCTGGAATTAACAGCCTCGTGACTGCTGAACGCTTAGAGCTGGTGGCGCTCAGCCTGAACTCCTGCAGTTGTTGGGGGGCTCCTCAGGGTGCCAGGGAGGGGGTCAGGGTGCCAGGGAGGGGGCAGGGAGCGGGGCCGAGGTGGCAGCCAGTGGGAGGAAAATCTGGCGAGAGTTTGGGGTCGGGTCTTCTCCTTCCAGTGGTTTCAGGGGGTGGGATCCACAGGAGAAACGTGAGGAGGATGGTCCGGGAGAGCGAAACTCTAAACCAAGCCATAACCATTTACAATCAGAAGAAAAAAAATAATCCATTGTCTTACTACCTAGTCCTGACAGTCTGATGAAGTTGTTTCTGTGAGCCTCTGTTGTTTCAAACATTCTTACAAACAAGACGCGTTTGTCGGCTGTGTTAACCCATCCAGGGTCTGCAGCGTTGCCCCCGTGCTGACGTGGGAATAGCTGAGACCGAGTTTTAAAAGAATTTGAATGAGGAAGCATTAGAAGTGCAGAGGTCTGAAGGGAAGGGTCTGTCCTCCCACCCCCGGAGAGGCCACCGGTGCCCGAGCCACCAGCGGGGCTCTGCCCGAGGACCTGACTGTTCTATGGCTTTCTGGAAGCGTGAGCAAAACGGTGCTGTCCGAGATCAGGACGTACTGGAGCATTTAAGGCTTCTGGTATCATTTTAAAAAGGAAAAGACAGCTTCTTAAAGCCTCCCACGGAGGATGGTGACCGGTGGCAGAAAGCCTCCGGATGCCAAGGAATTGCACTTCTCTCGGGACGTGCGTGTTCCGCACCTTTTCAGCTGCGAGTGACTGATGATAAGGGGCTTCTTAGGGTTCATTTTTTACTAGGTAATGCTCCCTTCATGGAGCTCCTGTGAAAGTGGTGTAGTCCTTATTTTGCGACTTGCAATTATACTTCACATGGCGAACTGTGTAATTAGTTTGGAAGACTTATGCCTAGTCATTGGTTTATCCTAATCGGCTTTGGCTTTTCCCAACAACAAAGTGAGCTTATTTTCCTAAGCTGAAACAACTCTGCTCCCTTTGTTCCTCTCTCTTATTGTCTCATTCCTTTCATTCTGTTTTACTGCCAAAGTTTTGTTTCATTAGGCCTACAAGTCATTTCCAATCCAGTGGGCTGCTACAATAAGGCCTTTATGGCTCAGCTGCCCTGGTTCCCATGTCCCTTCTGGTCCCCAGCCAGGACTTGCTGTTTGACATGGGCTTTTAACCCTTTCGGTGCCCTGGCGTCGAGGCCACCTTGGTGGGGTGCGACCAGGCCCAAGGTGTGGGTTGGAGGCATTCAAAATGGAGATATTCCAAACCTGCCTGGACTCGTTCCTGTGCAACCTACTCTGGGTGGACCTGCTCTGGCAGGGGGTTGGACTGGATGATCTCCAGAGGTCCCTTCCAACCCCACGTGATTCCTTGGGGAGATGATGGATCCAAACGATTGTTTGCGTTCATTAATTGCCACATTAATGGGATTGGGCCCCAGGTGCACTTCTAGACCCAATCATTGAAACAGAATTCTGAGTAAAAATCTTCTTAGTAGAATTCTGTAATCAGTCTTGGTGGGAGCAGCCTTTTGCATGAAGAAGCTGCTGTGTCTCTCCAGCGCAATGGGAGCGGAGGGATGGAAAAAGTACATTCCAGTTGTCTTGAGTGATTGGATCAGCCCATATATGACTGTTGGTGTAGAAAAATAATGTTTTCTTGTGTGGGAGAGAATACATTAAATTTAAGCCTTTTTTTGGAAAAGAATGGTGTTTTTTAAAGGAGATGTGTGAAATAGTTTTGTGGACAAACAATATTTTTGCATATTGTTATTTCAAACTGCTAGAAAAGCAGTGCTGGTGTTGGCGGCCCCAGCTGCTGAAAATCTCGATTGGCTCTACATTTTTTCTTTCTTTTTTTTTCCTAAAATGACTCTTATGGAAGGGGGCTATGGCATTTGCTTTTTATTTTAAATTTTCAGATGAAATTGGAACAGACCAGTACGTATTAATTCTGTTTTCTGTTCTGGCTTGCCACGAGGTCTGCCAGACAAATTGTAGGCATGTTTCAGCTTTTGCTTGGAATATGTTGTTCCCTCAGGAATGGCTTTTCAGATTTGGAAATTTTGAAACAAGACAGAATTTTTGAATTACCTCTCCGGCTCCGAAGCGTTTTGTACAGTCACTTATTATTTCCTGTGAGATGCAGAACAGACCGGTGGAATAATAATATCTAGCTTCTGATGTTGGTGTTTTGGTTTTGTTTGTTTGTTTGTTTTTTTGTTTGTTTGTTTTTTTCCTCTTTCTCTGGGAGACCATTGAGCTTTTGAGAACTTGTAACTTTCTCACCTCTTCCTTTGTGGCCATGACTTCCCAGGGGAGGAGAGCGACTTGTCAGCCCCTAACGGAGCCAGGCCTCCTCTCCCCGGACACCGCGGTGGCTTCAGGCAGGAAAACGTGAGGATGAGGATTCCCTTCCCTGGCTGTACGGTGTCACGCCTTGTGACACGGGCAGCAGCGCAAATAATGACAGGTTTAACCTTTGCAAAACTAATCTTTTGTAATAAAGTCCCTCTGCTCTCTCTGAGTGTGGCGGGAGAGGGAAGGAGGTGTGATCCACGCCGAGGATTTCAGCCCCATCGGGTGGTTTGTGTAACTTGCTTCCTACTTGCTCTCCCCTCCGACAGCTGGAGAAATCGAAATGGAGAAAACGTGGGAGAAAAGCTCTCCTTGTTTGGCAAGGGCTGCCTGGGGGTGAAGGAGTTAACGCGCCCGTGCAGCATTAACCACTCCAGTGGTTTACTTTTCCAGGAGACCTCCAGTATGGCCTCCGAAGATGTTATTACAATAGAGTTGTTAGCATGAGAAAAGGTGCTTTTCTCCCCATGGGTTCATTTTGGGGAGGATTTGGAAGCCTTCGTGGAGCTGGGGCTGAGGCCAGAGTCAGGAGGTGCAAGGAATTTTGCTTGTATGAAGGTGAAAGCTTAGTTAATTTAGACTTGGCATACAGTTTGAATTGTATTGTTACATCTGTTGGACACTGATCTGTAGATTTAATGGTCAATAGGATACATGGACGGTCTATTCTTGAAGTGTTTGCTTTGCAGAAAAGTAATTTTTCAGTTAGAGAAGTTGTTAGCCTTTCACGTTTGTCAGCACTGTATTTCCAGAATCAGTATTTGTGAATTGGTTCCATTTTAGGAAATGAAGGGACAGATTTGGACTCTTATTTACATTCTAGTCCGTAATAGCCGGAGTTCCCGAAACATTTGTAAGATGCAGTAAAATAGAGAGTGTGTTGGCATTTTTTTAACTGCTGCTAACCTCGCTGTGCCCTTCCAAAAGCGATCCTGAGCTCTAGACCTGGTGTGAGAGAGCACATAACCCGTGATATTTTTCTTTCTGAGTTACCTGGGGGTACCTTGGGAGAAGCTGCTTTACTGGAGTCATTGCACCTCCTTAACACAGACCGAGCAGCAGACAAACACGTCATCGCTGGCAGCTTCTGGTAATTTTGGGACAATGAAAAACACAATTTGCGGGGGCTGCTCCATGACAGTAACACGGAACAGCGTCCAGCCTTGTCCGTGCTGCTGTCTCTGGCCTTCACTTGTGCTTTTCCCAATATTTCTGGATTTCCATATTTGAATGTCTATGATACTCCCAAGGATAATGAATGTTCCTTTAAATTTTTGCCTTGGCATGTGACAAAAGGATCTGGGATACAGTGGTCCCTCATGGCCTAAAGCACTTTTTCTTATTTCTTCTCCCTCCCACGCATGCTCTTTTTTTTTTTTTTTTTTTTTAAACAAGCTGACAAACTTGGTCGTTGCTTAAAAAGAAGTCAGTGTTTTCATTCTGCCGATAAAAAGTTGTACACAGGAAGTCAGTTTTTAGGTGGTCTGTAATAAGACATATGTTTTGTGGAAGTGGTTTTGTTGTAAATTAGATGTTGGTTTCTACCTGGATTTTATGAAAAGAGGAAACGTTAAGGCAGGATTTGCGGGCAAGAAGGGCTGTATCAGAACTCAGCAGAAGTTTGAAGGATAATCTTTATTTCCTTTTCTACTCTGGTTAAACGAAACAGCACGGAAGCTTTTGTGCTGGTAGCGCCGCAGCCCCTGGGAGATCGGGTAGTTGTGGTGGCCAGTGGTGGCCCTGAGCATCTGTCTGCTGCCTCCCGCCGTGCCAGCCTCTTGCTGCTCCATCTCACCTTGCCCTTCTTTCTTGGTAACGTCTGGAGGCTGTGGGAAATGTAAATATACCAACGCTCCTGGCATCGCTGTGCCAACAGCTGGAGCATCCCAGCTCCTTGGAGCCCAAAGAGCAGGGCTTGCGCCCTTTTAAAAAATGTATTTCTTTTAAGACAGTTCTGCTATATCCTTTTTTTTTTTTTTTTTTTTAAAATAAGGTTATGTGCAGTGCCCTGTATTCTGTCTCATGTGCTTCCGTAAGGGAAGGGGGGCAGCGCTGATCCTGTGCTCGCAGAGTCCGATGCACCATTGGGGACCCAAAATCCCATCAAGAGCCCGAATGAAATCAGTAACTAATCAGAGCTGTGTTTGGGGATAAAAGAGTTGTAAGAAAATATTCACGTTTCTTCCTCCGGCAGGTGTGTGAGTGTTTGTTTGTAGTGTCTGTGTAGCAGTTTTGCAACCGAGCCAAACCCATGAAAATGACCTGTATCTTTTTTGAGGCCCCAAGAAAGTAAATTTTGAATTTCACCCTCACTTTTTATTTTATACAAACGCAATAGGCTATATAAGATACCTAACAAATTTAGTTAATTATATTTGGTAACATCTCTAAATTATCCCTGGAGCGTTGCAGGACTCAGCCCCAGTGTGGGTGGGTGGGATGTAGCTCCAGAACTTCTCTGGAAGGGAGTGATGTGGTTTTGTGCCGTGGCAGTGGGTCGGAGCCCCTGGTCTGGAGCAGGGTCTGTGGGGCTGGCTGCTCTGCAGAAAAACAGCAGCAAGATGAGCTCTGCCCCAGCAAGCTGCATCGAAAGCAAAGACAGTGGTGTTAAAGCACAGCGATATGAGCCAGATAAAGTTTTCTGATAGATATTTCCAATATATGCCGTGAAATTGCATCAGATTCCCCTTTGAATCTTGAAGCGCAGCCTCCTGGGCTCGGCAGGCAGGTATTTATAAATGCAGGCACCGCTCCTGCCGTCCATCCCGCGGATAACCTGGGTCCAGAGCATCACTTCTCTTCTTTGAGTGGCTGCAGCTGAGGGTGCCAGAGCTTTGCCTTGGGGAAACTCATGCTTTGACATGGGTTTTTGAATGGAAAAATAGCAGCAGTTGTTTAAAAGTTCGTATGTTGTGATTGAAGCCTGCACTGTACTGCTTGCGAGTTTGGGGTAGGCTCTTCAGCTGAAGTGAGCCAGTTAAATCATAATTGATTGGAGAGTAAGTGTTTGATCCGTGTCATCGTACTACATAATAATTACACCCATATTGAGTGGCAGGATGTCAAATGTGAGGATTTTTCAAATGCAGCTCCAAGTCTGGGCCTCTAAGAAAAGGACTTTTAAAAGTATCCATGAGGAACTTCATACATTGTTCCAAATGCAGGGAAAAAAGCGCACACTTTGCTGCAAGGAGGTGTAATAACGTTTTTTTCCATGTGGAAATGGTGGAAGTCGTACCACCTTCAAGCAGTTGTTCCAGCTGGGTTTGTCTTTCACCCGGTTGTACAGTGTTAAGGAAACTCCTGGTTTGAGCTGCAGCTGGATTTTTAAAAACTTAGATTTTTCTGATGGAAAACTTTTTCCATCAAAATCAGTTTTTAAAGTGGGGGTTCTGTGCAGACCCTGGTGGTTAATGTTTTGTTTGTGTGCTTGTTCTTTTTTATTTATTCCTATGATTTTCCATCGGGGTGCTAAAAACCCCCAAGACCGTTCCCAGTCAGTCCTAGAGGTGAAATAGCTGAGATTGTTCCCACGTGCAGTATCGAGGTACGACCAGTTTAATTAAACTTACGCTAGTTCTGCAAGGGTAGAATATGAAATTAATTTGATGTCCGTCTTCCACATGTGTATCTCTTATAGAGGAACTTAAGTGTTTTATTTTCTGGGGAAAAGATGTCCCTGAGCATGTTTTGGGAGCAGTGGAGCGGTGGCCCAGCGTGGCAGGTTGGTGACCATCAGTCTAGGGATGATGGTCCAGTGCCCGGGAGCACGTGCTGGCCCTGAGAGGGGGGGGTGTGTGTGGTACAGTAGATGTATTTATAAATATAACTTCAGAAACGGGGACAAGGGCAAAGTAGCTCAAATGAAGAGCCAATTAAGATAATCTAAGCAGAATGAGGATTAACTGCCTCTTAATCTGAAGGGTACCTAAAATGCATGTGGCCAGTTCAGATCAAGGAAACGCTGTCTCTGTCAGGGACATTGCGAGGGGCTTGGGGTGAAAAGGAATTAACTGTGGGGTTTTCAACTTACTGTCCAGGGCGGAATGTTGTTGAAATAGTGATCCAGGCTCTGAGGGTCCTGCTGGTGGAACATCTCACCAAATATATTTTATTGCTGTAAGGTTTTCACTAGGGAAGTTTGAGGAAGTCGGAGTATTGGATCTGTCGTAAAGAAATGATCGCTCGTATAGAAGGAGTTGGCATTTTGCAGTCTTTCTTTTCACAGAAAGCTGAAAACCCTGGCAAGTCCATCAGAGAGGAAGCTGCTCTGTGTTTTCTTTTTTTTACGCTGAGTTGTGGTGCCCATCGGGACGTTTGCTGGGAGAGGCTGCTCTGAGGGAACTGGTGGGGCAGGTGCCCGTCCCGCCGGTGGGCACCGACAGCGGGGTGACGTTTGCACCCCTCTCCCAGGACACTGATTTTTAGATCTGAGCAAGCAGGAGCGTGTGCAGGGTTCCCCTTCGAGCACCTATTTATTTTAGCGCTGGCCTTACCGAGCGCCTGGATCTGCCTTGCCTGAAGGTGCCGGGCTGGGGGCTTGCTCTGCTGGTGGCTGTTGGGCAAGTGGGCTTGTGGCAGAGCCCGCCGTGGCCACTTGCGGGGAACTGGCGGTGCTCGAGCGGCGACTTTTCGAGAGAAGGGTCCCTCTGTTGACTCCATCACTCTGATGAGTGGTTTGAGCGAGTTCAGATCGGTGCCGCGTTAATTGTCAGGCCTGGGAGGGTGGGAGCGGGTTTCACCGGGGGCGATGGAAGAGATCCAATGAATTTCCACTCTGTTTCCCCGCTCGGCAAACCGGCACTTACTGTCACTTTGCATAAATAGGTTTATTTCCGAGGGTCAGCCCTCACCGCTCCCCCCTCTTCCCCTCCCGGCCCACCCTCCCCTGAAGGAGAGGAGGCCGACGAGCGTTTAATTTCCCCACCAGCAGGTGCTTGTCATCCATCCGAAGGCGGCTGCCAACATCTGGTGCGATTGCCTCGGCAAGCGCAGTAACAAGGCGGCCCGCGGTTCAAACGCGGGGAGAGCGTTGCCTCTTTAATGATAACAAGCTGTTGGCTTCCCCTCGGAGATGAATTCATCTCACAGATGTTTGTCTAGTTTTGGCAATCTTATCGCTATGGCTTTGGTGATTATGCTCAACTGGAGACTATTACTATAAAAGAAGTTTGAACCGGTTCCATTTTTGGCATTATTTATTTATTTATCCGCTTATTTCTTTGCTTTCTGGATGTAATTTGTGTCAACGACGGCAACGGCGGTCCCGTTACCCGAGTACCCTCACGGGTCTTTTACCGCGTGTGCCGAACAGTAGCTCGCCGCTTGACATTCACCGCTGGCGAGTGCCTTTCAGCCACCCTGACATTTCTAACATTCCCCATCAACAGCTTTGTGGTTTGAACCCTCTATTTAACACTGCATTTTCTGGGATGACTTGGCGCTGGCTCTGTCTGTTCTCTCTAATAACTGCAATATACTTACTATTTCTGCAAAGCGCCGGCCGCCAAGAATGTTCTGGATCCTTCCTTTCGGAGGGTAGGGCCCCGGTGACCTTGGCAGGGGTTTGTAATGACAACGTGCGACCGTCTTCATTGTTCTGTCTTAAACACGTCCAGCCTCAGCAGGAGGGTACGGACCCGGGGACCTGCGGGTTCAGTGCTTGTTGGCTGTTGTTTGGTTTTCTAACATGCCTTTTTTTCCCCTCTTGTTTTAAGGACACGTTTTTCTCCTGAGCGTGTAGAATTTAATTCTGGTAAATAGGATTTATTTTTGGAAGCATGCTTGTGAATAGGTGACTCATGCCTGAATGAAGATGTGTCACTGTTGGTGGGGACACCACGTATATAATTTCTTAGGCTATAAATAGATGTCAGCCCAAGTGTTGGTGACACGGTGATGCTTTGCACCGACTCGTTAGCTGCGGAGAGGCTTCTGAGGAGAGTGTTTGGAGTGTCACTCTGCTGCTGGAGCAGTGATTTCTGTGATGCTTGAGGAAGAGGCGTCGATAGGTTCATAAAGTACCGGGAGAACTTTAATCGGCACAACGGGAATCAGAATTCAGACCCGTTCCCCTGCCCCCGCCGTGGGGTGTATTTGTGTTCCTCCTCCTCTCCATTGCAGAGGTGGAGGAATTAAATTGGGGGGTTTGGACACTTGTCAGAGCCCGAGGGTCGCCTGCAAGGCCCTGAAACTCAGAACTCACAGTTGATCATTTGATGCACACGCTAATTTCTGTTACTGAGGGATATTTTAAGATGATTGTTGAGGATTAGAGATGACTACGCTTTTCAAATGCTGGAAGTAACAGTTCCTTCCTCCCGTCGCTGATGCTAAACTGGTTACACGTTGTTGATGTTTGCTCAACACCATTTACCCACCAACACAGCACATATGGTTTAATGTCTGGCTTTTTTTTCAGCTTCTGCTGTAGTTACAGTATTATTAAAAATCCATTAAATTTTAATGTACATCATAAAGTATGTGCTCCTGTGAATGCGAGCACAGATAATTATTTCTGATGAATAAACCAAAAGGACAAGTATGTAAGAAGTTCATCCTGCAGCTTTCAATTTTCATTATATACATCTCCTGCAGGGGCAATCGTTGTGATGTTGCAGCTGGTTATTTCTGTGGCCTGGCTCTCCCTGGAGATGGATGATGACAATGCAAACTTGAACTAGCAGAAGTGCCAATGTTTTTGCAGGCATATTTGCAGATAAATGGTTTGCCAGGGGAGGTAGCCCTCTGGAAGGCAGAGGACGTGAAGAGCGCTGCAACGCAGCAGCAACTTTCTCACTTTGTGTTCAGCGCGTGTCGGCTTTGTGGAATCTTGGAAAGTAACCCAATTATTTCTCATTAAAACAACCTAGAAATCGAGCAACAAGCAAGGTGTCATTGCTAAAACACCACCAGGAAGCCAGGCGAGCTCTTCTTGGTTTCCAGGGCCTGAAGCAGGCAAGGGAATCATTAAAAATAATGCATTACATTGTCCATAAAGTTTCATGCGGTATATAATGGTCCATAGGGGCCTCACCTAGTTTTCCATATATGATACATACATAATGGTTACAGCTTCTCATTAACTTTCCCATAACACTGAATACGCTTCTCTTTAACACCCCCTTCAGGCTTCACATTATTTGCCAGGCATTTCCTAGTGAGCAGGAACTTAAATATTTATTGTGCTTGCCTCCTGTCCCCACCAGGCTGGAGAAGTTATCGGCCTCTCTCCTGTCTGTTTAATTTCCTATTCCTGAATGCTCTGGACAAAGCCCAGCTCCAGCAGGGTCTAGTCCTCTTGTTGAGAGGACTTTCTTAGGGTTCTCCTACTCTTAAGAATCCACTCCAACATTTCTTGTGTTTAAGAGCGTGTCTGCACCCAGGGAACGAGCCTTGGCGTGGCACAGAAACTCTTGCAGGGACCTTGGTCTTAGCAGGCCATGGCCCGTAGCTATCCCAAATAAGAAAGCCAGGTTATCCCAAGAAGTCCTAGAGGTCCCACCAAACCCTCTGTACCTATGGTTTCTCTGCGTTTGGGTGTTAGCCCTAAAACTGTTCGGGATTTGATGGATTCTTCATGGTGACTTGGTTGCTTTTTGCCCTGGAAAGACATCTTTCAGGGCTTTGCACTGCTGGAGGTGAGAGTTTTTGCTGAGTTTAGGTAGGTTAGTGCTGAGGAAAGGTGATGGTTTTGAGCTGGTGTGGTCTCCAGAGGAGTCCAGGAGTGAAGAGCAGAAAGATGGGGTTGTGGCTGCGCTGGCACCACGGTTTGGGAACGCAGCTTTGCCAACGTGGCACTGAGTTGCTGTTATTTTGGTTTCATTCAGGTCCCCACCCAAATTCTGGGACTAACGGTGCGGCTTTCCTATCGCTGCCGTGACTGCAGGCTTTCCTGCGGGGGAGCGAGCGTGTCTGTGAGCAGCACCTTGCCATGACCTTGACCAAAGTCACGGCGCTGCTGCGATACCGAGCGATGACAAATAAATTCACCTCCGTACAGATCAGCGTAGCTGGCTTTGTTCCCTCGTCCCCGAGCCTCCCTGCGAAGGATTTTGTTTACTTTTCCTGAAATGGAAGAGGCCCTCTTACATAGCCCTCTTTCAAAAATAAACCTCTGAAAAGGAAAACAAAAGAGAAGGAACAAAAATCAGATGTTGTCTGATAATACGGAGCAGATACCGTTCTTGAGTTCAAAGCAGCTTGAACCAGAGGTTTGTTTAAGCATAACATAAATTCTGCCATCCTTGGACGGTTTGAAACTCTTCTCCTCCCTTACTTTCGGAAAACAATCAAAAAAAGAGAACTGCAGTAAAATTCTAGAAGTAAAAGCTATTGATTTCTTGTTTTCTTCTTCCCCCCCATCCTCTTCAGTTAGATTTATGCTCCAAAGTTAGAAAGTCAGGTAGGTGCTATGGGAAAGCTGTATTTCATTTGATCCTCTGACTGTATTTTGACTTTAAGAAAGTAAAAAATACCTGGTAGAGACCATATTGCATCACTTCCAAGCCCAGAAACGGATTCTTGAACTGGGAGAAAGAAAAGGGGTGATAAGGAGTGAAAACCCTGTCCTGCTGTCTAAGGGACCCCCAGAGCGGTGGTGGCCCACCCCGTGGGGCTGGGGCTGCGAAGTTCATTGAGCTCTCGTTGTATTTATTTACTTCTTGCCCACTCAAAAATGTCTTACTCCTGTTTGGAGCTTGGAAAACCCGCCTGTGGAAATGGAAGCGAGCTGTCGGGGAGCCGTGCTGGCTGTTCCTGGGCTCTGGATGCGTTTCCTTGGTGGACTCTTCAGGCTGTGATGACTCCGGAGGAGCCCATCGCGTCAAGAGAAAAGAGCTGCAGAGATTAAATACCCAGAGATAGCGAGCGAATCAACACAAACATCACAAACGTCGCTGGGTTCCTGCTCTGCCTCCCTGGAACGTGACCTTGTCTGCCCACGTCCCCGGGGCCAGCCGTGGTGGGTGTGCAGGGAAGAGCATCCCGCTGCTGCTGTCACCGAGTGTCCCCGCTCCCTGCGAGCTGCCCGTCCTGGGGCCGGGCTCCGCGGCTGCGGGAGGAGAGAGAAGGGGCTCGAGCGTTTCTTTTGCTGAGGAGTTCAGCTGCTTTTTCCTGCTGAGTGACCCAGGGCGTGTGTTGGAGCAATGAGAATCCCACCCGAAGGAAAGATGTCCTCTCCTTTGCTGCTGCTCCGTGTTTCAATGCACACCACGTAGCGTGTTTTACTTTCCTTCTGGTGAACTGGGGAGGCTTCCAGTTTAACAATATAACCTCAGCGTTTCCTGTGCTGAAGATGGAGCTCAGGAATATGCCCGTGAGGGGCTGGGATGCTGCTGACCGACTGGGATGTAGGTGGGAGCTCTCAGCTCGGTTGGGGTGGCTTCAGGCTCTCCCTCACCGTCACGGCTGCTGGCAACTGGCCCCTACAAGCCGTGAGGCTTCGAGGCTTGGGTCTGTTGGCAAACGAGCCTCTTGAGTGCCATGGACTTAAATACCTCAGCGGCATCAGCAGATACATCTTTAGCAGTTGGTGCAGTAAATAAGTAGTAAATGTTGTCCATTCCCCATATCCAAAAGGGCTGAGGAGAATAAATGAAAACCTCTGCAATGCCAGAGCTGCGCCTCGTTCAGCAATAATTGGGATACGGGTTCCTGGTGAGACGTAAGCTTTGTGCGTGGTTGACTCATAGGTCAGATTTTCTGTTCCTGCTTTTCAGTTTAAGTGGGTAGGTTTATATACTGTTCCTTGACCTAAAAATTTGCTCCGTAAAACGTACAGAAGGTGCAGCCTGAGATAATGCATCTTTTGGGACCGGAGGCTTGCTTGTGACCTCTATTTACATGATGTAAATCAAACCGGAGTAGGGTTGTGGAAAGAGGACAGGCCAGCTCTTGCGTCAGGGGCTGCTCAGCCGTATAAAAATGCTAATACGTAGTACGGGTTTGCTGTGGCCTTTGCTGATGAGGGAAGTGCTCTAAATATAACAGAATTAGAGGTAATTGATGATTTCAGCCAGCTTGTTTGCAGATGTGAACTGGCAAAACTCCTCGAGAGGAGGGGAGCTGTGCAGATTTACACCCCCGGGATGTCAGTGACCGTGACCCCGGCGTCGGCAGCCCCGGGGGCTGCGCTGGTTTACGCTTTATTTCAAACAGTACATGGCTGGAAAAAACACCTTCCCATTGAACGAAGGACCCGCCTGCGCTTTTTCCATGTCTCGTGTCTCGTTCCTCTCTGTGCTCTCGTGGCCTCCCCGAGCAGGAGTTTGGGGTGAAGCCCCGGTGCCGGGGGCTCCTGTGCTCCTTCGCTCCCGGCCCGGCGAGAAGTCCCTGCGTTTGCTTACGGCGCTGCTGAAATATTAATGCAGAACAAATCATCCGGTTTGAACCCAACACGAGAGCGAGGAGGGAGAACCGGCGTGTGATGCTCGCCGTGCTTTGTCAGGGGAAACGTGCCTCGGCGGCGACCGGGTCCTCCGGGTCGGGGGGGCAGCAGGGTCTGCGTTGGGGTGGGGAGAGTTTGGGTCTTGAACCCTTCCCCGGGTTCCTCGGAGCTAAGGGGAGAAGGAGCTTCACTGTTTTGCATCGTTTGTGGCTGATTGGGAGGATATTTGGAAAACGTTAACTGCTCTTGGGACTTTTTCAAACAGACTGTTTAAAGTAGTTATTTTTCCCAGATGGTAAATGCAGGAGACATCCTCAGCAGCCTGCGAGGAATAATAATACTTACATGGCACTTTACATTTTCAAAGTGCTGTCCAAGTAGCTGATTTGTCTTGTCTTTTGCAGTGATGTGTAGTTAAACTTGAAGGATATTGGCCTGAATTTGCAGCAGTTTATCAGCCACGTGTGGGTGAATTTACTTTTCTGCTGGTTTGTGCTATGTGAGTGCGGTGATTTCTCCGGTGTGTCTGGACATCGACTCCGGGCTTTTGTCTTGGCAGTGAAGAAGATGATGGTTAAGCAGTCCGGCAGCGTTCCGTGAGTTCTGGGGGCAGTAGGGCTCTCGCTGTGACCGATGGCCCGCGTCTTGTCGGTGTGGGGACGGGGTGGCTCAGGAGAGGGTCCCTGTGGCCCCCGGAGAGCCGGGCATTGCCGGGCCGGGCCCTGGTTGCCCATCTCCGCCAGGCACATGGACAGCCATGGCAGCTCTGCCGTGCGGCTCTGATGTGACCTATCCAAGGGTTTTCTTGTCTTTTCTTTAAAGGTCTCTCCAAAGAGTGTTGGGTGCAGGCAGAGGGAATAGGTTTGCACACCTGCCTGCAATTAAGTAGTTTGTTTTTATGCTCCTTAATCTTCTATGACAGTCGCAAGGGCAGTCTGCGTAATGCGGAGTTGTCATTAAGCCAAGTGCATAATGCTCATGAATGAAACCCTCCACACCCAGCCCTATTTTCCCCTGTTTTCCATTTTCTTAGTGTCTCCCGTGCCCCTGCTCCCTCCCTCCCGCGGATCTGAGCCCGGGATCTCAATTCTGAGCCGTGCCCGGGGCTGGCAGGGGCCAGGAGCGGAGCGGGGAGACAGGGGTGATGGCCATGGCTTGTGGGAAGGGCGGAGGAAGGAAGAAAATATCCTCAAGGAAAGGGGCCAGGGGAGAGAGAGCCAAGTTCCTAGAAAGAGGACCTTGCAAGGAATGCGCAGATGACATGAAAAAGTAATTAAAAGGAAAGCCCTAATGGGACGTTAGGGGGAGATGCAGCTGGAACTTGAATAAGCAAATGTAAAGAGGGAATTAAGTTTGTAAGCTTTCCTCTAAGGAACCGATGGGGAAAATACGGCAACAGCTTCTGTTGATGTAAATCAGCCCCGAGTCCATCGCTGCAGAGCTCGGGAGTCGGGTTCGGTTTGTATTTGCTCGTCCTGAACCTTGGAAACACACGGGGAGGAGGGAGGACGTGCTGTTTTGCAGAGGTGACGTGAAGGACACTTGATTCCAAAGCAAAGGATGTTGAATTCAAAAACGGAGTGAAACTGTTGGTAATGTAGTTTGCCTGGGGCAAATTGGTAGTTTGCTATAAGTAATATTAATTTAAGTGTGTAATGCTTTAAATTATCTGGATAATTTAATCTATGTGATTTTAAAGAAATAATTTATCAGCCCTGATCTTGAATAAAAATAAAATAAAACAAATGAAACTAACCCCTTCAATTAATATTAGCACTACTCTTTTACTCTGGAGAGTAATATACAGCAGAGACATTTATTTTTAGCTATGAGGAATTTGCATGTGTGTTTCCAGATGTATTCTTAGACTTTGCACTGCTTAAAATTCAGCTGCCACAGTATGCAGATCCGAATTTTCCTCTCCGTAGCGTTTTGTCTCTGCCACTGTGGATATCATTTTTTTAATTTTTTTTTTAAATTCTTTTTTCCCTTTTTCCCCAGCAGAGGTAGTGGAGGGGGGGGTGTGATGATTAAGGCAGCCGGTAAGTCTCTTGGTTCCTCTGAACTTTACTCCCTCTGCGAGGAGTGACCTATTTAGATGAGGCCCTTTGATGGAGCTGGGGAGGTCGGGTGAGGTCGGGGCACCGGCCCTGCCAGAAATCCCACAGACGCAGGAAGCGAGGAACTTCTGGAGGATGCGGGGTGAACAGGCAGTTATTTCAGCGTGTTCTTTTCTCTCTGGGCGCGTTTTGTTCTCCTACTAAATTCCTGAAAACGGAGAGGGCCAGATCCTCTGCGGCACAGAGTGGGGCCGTGGTGCCTCTGCCTCCTGCAGGCGGGCACAGGGTCCTCAAGAGGGAGGATGGAGCGGGCAGGGGGTGAGGACACGGGCACAGGGTCCCCAGGAGGGAGGACGGAGCGGGCAGGGGGTGAGGACATGTCAGTGGCGCCCGAGCCCCATTCTCTTGGCTCCCGTACCCCGTTGGGTGGTCACTCAACGCTTACGCAGATGCAGACAAATGACAACCCAGCTCCTCCTTCCCGGACCCACCGGGTCTGTCTCCTTCCTTATGGCTTGTTTGAAGAAAGAGGGGGGCTACGCAGATGTGTTAAATCCCCCAGCCCTTTCTAATTTCTCTAATTGCCGTGTGGAAGAAAGGGAAGGAGGAAGAATGCTTCTCTTGGCTTGGATGTCCCAAAGTAAAATCCCAGCTGAGCAGCTTAAAATAGACGGTCAGCTGGTTGTGAGGGCTGGAACTAGCCCGGGGAGCGTGGCATCTGTCTCCCAGGAATGCTGCCTGGCCATCAGGCCGGATAAATTAGGACTGGTCTGCGTGTGTGCGAGAGCCAGCCTGTACTGAGGATGGGGAGGTGCCCTGGACGTCAGCGGGGCTGGCTCGCTCCGTCCTCCAGCATCTGTCTGGGATCGATAATTCGCCCCTTGTGGAACCGCGGGTCTGAAACACTGATGTGGGGATGCTGCTGCCTCCTCCTCCTCCGTCTGCCCCACGAGCCTCTGACCGGGAAGCTACTTTTAATGGTGCATCTAATAACTGATCCAGCTTAAAAAGCGGGAGGGGGAAAAAAAAGATGATGCCTATGATACGAGCACAATGACCAAGTCTGTATTTTCCCCTTCTGTGCCTTTCCTCCGCACGCCGCCGCCTCCTCCCTCGGAGGCCGGGGGCTGGATCCAATGACAGCGCTGCTTCCCCTCGGATGCAGCACAAAACAGATTTTTCTAGTGGCTGAATTTAATCACTTAGATGCAGAACACTGATAGACTGAATCAATTTAATTCCTATTGCTCACGACTGGGAGGGGAGAGAAGGGAGGAGGAAGGTCATAACAATTTAGCAAGCGACAACTTGGCTTAAAAATGTACCCAATAGGTCAATCTTTGGGGTTTTTTGCTTTTAACCTGCCCAGGCCAAGAAATGTGGCAACCTTAGGATGGGAGAAACACCACGGTCTGCGAGGTGGGGAGAGGTCTGAAATGCTGGGGCTGCTGTAGAATCACCCCCCATCAGGAAACGAAGCTGATGCTTCCCCCTTCTTCTTCTTCTTTTTTTGAGGGAGCTGCTGGAAAAGGCCTTTTATTGGGCTGGGAATGTCTGAAATGGTGCATGGTGTCCCAGCATCTCGGTGTCGTGTGTGTTTGCCTCGGAGCATCTCTGCCAAGGTGTGGACTGTGGAGCTGTGGGGTTCTCGGGTTGGTGCCACATCTCCTGGGGGGACGTCAGTCACCTGCTGTGGCACAGTCTTGCTCAAAGAATAGGAGGATTTAATTGGAAATGGAGCAGTCTGTTGAGTCTTCTTTCAAAATAAGGCCCAGCTTTCCCTAGGGTCTGTTGCAATTGTAGTGTACTTGCTTCGTGGGAAGGCCAAAGCTGAGGGTTTGTTGGCAGAAGTCTTGTAGTGCCTTTTCCAGGGGTGGTGGCTCTGCAGGGGTCTGTCCCGCCCCATGCCTGTGATATGGCCTTTTCTGTGCCTGCTGCTTTCGGGCACTACAGCAATTTGAGTGATTCCAGGAGATGAAACTCCCACAAAGAAGAGGTCCCCAGGATTCACCTGGGTAAGCTATTGATGTTGGATTTGTCTTTTACCAGCACCCAGTCCTCCCAAGAGGAGCCTTGTGTGCCCCAGCCTCAGTGCCAGCCCCGGGTGGCATTTCAGAAGGATCTTTATCAGTTTCTCACACAGTTCTTACCCAGGTGGGTGTCACTTCTTCGGTGGGGATTGATACCTTGGCAGCGACGCTGTGCCATCCTTCGCAGGGGACCAGCCCTCCCTCCCTGCCCCTGAGCTGGACTGGGCAAAGCAGCTCAGCCCAAATCCACTGTCACCCGGGGCTGCCCGTAGCAGCAGCCCGTGTTCTGAGGCGAGACACGCAGCGGTATTGAAGTCATGAAAGGAAACTTGGCCAGCTCGGCGGCAAACTTGGTAGCCTGCCACAGCCATCGGCCCATATGCACGATAGTAAATAAAAGCTGCAGTTGAATTTCTTTCAAGTTTTATATAATATGTGTTACGGTATGGAATGGAGGGGGGGGATCCTCCTTTCTATTAAAAAATGAATTTAAAACTCCCTTTTTTTTTTAAAGTCGCTGTGCAGAGGAGGGGGCCCTGGTGCCGGTGCTGTGCAGCCTCTCCTCGCTCCAGAAAGAGCCCGGTGCTGCCCGTCTTGGGTGAAAACCCGGCAGTTGAGGGCACAGGGGCTCGGGGTTGGGTACCAAAGGCAGAGAAAACTCGATATCCCGCCGGCGTTTCGCCCGCTCTGCCCCCGCGGCCCCGGCTGAGCAAGGAGGTGAAGGCCGGCAATGGCAGCGGGAGCAGGAGGGGAGGAAGTTGGGCCACGCCAAGCGATGGTCAACTTAAAAATAGACCCGTCTATTTATAGCGGCTGGCGAGAGGTACGGCCTGTCTGCAACCGCGCCGTCTGCACGCACACTCAGGTTTGGTGGCAGAGGGGACGGTGTGTGCGCTTAAGCACCCTCCTTTGCCACGGGGAGGTGACAGCCCGGTGACACTGGGGGTGTCGCTCCATCGCTCCTCTCCCAGCACCTTGTTCCTCTCCAGCACGAGCTCCTCACCTCATTCATGCGCCTCGCTGGCCCGTGTGGCTACTGACATGATGCTCCCACCGGCCCTGGGGCCAGCACGAGGCCACCGCAGCGCCCCAGTGGCACAGGGGGCATGGAGCAGAGCCCCGGGGACCTGGGCAGGGAGCGTGGCAGCGCTATCGAGGGCAATTTGGGTGTCATTTGCCTTTCTTGCCTGTGTTGTGAAATGCCCGGCCGGCGTGTGGGTGGCCTCGTGCTCGGCGGCTGCTGGCCGGGAAGGAGGTGTCATGTAAACACCCCGTTAATTGCCACATGGCGATTGCGGGCGAGTCTTCCAGTTTAGAGACGGAGGCGGCACCAGGGACCAGCATCGGTTCAGTCACAATTACCAACCCTGGGAGAGGAGGTGGAGCGGGAGAAAGAAAGAAAAAGAGGGAGTTCATTACCTGGATGTTTACAATCACCTTAATTCCAGGACCTGTCAGGCTGGGATGTTGTTTCTGGTTTTTATTTGTACGGTCTCTTGCACATTCGGTCCTGACCAATAACTGGTACTTCTGCAACAGAAATAATTAGCTGAACAGAATAAGCTTTGGATGGGTGGCATTTTGGTTATAAAAGCTAGCACCCATAGAACAAAAATGTTTTTTAGGGAGGATTCGTAGAATCATAGTATCATTCAGGTTGGAGAAGACCCTTGGGATCATCGAGTCCAACCATCACCCCACTCTACAAAGTTCTCCCCTACACCACATCCCCCACTCTTTCTGTGAAGGATTTTTTCCTAATGTCCAGTCTAAACCTACCCTGTTGCAGCTGGAAGCCGTTCCCTCATGTTCTAAAATAGCCATTCCCTCTTGTTCTTCGAATAGAGAGGATGACCCAGCAGCTGGAGAGAGCAGGAGTTGTCCAGTTTCACAGCAAGCTCCCGTCGCTTTGGTGGGATGGTGTGTTCACCCGTGCAGCCACAGATACGGGTTTGCTTGCGAAGCGGTAGCGCTCAAGCCTTTCCAGCAAATGCTGACTCTCTGCCGAGATAGGTTTGCACCGAGAGGACCCGTTACCTAAATTAGACACGAAGTTTCAGTAACGTTTTGTGAGGGAGCTTTTTTCACTTGAAATGAAACCAACTGGTTTTATTCCAAAGAGCATATTGAGGGGAGATTAATGCCTTTCCGTACACAATTCACACATGGGTGGTTGTGGGGTTTGTGTTTGGTTGGGTTTGTTGCTTTTTTTTAATGGAAGAGTGATTTTATATTAATGTTTCAACTTTGTTCTGCCAGTTCAGGTCTGAAAGTTGGGGCTGCTGTTTCACTCGCTAGTATACACTTAGGGGTAGAATTTCTGCTTTAGTTTTCAATCTCTTGAGCTTTTGTCATTTTTTACCACAACCTTATGTGTTATTTAAACACTTTTTTATTTAATCAGTTATTCTTTTAAGTGGGCTTAATTGTATAAAGATTATCACGCATAAGAGACATCTATAATTAGAAGGGGGGGACTGGTGCTATTAGACAGTGTTGTAGTGAAGAAAATTACAGTGTTCATAAACTGTTTGGAGAATGGAGGCAGCATGTATTACCATTCAACAAGTTGTATGTGATCCTAACAGCGGCTTGACTCCTGGGTGAGTTTGGGCTGCTCCAGGATTTCTTTGACAAGCTTTGTCCTCTGTTCTCTTCCTTCTTCCCTTCCTTTGCCTTTCAAGATGCCAGCTCTGGTTTGGGGTTCTCTTCTATGGAAATAGTGAACAAAAGCAAAATTGCTTTTCACTTTTCCTTGAAAGCAGAAATTACTTATATGGCAAACATTAATTGCTGATTTTACATCGGTTGGGCTTTAAAAGCCTGTGAAGATGTTTGACTTCGGCTGTTCCACTGCCTCGTGCTCTCCTGCTCCTCTGGCTGGTGGCCCGTGGCTGGTGGGGGACCAGCCATCACCCAGATGGACGTGCCCTTGGGACAGCCCAGATGACTTCCCAGATTCGGCAGTGGGATGAACACAAGGTGGTTTGAAGCCTCCTGGGCTCTTTCCAGGCTGAGCTCTGGGCCAGCTCTCTTGAAAAGAGAATGTCACCGCTGGTCTTTTTTTCACTAGCATCCTCCTGTCGACAGCGTGCACGTGCGAAAGCACAACTAAACGCGCCAAGCCATTATGATACTCCATATGCAGGTAGGTAATTTATGGGCAACAATTACTCTGCACATCGTTTGTGAGCTGAAACGAGCAGGAGAAGACGGTGTGCGCCGCAGCTTGGCAGCTCGCCTGCAGTACCTGCATTGTGAGAATTTCTGCTCCCTTCATCTCCCCCCCTTCCCCATTGAAATGATGTGACACCGGGGGGGGGGACCATTGATTTCTGCTCTCCACGTTGGTAATGAAAAATTCCTTGTTGGCTCCTCATTCTCTAAATCCTTTGAGACAGCGGCAGCAGCTCAGATACCTCAGGAGCAAACATGCCAGCCTGGGTGATGTACGACTTTGTGAACTTTCAAGGGACAAAAGGGTAGGCTTTTGTTGGCCGTAAAACCGAGAGAGGCTCTTATCTGTGTAATTATTACATTTTCTGTAGGCGGTTTGCTGAACGTACTTCGGTAACTCAGTACACGGTTTCCATCTCAGATGGCATACGAGATTTATCATGTTTCTTAATGCTCAATAATTTTATTTTGAAGTTTAGGCCCAGCTTGATAAGAACCATGAGTCTTGATGATGCTAAATAAAGCCTTCTCATACGTTCCCTAGGACTCCAAACACAGTCCTCGTTCTCTTCTCTGCTGCGTATCTCTTTGCCAAGTTAAAGCCATTAATTTTGAGAGAAGCGAAGTATTAGTTTAGATCACCTTATAATGCTTTGTTGCCACGTTTTATGTTCCTGGACAGCACGGTAGTGGAACGCTCTCCGTTTATGAAGTGCAAGGTACAGATGGCGACTCATTAAAACTTTAGTGATAATCGCCCTTTCTATGGAATTACCACTTAAATCTGGTTAGTGGAGGAGGAGGAGGAGGAGTGTCACAGAAACACGCTGCTTCTGGGTGATTTAAAAGCATATGGGATGGAGTGTTTTATGTGTGCCCCCTTGTCAGGAGTCCTCAGAGCAGATTGCCAGGATTGTTGAGCAGTTACTTTAATGGAGGTACAGGAGCTTTTCCTCTTGATCCCTTTGACAGTTAAGCTGTCGTCTTCAAGTGCGTTTTAAAAAAAAACAACACACCCTCTTTTAAATACAGCATTTTTTTGCAGAATAAACGGAGGCAAGAACACGTATGCGAGGCAGCTGGGAAGGAGCTTTTTGGTCATTTCAAGGTTGGGAAGCGTTCCTTGGGGAGTAATGCATCATTGTTAGATGGCCTCAAAGAAAAAAAAAGGTACTTGCTTGTTTGTCCTCACTTGCGCAGATGGGAAGAGGGATGGTCCCAAGAGCTCCCTGAGAGCTTGGAAATGCCTGGGAGGTAGAAAAAATATTTGGATTCAGGACTCAGCACCGTTGCAGATTTTCTTTGGGACTTTTAGCGAGTCGCTTATTTCTTCTCTGCCTCGGTTTCCCACCTGTAAAATGTGGTTGAAGTCTCGCTGCCTTTACTGTAGCGAAGCATTGGAGGTATTTGCATTACAGATTATGAAGTATTTAGGTATGAGCAGGATTGAATATTAACTTTGGGTAGGCAGCGTCTTGTGATGTATTTTGAGACTTGGGGGCAGTGAGTGGGACTGGTGAAGCCCCGATTCCCAGAGGTGGGGAGTGATGTCTCTCCTCTTCCAGAGAGCCGCATTCAGGCCCGTTGCAGAGGGTACTGAGTAGCATCTGGAACACGCTGACAAATTCCAGCTTAGAGGGGTCTGAAAAGCTTGCCAGATTTGTTAAAAATGTCAGCTGTTTTCTTGTAAAACACTGTGTTTAAATGGATCTCCAGGGTTTGGGATTTGCAAGGCTGGAATAGGCATTCAGGATTCCTAGGCAATGGCATCCCAAGCCTTTTTCTGGATAGTTTTTTTTTTTCTTTCTGTCACCTGAGCATCCTTTGTGCAGTGCGTTTGCTGAGGAGAGGGCTTTTCATCTCCTGCTTACACCGCTTTGAGTCGGCAGAGGGGGGTGAGCGATGCTTCCTGGCTCTCCCTGGTCTTTCCTGTCCTCTCTTTAACAAGGGCGAGCGTCTCTGAAGGTGACTTGTGCCCGGGGGAGCGGGGCTGGGAGAGGTCAGCACCCCTTTGCTCCGTGCTGTCGCGTTACAGCACACTTGGCTATTGGAGCAGACCCTCGAATTATCCCTGAGAATATCCCGACCGATCTGCCTTGCCTGGGTAATACCCCACGCCCTGCCTGGATAACGCAGGTGCCTGAAGGACATGGACCTTTTTCCCCCCGTTCCAAGGACTCGTGCCGAAGTGTCCCCGTGTCCCCTGACCGCACAGCTCCGCAAGGCTGGTTTTTCACGGATGTCACTGGAGGGCAGCCAGCGGCCGGGCTGTGCTCGCCGCTCCTGCTCTTGGCTGCAGGTTCGCTGGCGCGCGTGGGGCGAGCCACCAGCCAGAGTTTGGCTACTCTTCCCTCTGAGTCACATCTGTCTGGTCCTCCTGAAGCAAACAGAAAAGCTTTCCTGCTTGTTGGTGCTGCAGAGCCAAGAGCTGTGTTCCAGTCCTGCTCCCTGCTTTGTTCTGGCCACCGTGGTCAGACCGGTGCCCGGTGGCCGCGCTAGCCAAGAGCTTAGATTTGTGTGCCAGGTGAGTGGTGGCTGCTTGGGAGGAAAGAAACAAATTCAGTGTTTTTAACAGTATCCTGCCTTCAATCAGTTTTTATGCAGGAAAAACCACGATGCAGGGAGCGACGCAGTGAGATCTCTTAAATACGGACCTTCCTCCTCATTACAGCTATATTTGGAATGATAATTGTCTGTTTAGTGCACTTAAATGAGTCCCTGATTCTGTCCTTGCATCAAGCCGTCTGATTGCGGCTCAGCCTCCGCCCTGGACTCCGCTGTCACTCAGCCGGTTGCCAGAGACTGGATTTTAAGTGCCTTTAGGTGCTTTTTGCTTATCTTGTAGCTCGCGTTTTTGCCTCATCCGTCAGCAGTCAGAGCTCCGCCGCCGCCCGAGCCCCTTGTGTGACAGCACCGACGTGACAGGGACAGCAGAGGTGACCGGGGCCGGTACCGCGGCTGTAACGCACCCGGCTCTTGGAGAGGAGCTTTGCCCCGTCCTCACCTCTCTCCGGCCCCTGTAGCAGGACGTGGAGCTCTTGGGCTGCCCCGTGGTGCGCGATGGGGGTGCGGGGTGGAGGTGCTCCCCTTGCTTCTCTGGGAGCAGCCTCGGTTGCTGTGAGTTTAAACTTCAGCCCGTCTGCTTTGGGTTTTACAGCTTCGTTTTCACAAGCAGACGAACGACTTGTTCTCTCTCTCCTCTCCTCTTCAACAGCCACTTGAGCTGTGAGGACACCGAGTACCTATTTACTGGTGACTGGAGTCTGCGGCAGGTCCTGGGCTCCTGGGCAGCACCGAGCGTCCCTCCACGGGAGAGGCAGGGCCCCGGGGGATGTGAAGGTCCACACAGATAGTTTGGTCTTTACCCAAGGCTTTGTTCCAGCACGTGGTGTCACTGGGGTCACACCTGGTGGTCTCCAAAGCTTTCAGTTCGCGGTTGGATGAGGTTGGGTTTGCTGGGCTGGTTCTCCTGCCTCGGGGCTGTACGCGTGCTGCGTCTGCTCTCCTCGCCTGGGGGGTTTTACACACGTGGTCTCAGTGTCTCCGAGAGAAATCCCTCCCTCCTGCAATGGCAATCCATCAGCTCAGCCTCTGCAGAAGCAGCAACACTGCTCCACTTGGTTGGATCCTGGAAAATGGTTAACATTTCCAGGGCAGTGACCGTCCCATGGTGGTGAAGGCTGCAAAAGGGGAAGAGCATTCCCAGCAGCCGCTCCATTGCCAGCTGGTTTCCATGCCAGGGAAGGAGAGGAATCTCCATCAGAAGTCAACAAACGGGTCACTGATCCAGGCGGCAGCTCGTGTTTTGCTTTAGGGGAATGGTAGGAGCTGGAGATTTATCCCGATGGTCACAGACTTGCACCCAGAGGAGTCAGGGGTTGAGCAGAGAGGGAATAACTGAGGCCCCTTTGCCAGAACCTGGATAGAAAAAAGAGATTATAGTGGAGGAGAGAGTGGCCAAGACTGGTCAGAAGGGCTTCTGCAGGACACCTGCAGCCTGTGGGAGATAAAGAAAAGCAGCCAATATTTTTTGGGAAGTGCTTGAAAATCTGACCAATTCTGTTTCAAGGAATAATTTTTTCTGACTGTAGCTTCACCTCAGCTCCCCTCCGCCCCCCCATACCTCACACAACCTCGTTCTTATGTCCAGCACCCTAAAATTCAAACATACATCGTATCTGTAAGCTCCTGAGGCACCCCAGCAGCGTTAAGTAGCGCAGAGGGGCGCTCGGCATCCTAGGAACTGAGATTCAAACTGAGCTTCTGGTGGGGACACGGTGGGGACCTGCTGGGCAAGCTCATCCGTTGTCTGAGAGGATCACGGAGGTGCAGAGGAGACCCCTGCCCTTGCCCGGGGAGCGGTGCCCCCCCGGCCCCCCACCAGCAGCCCTCGGCTGGCGCAGGGGCTGACGCCGTGATCTGTGGGGCGCTTTGAAGGCTCCCCCCTTCCTGCGGCAGCCGGGAGAAACCCAGGGAAAGCAGATGAGCGCGGGGTGTTTGTAAGCAGGACAGCGAGGAATAGAAGAATCCGCCCTCCTGGGAGAGGATATCATCTTTTAAACGAGGCACATTTGGAAAAAAAAAAAAAAAAAAACCAACAATAAAATTTGGGTACATTTGTTCCAGTATAAACACACGTGCTCGGCGGCGGCAGATGTGGAGGCTGCGCGTGTGCAGCTGGGGCAGCGCGAGGGGCCGAGTGCTGGGTTCTGCTTTATTAGCACTGCACACACACCCCAAAAGGGGGAAAAAAAAAAAGGAAAGAAAAAGAAAAGAACATCTGCTAATGCATAGCTTAAGAAAAGAAAGCTGCAAAAGGAAAACCCACCGGCTTCGCTGCGGCTGAACCCGGGGAGAAGCTCACCAAAGGGGGGTCGGGCTCCTGGTCGCACCCCGACGTGCGTTCGTGGCGCTGCGGGTTTGGGTTGAGAGGAGGTTATAAATTGTATGTAGTAATAGCAAATGCGTATTAATTTTTAATAGAAATCTGTTGCAGCCCACGATGCTGAAATATGGTGTCTCTGTTGACAATTGCTATTTTTGGGGGAAACAAACCCTAAGGCCTTTGCGGCGCTTCTGTGTGTTTATAAACACTGCTGCCTGCAAGAGGGAAATGTGTTTTTCAGCATCTCCGTGCAGTAAGTAATTTTTCTCTCTGATTTAATGGAAAACTTCAAAGTTGATTGTTTGCACTACTGATTGCAGCAGTTGCCTATTAAGTTCCCTTTTGGTCTTCTCATCTCTTAAATGCATTTCCCTACTAAGTGCACAGATCCGGGGGGGTGGGAGTAATTTCAACAGAGACACCCCCCCTCTCTGCTTTTTGTGTGTTTGCTCCAGTGAAAGTTTTGCTGGGAAATAACAGTCTCGGAATGAATACAGGGATGTGCTTGGTCTTTCAGAAGAAGGTCCGATTTACCTGGAATTGTTTTGTGCGTGTTTCCAGCAGATGAGTTTATTTTCCAGGCGAGTGGCCCGTGCCGAAGCCGTGCCGGCCACAGCGGGAGGATGCTCTGGGCTGGTGGCTCCGGTGCCCCAAGTCGGAGCAGGAGCTCTCTGCCCTCCCCGTGAGCTGGTCCCCAGCACTACCCTGTGTAATGCTTGGCTGTTGGTTGCTCCAGAAATCATCACGTTGAAGCTCTTGGTGGGAGACCTTTGGTTTTTATGTGGCTTATTTAGTGAATGGCAGGAAAATTCCATGAAATTGGAGTGCTTTGTGCCGGGTGCTGGGGACATTGCTCGGTGCTCCTGTTCGGTCTCAGGCACCTGTAGCCGCTGTTTGAATTGTCTCCTGCGTTTCTAGCATCTTTCTTGGTGGTCATCGCAGACCAAAATGCATTTTTACCTCTCCCAGGAGCATGAAGAATCATAATGGCTGTTGCTGTGGGCCTGAGGATGTATTTCTCATCATTTTTCGGGCTACAGTCATTTATCCTGGGGGCTGAGGTGTGCTGCTGGGGACGTTCTGTGGGTGCTGCTGTTGGAGGAGGATGGGGTTTTGTCCTCTCAGCTGCTGCAAATGTATTGACCGAAACCTAGTAGTCTTTTTAGACCAAATAACTTTTATTTGGCTTGGTACCCAGCACCCTTGGTGGGGCTGGGAGTGCCGGACTGGTGGGGGGTGAGGATGGTAGGACACTGTGGGGAAGGGAACCCTTTGCCAGGCTCACCACAAGGTGGGATGAACAGTTAAAGGTGGCTTCTTAAAACCCAGCGACTCCTCCATAAGACGTCAGCCCTCGGGGCATGGAACAAAAGGGAAAATGTGTATAAAGGTCTTACTGAGCTTCTGGGCTCCTCGCCTGGGTGGCCAGGGCCGGGTTGGAGCCGTCTCCATCAAGGGTTCTGGTGTCACTGCTCGATTGTCCCCAGGCAGCCACGGTGAATAGACACCCAGCACGTGATTTATGCGTTTGATAATTACCTCTTCTTTTGCCCCGCCGTCTCCTAGCTTTTACTTTTGTTTCAGTGATTTGGTCCCTTTGCCTGGAGGTGAGAATTCCTCTTAGTTGTTTTTCTAGGAATTGTTTTCTCCCTCTTCCTGAAAGTCACTCCAGAGCCTGCTGCAGACCAGTACCTCCAGAGAACTGCTGACTCTTTACCAGGCACTTCAGTCACTGCCGCAGTTGTTGCAGGGAGTTCTTCGGTTTCTGCCGGCTCATCGGCACAGCCCCGGCTTGTATTTTTATCCTGAAAAAATTCTGCGAGACTCTCCTCCAGCGCCGAGCACAGACACCAACAGCCAGGATGCTGCTGCCTTTCCTCGTGGAAGGGTTCGGATCTGGGTACCAGATTCCTCGTTTCTGCCCCAGCTTTGTCAGAGAGGAGGGATAGCACGTGAACATGGAATTTTTCATAGTGTGGGTGAAGGTGAAGTCTGCGAGTACCCCGTATGCCTGTAGCCGTGGCTGTCATTTATTAGACCATCAAGAGGGTTTGTTTTCCCAAATAACCTTCTGAATTATTCTGTGTAATTAACTCGTGAACTTATTTAAAATGATATCGGGGCAGGGAGGAGGAGAGGAACCACCGTGGAGCTCAGTAAACCCAGTTTTGCATCACTTTTCCCCACTGATCACAAGGTCGTCTCCAACAGCTGTTCAGGCGTAATTAGCCAACCCAGACTTCATGGCTTGAACAATTGAAAAATTACAGGGGTCAATGACTCGGTGTCTTAAATTTTAATAAGTACATAAAAACAAAGTGCTGAGTTATTAAAAATTAATCCTGCTAAGTGGTTGTTTAGGCTTTTTGGAGATGGAAAGCCCGAGCGTGTCCATTTGTCCACTGGGGCTGGAGAAGGGTGGGTGATTATCTCTCCGGCCTGCGCTGCTCCCCGGCAGCAGTTTAATGGGAATGTTAAGTTTGATTATTAATTTAATCAAGGTCATACTTTGTTTATGCAGAAGTAGAATGAACTGTGGCCCTCGGTAATCCTTTCTCTCCTCGCTAGCTCAGCCTTTGTAATTCCCGTAAGCTGCTCATAGGAGCAGAGTTGGGATATTCACACAGTCAAGTGGATATTGTGCAAGTGTTGATATTAGCGCGCGGCTCTGCCTCCTCCTAAGTACAGAGATGTTCTATTAACACGGAAGGTAAATCTGTCAGCATTAACATTATAAGCCTAATTTTTTATTTTTTTTTCCCCCTTCTTTCGGGGCTTTGGATCCTGGTTATAAAACTTGGTTGAGAGCTTAAAGCCCGGCGAGTGTGTGCTTTCTTCTCTCCATGCGTTCTTCAAAAAGCATTCAGCCGTGGTGTTTATACAAGAACAAATTTGGGAACTTCTGGCTGCTCTGATTTTCCAGCTTTGTGCCTGTGTGCTCTTCTGTGAAGCCATGAGAACTGGCTACAAAGGAAGGCGAACCCCTTCTCTGACCCACCTGGCATTGTTTTCGGAGGCAATTAAACATAAACAGCATGCAAAATAGGGAGGATAGCTTGAGCCCGGGGGTGGGTTTTGGAATGAGACGTTTATTTCCTTGTGTGCAGGAATTCATAAAGGAATCCAATAAGAATACTTGTTTTTATTTAAACATAAAAGTATTGGGAAGATGCATGCTATCGGATTGCCCCAGGGGGAGATGGAAAAATCATGAGGTCCATTAGACATATAATCTGAATTTGGAGATAGCTGGAGATAGGATATTAGATCTTTTTCCTCCATCCTGAGCGCAGGCCTTTGAGTTAGCCAAGGTCATTCCTCACCAGCTTTCCAGCCTGCATAATGTGACTTTTTTTATATATAGCAGTTCTTAAACTTTCCTAAACAATAGCTCCAGTGAAAACTTTGGGCACCTTTGGGTGGAGGAGAGAGCTGGGGAGAGGGACGTCCCGTGGCTGGAGCTGAGCATCACGGCCCCGCTCTGCTCCCTCCCAGCGTGACCTTGAGCCGCTGCGCTGCTGAAATCCCCAGCCAGGAACATTAAGGTTAAACCAACGCCGATTTTTCGTTCTCTGTAATTCACTGGGCCGTAATTTACGGCTGTGACTCGCAGCTGAGCGGTGGCCACGTGGGCCTGCTGGCACCCAAGGGCGGGGGGACGGCGGGGTGAGGGGGCTGCTCCGAGGAGCCTCTGCGCTCCCCTGGGTCAGGGCTTCATCCTCTGCCAGATGTGTCCCACCGCGTGGCAGGGTCAGGGTCACAAGTGCAGAGAGGTTTCAGGGTCCGTCCCCGAGGGCTCTGCGTTCGGATAAAGGAGGTGTAGAACCCAGCGACATCATGATGCCTCCCAGCACCAGGAACCTGCAGAGAAAAGCATTCCCGCTTTTGAGGGATACGGGGTGACAGAGGGGACGAGAGGTGGGTGCCTCTCCAGACCTCTTTCTCCACACTGCGAACCACAGAGAAACTGTGGGGTTTTATCCCCAACTCGTTAGTAAGGAGTAGAGCAGGAGAAGGATGCTGGGGGGTGACCGCATCCCTCTGGACCATCACCCCAGCATCCCTGCTCCCCTCAGCCGCCGGCGCTGAGCCGCCTTCGACTGTCTCTGCTTTTGTAAGCAGCGAGGTGAAAGAATAGCAAGAGCCTTATTAAGATGTTTTTAGATAACGTTTGCTCAGCTGCGAGCCGGCAAAAGATTTTTTCAGAGTCTATTAGGCAGCCAGTGCTATTGAATCGTAAGGTTGATTTGAAAAATTGGCACCTAATGGTTTACAACTGGAATAAATTTCCGGAAATTGGACCGTGGAGAGAAACTTCTTTCTGTGGATGTGTGTGTGCAACGGGGGTGAGCCCGCGCCCCTGCCAGGGGCCGCTTCGCCCTTCAATCACCGCCCGGGATTTTTCCCTTCTAATTAGGGACCGCGAGGAGTTCAGATCAGCTTCTATTCATCCCTCTGTTTTGACAAAGCCGTTTGATGGGGAGAGGGCTGCTGTGGGGGGAGACTCTCCTCCTGGCTGGGGTCTCTTTCTCCCCTTCCCTCCTCCTGCCGCGTTTTGTAAAGGCCAAAGCCTGAGAATTCCTGAAAAATTAATGGGGCCTCAATAGGTGCTTTGCGTCCGCTGCTCCCCCCCCTCTCCCGCCCCCGCCACGGGTCACCGCTGAAAAGTTTGCAGCATAATAGCTGCACGGCAGCTGCTCTTTTGTATGTAAATATGACCTAAAGCTGGGGGGGGACCCCCCCCCCCGGCCACCGTCACCCCAGAGCCTGCAGAGCGATGGGCTTGGGGTCTCGGAGACGCTCCGCTGAGAAGCCACAAATGTCACCGGCAGCTGGATCCCCGTCCCGCTCTGTGGGTACCGCTGCCTCCTCCAGCACCAAACGTAATCACCGTGCTGCTAAATAATTTAAAGAGGAAAAAATCCTGCCTCGGAGGAGTTGGGGGTAAGGGGAAAGGTCTCTGCCTTCAGAAAACATGAAGTCTCTCCTTTTTAGTGTTTGAAATATTCAGAAGCATCCTGGAGGGCTCTGAACTCATAAGTGTCTGCCTTTTTTCCATTATAGAGAAGTCCTGTGTGGTTTTCATTACTGTTATTATTATGCTATTTCCAGTTCGCCGGTGCTTGTTTTCCAGCCTGGCTTTGAAATGCGGGGCAGGCTCCTTTTAAAGTTGGACCTGACTCTGTGAATCCTCCTCTGCTGGCTCCTGGGGCTTCTGGCTCTCCCTCTCCCACCAGGAGAGACAGTCGCTGCCCCGTCCAGGTTGGGTCCTTGGTTGAGAGTGCTTGAGTTAAACCTCTCTCTTCTCCTTTCCTTGAAAACTTAAAAAGTTTCCAGTTTGCTGTAATAATCACTTGCTTCATCCAAAAGCAAAGCCCAGCCCCGAGTGCGGAGCCGTGTTTACCATCTTGTGCCTCGCACGTCGGCGATGGGACTCCCTGGGCTGTGGTCCTGCCTCTCCTGGGCTTCCCAGCACTTCACCTTCTGGATTCCCAGCGAAGGTCAAAGGCCTGCCTTTTCCCCTAAGTAGGTTGGGCTTGTTTTTACTCCCTTTGTTAATGTAACGGCCCCCCAAAGGAAAAAAGCAGAATAAAGTGAGAAGTCTTCTCAATTTGGCAGTGTGTAAAGGCTTTTTAAAGCTAAACAAGAAAACCAATTATTTTTCTAACTGCTTTACTCCTTCAAATCTTTCACTGTAATGGAGATTTAGAATCCATCACTGTTTAGCTATTATTTCTGTGTAAACAGAGTCATGCCCTATTGCACCAAGCAAACAGTCAATTTTTTCCATTATACTTAGCTGCAAATAACAAGGGTATAGGATAGATGACCCGTTTTGGAGCATATTTCTCTCCACGCGGTGCTCTGCGTGCCCCTGTCCCCAGAGGAGGGTGCAGAGGGGTTAAGGCATCGCCCGGCCACGCTCCTCCTCGCTGTGGCTCCTGCCCATGGACCATGGACGGGCCGCAGGGAGGGTGAGGGTGGTCCCCAGGGTGCTGCTGTCCTGGAGCCGGGTGGCAGGTCCTCCACGACCACACAGGGCTCCTCCTGCTGCCTCTGCTCAGGCAGGTCGGGCGCCCTTTGAGCCTTCATGGAATCACAGGGTGGTTTAGGTTGGAAGGCACCTTGAAGATCATCTAGTCCAACCCCCTGCCCTGGGCAGAGACACCTCCCACTAGACCAGGTTGCTCCAAACACCATCCAGCCTGACCTCCTGTGTAGGCAAACTCGGGGGGTTAATGGTGGTGCAATAATTGCACCCCCACCCTGAGCCTGAGGAGGGTTTGTAGTGAAGAGCTGGTCCATGGGGAGCCATCACTAGGGCTGGTTGTCTTCTGCACCGGGTGGGAGCTGCCACGGGCAGGGGCTGCTGCCTGCACCCTCCTGGCTGGCCCTGGAGGTGATGGAGACGGGGGAGCGGGTGCTCCGGGTGCAGGCGTCCCTCGGGGGGGTTCCCCGGCCGGCTGGGGGGCAGCTGGGGCTGGGGAAGGTTGTTTTTCATTCTCATGAGAGTTGGCTACGTCTGACTTTTATTTAAATGCAGGAGGCTCTCGCAGGCGATGTGTGTTGTGTGAAAGTTTAGCCTGCAAATATGTAGCCAGCAGCTGTTTTTTAAAATTAAACAGACACTTGAGGTTAAAAAATTCCGCAAGTTCAATGTTCACTTCCTTCTGTGCTATTAAGTTTGGATTACATCCAAAAACTTCGTAATTTTATTTTATGTCATTGAGTTTGTTTGTTTACATTTTGCATTTCATTCACATTTCACTGTTGGATTTTGCTTTCCAGCTCCGGCGTCACTACTTGGGGAGCGGTGTTGGCGTTGCAGGTTTTCAAAGCAGGGGGGGGTCCACTTCCAGCAGCTTATTTTATTTTATGAATATTTAATTTTTAAAGTGCATTCAATGCCGGGCAGCAGCTGTTGGTGTCGGTGGTGGTCGTGGTGGTCGTGGTGGGCTGCTGGCAGGGTACCGGTGCAGCCGGCGCTGGTGACTGGGAGCTGCAGAGCATCCTCGTTGCAGAGGAGGATCTGGCAGGGAGCAGCAAGAAATGACAGTGAAGACTGAAATATTAAAGTGTGATAAGTTAATGGAATAAAACACTGTAAGGTACTCATTAAAAATAATGGTTTTACGAGGAGGATGTGAGGAGGATTGGAGTATGAAGGAGAACCGGCTCCGCTGAATTCTCGGGTGTTTCTGGTAAAGAAAGGGAAGTGCTGGTGCCTTTACACAAGACTCACCTTGATCACTGTCATTAAAAGCAACCAATCCTGGCTGGGAAGTTACAGCAAAGGGGGCATCAAGGTGATTGAGGGAAAGGAGAGTTGTTTGGTCCAGTAAAAGAGAGGGGGTGATGCCTCTCCCTCGGTGTCCCGGGGGTTAAGCACCAGGCGAGGATTATTTGATGGAGCAGCAGAGTCAACAAGAGAACCAAAGGAAGTAAGATTAATAGATTTAGCCTGGAGGTTGAAATTTAAGTTTCAAACTGTCGGTAAGTGAAAGGGATAACATATACTGTTGCTTAAGACGGTGAAGGACTGTAAGATACAGGATGTCCCTTCCAGTGCTGACTTCCCGTGACTTTCACACTTAGATTTCATTCCTCTTTTCTAGTGTTTGACTTGCATGACTAAGAAAGGACTCCTGTTATTTTTTTATTTCTTTTAAAAATATTTTATATGTAGCCTGTTCCCAATTGAGGCTTTTATTTGAGAAACAAATGCTTCTGGTTAGCTTCTGTGTGGAATACGTCCAGCTTTAAACCATTGCCACGAGCAAAATACATTGACAGCAAAAAAAAATAAGAGCAAACATTTCCTGAGATGGGGCACTCTTGTCTGTGGGCTGGTGGGAATTGTTTTCTTTAAAGGAAAATAATATTTGTGTGTTTATATATTTTTATATATATATAATAAATGTGTGTATACACGCACACGTAGACATTCCAAAGCACCCTCTGGGCTTGCCCTGAGCCGGGGGCAGCTGGGGCTCTGAGCCCAGATGATGGTGCAGGCACAGAGGAGGGCTGTGGGGCTGTGGTTGTGGCCGTGGGGCCGTGGAATCACAGAGTTAGAAGGAACCTTCAAGCCCACCCAGTGCCACCCCCTGCCCTGGGCAGGGACACCTCCCACCACACCAGG
>JAOXJM010000006.1:4488032-4500314 GCA_026413425.1 Tringa solitaria
GAGGGACCACACGTGCAGGGTCCTGGTGTGGGGAGGTTGTGTGAAGCCCCTCTGGCTGTAGGAACCTGGGGAAGGACCTTGGAAATGGGACAATGCTTTTTTGGTAGCTGTGGTTTGCAGTGGTGGAAGGGGAGATGCCCCTCTCCTCGGGAGCCAGCCCTGAGCTGCGGTGGCTCCGTGGGGACCCTGCAGGTCCCATGTCTGTCGGTGCTGGTGGGGTTTGATGGGGGAAGCAGCAGAGCCGAGGAGCTCCGAGGGACCGAGCCGTTCGGGGAAGTGGTTTTTGTTGTGGTTTTTGGTGATGTGGGCCCGTGGGTTGGTTGGTTTGTTTGTTTCTTCAACTGTCTGAGCTCAGGGGAGCACAGATCAAACTGGAATCTCGTGGGTAGTTGTGTCCTTCTCATGCAAACCTGTTTTCCTCTATTTATTTTCCTCCCTTTGGGCATGGGAAGAGCTCGCTCCAGTTTCCCTTTCACGCTCCTCCCTCGGCACAGCCAGGCGGTGCCTGCAGTCACTGCTGGTGCTAAACACCATCTTGTACCAGAGAAGGGGGAAGAGCTGAAGAAGTCCTTGTATAATCCACCAGATGTTGGTTTTCTGCCCTTTCTGGTCTTGAGCAAAGCAGGTGCTCCAGGGGAGGGGACCAGCAAGAGTCTGTCCCCTCACAGCCCCCCGTGACAGCCCAGGAGAGGGGCTGCTGCCTCCCAACCCCGGGCCGGGGTGTCCCAAGGGGTGGTGAGAAGCAGGGGAAGGTGGAGGAGCATCTCTCCTGGTTTGTGAATCACAGATCTACTAAAGGCTCCACACTGGACAGCTTGTTTCTGCAGCTTTTCTCCTCCCTCCCCTCACCTTTTTTTTTTTTAATTCCAAAAAAACATATTGAGGGTTTTGATTTGTTTTTGTTCTTGCTTTTGTTTTCCCAAAGCCATGAACATGTTGTAGACAAACATAATGAAACAATTTAAAAAAAAATAAATAAAAGGAATGGAAATAACCTCATATAAAGTGGCAGAACCCCCTACTCTCGGCATCATGAGCTGTGCTCACGACAAGGGACACGCTGTTCGGTGCCTCAAAGACTCTTAAATTTGCTTCATCTGAGAACCCCCGTGTGGAGGAGACACCACGATGCTTCTGCTGCTGGTGGCGTGCAGAGAGCCCGTGACGATCTGGGTCTCGGGTTTGTGGTTTCCTTCTGGTTTGTTTTCTTCCAGGGTTGTTCTGATTGTGATTTTTTTTTTTATGACGGTTTCAACTCTGCCGGGCTTTCGGTAGAGCGTCTTAGACTGAGCTGTGGGGAAAGCAACAACCATGGAAAAACCCAAACCCCGCACAGACCTCCACCTCACTTTTGGTGGATTTTTTCCGTCGCTGAAGGGTTGGAAGAAGCGGGCTGGGCAGGTTGCTTTGTCTCGCTTTGATTCCCAATGTGTTAGCCCCTCAGCCGGTGGGAATGCTGTTTGTGGAGAACCTTGTCTGTGAGGAGCTTTTGCAGCGTGGGGTTTGGGCCCTTGGAAGGAGGATGGTTTTCTGACCCGCCTAGAGAAGCAACCATCTTTTGTCATGGTTGTTGTCTGAGGGTATTAATGAACTGAAAAACATCCTGTCAGAAGAATCCTCGGCAAGATGTTTGTATTTTTTTTTTAAAAAAGGGAAGCAAAATTGTTTCTTCTCTTTTTTATTAAACAACGGTGTCGGTTCAGACTCTGTTCTGGTGAGTCTTTAATTGGCACAAAAGGGCACTTTAGCTTGGTTTTAAGGAAGAGGTGTCAAACTGGCTGGAATTGTTTGCCACTCAGAAACATATAGAGCTATATACTGTGATTTGCATCTTCTTTTCAGCCATTAGGTAGTGCAGGGAGTTACTTCCTTGGCATGAAAAGAGCATCTAATGAGGACACTTCTCCAGCTCTGATGCTCTCCCTGCAAGGAACAGAGCTCTTAACAGAAATCTTAATTTCTGGGCTGGGGATGGCAGATGGAATACCTGTGCTTGGGGGGCAGGGGAAGGGGCTGCCTTTGGCAGGTGGGTGCTCCGTGGAGCAGCACGGATGTAAGGAATCTGGCCGTGACGTGCTCCCTGTTAAATACAGCCCAGGCCCCTCCCGTGCCCTTCTCTCCCCCCATCCCCTGCATCTCTGAAGATTAGAAAACCCCAGATCTTGTTTTGATCAGCACGTGGATGTTCTGGAGCATCTTGAATTGAATCAAAGCAGCAAAAAATTGATTTTTGCAAAGAAGCTTCTTAAATGAAAGAATTCCATTATGTAATTTTTTATTTTTTTTTTAAATCCATGCAGTAATTCACAATAAGGCTTTTAAATTCCCCTGTGCATCTCTTGTATAACATAGTGGTTTGGACTATTACTGGAGTATATTTCATTAAAAGTATTTTCTGCTTCCTGAGTGTTTTCTGGGGTTCTTTCTCCCGATTGGAGATACCATCCCATGCTGCAGACCCTGGTGTGGTTCAAGTGGATGTTCAGGAAGGGTAAGTGTGGAGTGTGGAGGTTTCTCCTCCGGGAACGGCCGACGGAGGCTGCGGTGGGCTGTCCTGTCCTGTCCTCCTCCCCGGGGAGAAGAGAACAAACTGGGAAGCTCAGCGCAAATACCAGCCCGTGGGTGATGGCACGAGGTTTGCTCAGCCTAAAGGGTTCCGTGTAACCCATCAGAAACCAAGGGGGTCTTCTCCCCCAAGTTGTTAATTTTACCTTTTGGTCCAACCCCTGTTGTCGCACTGCTGATTAAAAGCGAGAGGGGAGAGCTGTCACTTGTCACAGGTCAGGACCAGCGCTGCCAGGGTGGGTGGGAGGCAGAGCCGAGGATCATAAAATCATGGGATCATTCAGGTTGGAAAAGACCCTTGGGATCATCGAGTCCAACCGTCAACCCTACTCTACAAAGTAGTTTCCCCTCCCGTGTTAAACAGAGCTGGCCAAAAAAAAAAAGGAGGCAGGTGGTTTAATAGCCATGGTTGAGATTTTTTTCTTGAAGAACCTGTAGTGATTCTGTGAAAGCTGTCGATGGTTGTGGTGTGATGGTGGTGCTGGGTGGGCTCTGGGCTTGTCCTCGTGGGGCTCCTCTGGGTGGCAGACCCGTCGGTGTGTCCCGTGCTGAGCAAACCCTTAATTCAGATTTAAGCTAAACAGCGGGATTGAGGGGCATTTGTTATTCCTAGGTTGTTTTCTTAGAAAAATAATTAAGCTAAGATCCATTTTATTGTCTTAAGAAGATGTGAAACCTTTGCTAAAGGAACTGCTTCTGTCCTGAATAACCACGGACCCTTCTGGGCAGTGGTCAGTGCCTGGGGAGGTCGGGGGGGCTGGTAGAGCTGGGCTGGGGGGCACAGGGTGCCCTGGTGCCAGTCTCCATCCGTACCACCTCAAGACGAGCTGCCAACGTGGCAGGAGTTGGGGGTGACGCGGTTGATGGTGGTGGAGGGCTCAGAAGGGTCTGTGGCAGATGCTCGGGTCCCCTGACACCTCTGAATCCCTTCGACTGTGTGTTTTTTGTGGCAGCGGGTGCCTCTGACAGCCCTGGCTCCCGATGGCTGGAGAGCGCTGTGACACCCCGGGGGGGGCAGCGGAGCGGAGTGAGGAGCTTTATTTGGATGGAGACAGCTTTTAGGTCTTGGGTTTCATTTTGCTGCTGTTATTGTTGTTTTCCAAATTCCCTTCCAATCCATCTGCTCTCCTGACATCCTTTTTATGTTGTTCGGAGGACGGGGAAGCAGTTGCATTGTGAGCGCGGTCAGGTCAAACTCCTCACTTTTATCTTTGCTCTCTTGTAGGTGATGGGTATTTGGGGAATAAAACGCTAAGAGCAGGGTTTAACAAGCCTTTGTTTGCTATTGTCCAGCTGTGCTTGCGACAGCAACAGAGATATGGGGAACAATAAACAGGGAAAGGAAGTAGAGAATTTAAACAGAACTGTTTCTTTTCTTCCTATTCCTGTCTTGCTGGAATCTGACACGTTTTGCTTTTTAGTCCCAACTATATTAGTGGAAATAACAAGGCAGGGTGCGTTCCGTCCGGCTCAGAGCAGCTGTGAGCTTGGCTGTTGCTTAATTATTTTATGCATATATCTCCATCTATGTGCTTATGGGGGGTGTCTGTATGTTCTGAAGGTGCTGAAAAGTAATTATATTTAATGACCAAACCTCCTCATGTCGATGTATTTACCACGTAATCCCCTGTGATCCTTGCGTGGGACCTGGGCTTTTGGGAGCCCAAAGCTGGAAGGGGCTTCAGAGCCACGTTTCTTGCCACCTTGGGCAGCCTCATGGTGCGAAACTCCTGGGGCTCTGCCTGGCTTTGACACCTTGCTGTATGATGGCTCGAAGCTCACCAAATTTATCACCTAAGTTTATTTGTGACTGGTTTATACCCACTTTTTTTCACTTGCAGCTCTGTGGGGAGCCGGACACCTTCCTGTCTGAGGCTTCTTTGAAAACCCTATCTCCAAGTCATGCAGCAAATGCCAAAGTCTTCACTTTTTTTCTACTTTCCGCCAGTTAATCCTGTGTTTGGACCCTGATGTGGAAGGTTTGCCTGTTGGTTTAATGTTATTTATAAGGATGTCTGCCAGAAGGCGTCACTGTCTCAGGTCACCATTTTGATTTTTTTTTCTCCCCTGTTTTTCATCACTTGGTCTCTTGTATTTTCATGGGCTGTTTTCTCAGACCCCGCTCCAGCCCCTTTCTTTTCTCCGTGACGGGGTGACTAACTTACACCGTTGGTCAGAAAGTGAAGGAGCCTGGTGGAGAGCAGCAATGTTTGACCAGTGTTGTATGAGGGAGCCTTTAGTCTTTTACATACTGCCCAGGGAGGTAAATCTTTCCCACTTAAACCCTTCTCTGTGTAGGCTGGAGTCTCTTCTTCTGCTCTCCTGAGCGCTCGAGAGCATCCCCAGGCGGGAGGCAGCCGAGGGAGGCTGGGCTCGGAGGCCACTGGTTCTTGCGCATCTCACAGTAAAAAGCCCAGGGCTCCTGTATAATAAAATAAAATTTCCTCGCTGTTTTCGTTTCAGATCATAAATACCAAGTAAGTAATATTGCGCTGTCCCTTTCTTTCATCTTTTTTTAAAATTTAATCTCCGAGTGATTTGCCTGTTCGATGCCCGCGGGCTCGCGGGAGCTGCTGTTTACGGCCGTACCGAGGACCCTGCTTTGGCCGGCGCTTAGGACAAGGGTAAGGGGGTACAGGTGGACCAGGCTCTGTGGTGGGGTGTCTTCTTCTCCCCCGTCCTCCCTGGGCTTCACACCCACCCCTCCTCGCGGGAGGTTTTCCCATTCTCCCTCTGAAAAATCTCCACCTCCTTCAGAAACGCTGTTTTTAATAGCTGCGCTGTTCTTAATTTTTAAACCCCGAGAGCAGCTCTCCGGTAGGAATAGAAACTGAAAAACAAAGCAATCAAAGGAAAGCTGTCCTGCTCTCTGGGCATGTTTGGTTAGCGGCATCTCAGGGGGATGCTGAATCTAGTGCTTTAAACCGATGCCTCTCGGCGGCGTGAAAAGCTGGAAAGTTGCAGCCCACGGCATCTCTCGGGCTCATCTGTGGCTGTAATGTATATCGAATGGAGATATCCCTTCTGCTGAAGAGCATATAACAAAAATAATCTAACCTATTCCCCCCAAATAAATAAGTCTGAAAATAAATCTCTCGTCGTACCGTCTTTGTAAATATCTTTTAAATTGAGTATGAGTGACAAGATGAGGTTGAGTCACTGAGAGGAGCATCGCTGATAGTGTTGGAGAAGCCTTTTTCAGATATATTTTATACCCCAATTGTCACCGCAGCGGTGCCTACCCCGGCCGCCCTGCGCCGCCGCGGGTTTTAAAACGGCAATTGGTAGATTGAAGACGGAGATACCTCTGAGTGCGGCTTGGAGCTTCCTTGATGGGGCCTGAAGAGCCAGGAAGGGAAAAAACCATCTCCCTGCAAGGGAGGGGAAGGGGCATCGCTCCCCTCCATGGCCTCTCCCTGCTCGGGGGCAATGGGGGGAGCGGAGGGACCGGCGCGGGAACCGGCAAATCCGGCTGCGCATCCTTTGCCCCGAGCGGGGACCCCGCGTGTGCTTATTAGCTTTTCAGCTGTTATTTAGCTTGATTGCAGCCTTTTTTTTTTTTTTTTTTTTTTTTTTTACAAAAAGGAGTTAAGACACAGATATAAAAGATAACAGAACGATAAATTGCGAGGCGGGTTCTTACGAAACCAGTAAATTATTCATTTAGCGGTTCCGCGCGTGCTAATTTCACGTTGCCATGGTGTCTGGAAGTGGAGGAGGGAGGTCAGTCCGCGAGACGCGGGGATCGGTGTGGAAGGCAGATAACGCCCCGCACACAAACCTTCAGCTGGATGATAAATTGCCTCTTTATCTAGCGTGGTCCAGGGAGATCCAAGGCAGACAACTGAAAGAGATGTTTCACACGGGCTAACGTTTTTTGGAATTAGACCAAAAATCACACGTTTCGGTCTCGAGATCTGTTTAAGTGTTCATTGTCTTAGTGCGGCATCTCTTCTGGGCCTGTCTCTGGAGGGACTGGAGGACTCTGGAGGACTAACTTTGGGGGCTGGTTTTTGTGTTGGGTGTTACTGCTCTCTGCTATTTCTGGTGGTCAGCAAAAGCTACTTCTGGAAAATGGGTTTTCTCCCAGCTGCTGTGTTGAAGAAGGGGGCATTGTTTTCTCTTATTTGGGGCTGGTTTTGAATCATCTATTAATGGACGGAAAAACTAATGCTGTGTTCCTGCTCATCCATAGATGTTTGCCTGGATTGCTCCATCGCCCTCCTTGTGCCTGGTGGCAGTGGCTTTGGAGGGAGGGATGCTCAAGCGTCGGATGCAAATTTTAGCCCTTCAAGCACATTAAACTTGGTGGCAAAAGCGCAGGGACGGCAGGGGTTTGTAGGGTGGTGCTAGGAAGGGATCTATCTCTTCTGCTGTCGATCGTATCTTTTTGTTCTGTGTTTGACAGAGAGGAGCATCCTCCTCCACTTGCCGCAGGAGGATGCTCCTGTGCCCGGGGGAGAGCTCTTCTGTCTGTTAGGGTTTTTCAGAGCTGCCAGGGGCTGTTCTCAGGGTTTGCCGTTTAATTCTTGCGTTGTGAGGCACTTGCACCTTCACTCCTCGGGCATTTCCGAGGTGCTCAGGTGGGTCTTGCTTAGTCCAGAGGACGGTGGGGGCTGTGCTGCCCCGGGAGAGGGCTGGCACCCCGAGTGGGTGGGTGGAGAAGGCAGGAACAAAACTGGTCCATAATGTCCGTGAGGGCAAAGTAAAAAAAAACCAACTTTAAAATGTGGCTGGGATTCCATATCATTGCAAAACCAATGTTTTTGGAAAGTCTTGTGAGCTAGCTTAGGTTCAGCAGCCAGGCAAGACACGTTTTGTGGAGCAGAGTGCTTGTGTCTTAACAAAAGTACCCAGTGTTTCCTCAGACAAACGGGCTGTAGGACAGAGCGAATCCATCGTAAAACCCGGGTACATTCAGAGAGAGAGGACTCCAGACCCGCGTCGTCCCTTTCCCTGCTGCCTCCTTCCAGCCGTCTCTAATTCCACTGAGGCAAATCTGGGAGACTTTGGTACAAACGCCCAGAAGCCCGAAGGGTGGGTTACCCAGAGGGAAAGGACAACTCTCCCGCGACCGCGGCGCCTCTTCCCCTGTGCTCGCTTCGTTGAGCCCGCTGTGAACGGTCGGCAGCACCGGTAGCTAATTTTTTTTCCCCCAAGACACCAAATACAGAGAATACTTTGTGCATAGGGGGGAAGTCTTTGTGGTCCTTTGCACCAAATAGTCTTAAGTCTTCCTGCTGGCACACGTGCTAACTGCTGCTGCACTTCAGGTAAGAAGATAATGATCACATCATTAAGACACCACTAAAGCTGGCATTACTTGTTAGGTCAACGTATCGATCTTGACATTACGCTGCAAGATTTTTTTTTTAGATAATGCCTGTCCATCCTGCCTCTTGCTCGAGGAGAAGGGGAGAGGAGGGAGAGAGGAAACGCAAAACTAAAAGCAACTCGACGTAGATCTTTTTCCCCGAAATAAAAGCACTTTGCTCCTTAAAAGATTTGTTCTGCTGCGAAGGCTCCCGCCTTGTTGCTGCTGATTGGATTACTGGCAGATTTCCTTTAAGTCGATGGAAATCCCAAGGGAGTTGCTGGGCTCGTGGGCGGATAATTTGGTCATTCTAAAAAAAGACTCTCCTTTAGCCTTTTGTGTTTGGGTGCCCAGTGCTTTCCCGGGGACAGATGCGGCCCCTCCGGCCCGGGTTTGGGGGGAGGCTGTTGGTCTGCCCTGGGGTTTGGCCCCCATTCCCGTTGGATGGGGGGGACTGGCTGGGCACGGCGGGAATTGGGGCTCAGAGCCCCCCCGAGTCTCGGTGGGGTGGTGTTTGTGGGGTGGTGCTGGGTGGTGATGCAGCATCTTGGCCAGCATCCTCCCATCCCAAGCCCTGCGAGCTCTGGGGTCCTGCGGGACCGGGGACATCCCACGGGGAGGTTGTTGCTGCCATCACACCAGGCTTTGAGCGCTGCAGGGGCTCCGTGTCACGGGGGGCACAGCCAGGCAGGGTCTGTGCTGCCGTGGGCACCTGCAGACTGTTGGCCATCCACGGGGAATGGTCCAGCATTAGCTCCCTGAATAACCTGTCTGCAACTGGGAGCTCTCCTTGGGGCCTGGCATACGTTCCCATTGAACCTATATTCTGAGCATATTAGAAATCTTGGAAATAACCTTCCTCGATATAACCTCCTTCCTTGGAAACAACCTGCTGAAAATAACCCACCTCTCGCTTTTTAATAAATTCCTGCTTGTCTTGTTATCTCTTCTGCACTGAAGCTGTCCAAGCTGGTTTTCCTCATTTCACTGGGCTCTTTTTATAGCATGCTACTTAAAGGCATTTTGTAAAAATAGCAGTAATTTTGCTTTATGTATCTATATGTGTGTTTTATATCACTAAAGCTTTATTTTGGTATTTTAATCTGAGCTTACCGACTGTACTTTTAAGGACTTTTAAATCAAAAGTGATGTTTCAAAAATGCACGACGTTTTTTAGTCCCTGTCTTCCAGAGAAGCAGAGCTTTACCCCAGCGCTGAGCTAGTTCAGTATCCCTCTCTAAATATATTTCATTAAGAATGGTCCATATGGTGTGTCAGGGAGAAGGGGAACGCGGAGCAGAACCTGTGTCTGCCAAAGAAAACTGTTTTGATCTAATGTTCAGCATAGTATGACTTCGGGGGGCGGGGGGGAGGAAATAAACATTGTCAGCTGGGTGCTGCCAAATTTTACAATTTATCAAAAATTTCAGGCTGTTCAGTGATTTTTTTTATTTTTTTTTTTCTTCTGAGTTACTCCACTTTCTGCAGCCTTGTGATTTACACAGGACTGTTCATTTTCAAAACGTGTTGTAGAAAACAGCCTTAAAATGGGGAACCAAGAGGCTCTAGTGTCGGCGGGCGAATAAAATCCTCGACTGCAGTATATTGAAAATCTGGTGGCTTTTTAAGTGCATCTCCTGATTTGGAGAAGGCGGGTTGTGGAATGTTGGAGGCCGCCTGACGGAGGACGCAGGAGAAAGGTGATTTCTCAGGGCTATGAGGGATGTTTTTTGTTTTGCTCCTTTGGGCTGTAGAACAAGGTGAGTGTGTCTGGCTCCTTCTCCCCTTCTCTCTGGGGGTGGCTGCTCTCCATGCTGCTCCCCGTGGCCCGACGAAGGGCTAAAGGGGCTGTGTGGGTGCCCATAGGTGAGCGCTGCCGTTCCCCTGAGGTCTTGGGGAAGCCAGGAGGAGAGTTGGTGTTTATCTCCATCAATTTTGGCCAAACGACCCCCGAGTTGCTGCATTTCTGCAGCCCTTTGCGTTGGTGCTCTGGGCCGGTGAGAGTTTGCTGTTATCCTCGAGGAGTTTCAGTCCCATCTCCAAACTGCCCGTCGGTCTTCAATGCTCCTTGCTTTTAAGGTGGGAGAAATTAAAATGCCAAGAGTTTGAGAAATGAACCATTTTCCCTTCCCCTGCTGGAGCCCCAGCCCGTGCTGACCCTTCCCTGCGCGGTGCGATGGACGCTGTGTCTCCAGGAGCAAACCCAGAATTATCTCATGGTTTCCTTTGCTCTCCTTTGAACTCACCTTTATTTTTTTTAACATATCCAGCGAAGTTTTCCGAGTTTGTCTAAGGTTAATTCACACCAATTAACAATCTTCCTGTCACTAAAACGTACAGCATTTTATACTGGGGGGCCCTGTGTCCTCCCACCGAGCAGCAAGGTTAAAACCTGGCGGCTTTTAGCCGGCTGGGGATGGAGTTGCGGGATCAGCACTGTAACCTTACGCGGGGAAGGGGTATAAATCTCACTTCTCAAGGCACTTAAAACCAGGTTAGCAAAAGCATGAGCCAAACACAGTAGAGAACACTTACTGCCTCAATCTGGTGGGGGTGGGACAGATCCTTTTGCTTTTTCTTAAAAACATTTCCCAGCTTGCAGCTGGAAATTGAAAATGCACCGTTATAAATTTGTGAATCTCCTCATTGCTTGTTCCCAGGTTATTTTTCTTTCTTTCCTTTCCTTTTCTTTTCCCTTTTTTTTTTTTTCCCCCTTTGCCAATTTTAAGCGTTGGCTACAGAATGAATGCTCTGCTCACCGCGGTCCTTTATCATGTAATGTTTTCAGCAGACGCTCCAGAATTAAATATGTACAATTTCCATAATACTGATTATCCCTGTTTAAGTGCTATTTTAGAGGGTATTAATTTCTGTTGCGGTAACAGCCACGGCGTGAGCACCACCGGCCAGGTTTTCCATCCCTGCCCGAGACTGGGCTTTGGCGTGAGCCGGGATTTGCCCTGATTTGCCCCCGTCCGGCCCCGCTGCGGGCGATGCCGATGCCGGGACGCGGAGCCGGGGCTGGGTTTGAGGAAGGGTGCCCCTGTCACTTCTGGTATCTTCTGGGTTTTTTTGCACGCAGAAACACAAAGCGCAATTAGAATACAGTTATATATCCTCATAGTTATTAAAGCTTGGATTAACATGACATAAAGTTTTGTCTGGGGAGCCTTTTGCTATGGCTCAGGGAGCATTTTTGTGTGACAGTAATAGGCTACAGTTAATATACTTGAATGATACCAGAATCTGTGTAATAAGACAGAACAAAGGGGGTTTATTTGGAGCTGAATTACAAAGGTGGAATTATCATGGTGAACAATCCACTGAGATCGCAGCTTAATTATTGTATTTTGTGTTATTTCGGCATAATAAAGTGTAGTCAGTGAAGCAAAGTTAGAAAAAAAATACATATACACATCTCCGAAGGACATCTTGTCAGTCAGACAGGATTAATGTGGAGACCTGTCACCTTATTCTTAACACCCAAATCCTTTCTTTGCCCGTTTTTGCCGTTTGTTTGATTTACCGAGCCTGTTTGCCGTGATTCAAGAGTCTCTTGGAACGTTTCTAGGAGAGATTCATCACCGGGACATAAGCCATTCAAATAGCTTTTGGGCAAGAAATAAAAAGTGTTTGAAGCCAAGAGGTTTCGAACAGAACGCTCAAAGGCGGCGGGGGGGCCCCGTGAGGAGGGGAAGGGGGGGCTTTATCGGTCCCCAGGGCTCGGGGGAGGAAGAGGAGGATGAGGATGAGGAGGGGAGAGGTGGGGGCTGCCCTGGGAGTCCCCTTTTCCCAGGGTGGGTGAGTGTGCCCAGGTCCCAGCAGCGAGGTGGGACGGGTCCCCCTGGGGACTGGGGACAGGAGGAGAAGGGACAAATGTCCCCATGTGAGTGTGCCCACGATCAGGGACCGGGCAGGTGGAAGCGGCAACTTTGGGAAACTCTTGCCCATAGACGTTGTTTTGGAAAACTCTTGCCCGTACACATTGTTTCAGTCAATGGCAAAAATAATCCATCCTTTTAAATAGAGTAAGTCAGGCTGAAGTGTGAAAGGTCAGTAACGTGGGGTTTGCATTAAACCCACACATTGTAACATCGTACTTTTTCAGTAAATAGGGTGCCCTCTTTGGGGGTAGAAGAGGGGGTTTTGGTTCAGGAGTTGGGGTTGTCTTTCTGGCCTCCCCCTGGTCAGTGTGAGGGATTGAGGCAGCTTCACCTGAATGTGGTTGGTCTCCCTGTACCTGGGAGAGATGCAGCGTGAGAAGGAGGGGGCTGCAGAGCCCCTCGGTGTCCCCTGGGAACACACCCCGTGAAAGCGCAGGTTGTACCTCATCACGGAGATGTTGGGGGGGCTGGAGCCCCTCTGCTGGGAGGGGGGGCTGAGAGAGTGGGGGGGTTCAGCCT